>CAJZBX010000804.1:600000-861664 GCA_914767735.1 Anoplius nigerrimus
TGCTTTCCACTAGAATCGATCGATGTTTGACGAACATATGCAAGTGCGTCGCAGATCGGTATAAGGTGGGTGGTTGGGCCGTGTTTTATGCTACAAATTGCTATGTCGCAGATTCGCATACGGCGAATAGGAGCGGAGTTATAGTTGTTTATATCTGTGAGGCCATGAATCACCATTGACGGCCGGATTGCTTTCCACTCGAAACGATCGATGTTTGACGAAACTATGCAAGTTCGTCGCAGATCGGTATAAGGTGGTTCGTTGGGGCGTGTTTTAAGCTACAAATTGCAATGTCGCAGATTCGCATACGACGTATAGAAGCGGAGTTATAGTTGTTTATATCTGTCAGGCCATGAATCACCATTGACGGCCGGATTGCTTTGCACTCGAAACGATCGATGTTTGACAAAACTATGCAAGTTCGTCGCAGATCGGTATAAGGTGGGTCGTTGGGGCGTGTTTTAAGCTACAAATTGCAATGTCGCAGATTCGCATACGACGTATAGAAGCGGAGTTATAGTTGTTTATATCTGTCAGGCCATGAATCACCATTGACGGCCGGATTGCTTTCCACTAGAATCGATCGATGTTTGACGAAACTATGCAAGTGCGTCGCAGATCGGTATAAGGTGGTTCATTGGGGCGTGTTTTAAGCTACAAATTGCTAGGTCGCAGATTTGCATACGACGAATAGAAGCAGAGTTATAGTTGTTTATATCTGTGAGGCCATGAATCGCCATTGACTACCGGATTGCCTACCACTCGAAACGATCGACGTTTGACGAAAGTATACAAGTACGTCGCAGATCGGAATGAGGTGGGTCGATGTGTCGTGTATTATGCTACAAATCGCTATGACGCAAATTTGCATTCGACGAATAGAAGCTGAGTTATAGTTGTTTATATCTGTCAGGCCATGAATCACCATTGACGGCCGGATTGCTTTCCACTCGAAACGATCGATGTTTGACAAAACTATGCAAGTTCGTCGCAGATCTGTATAAGGTGGTTCGTTGGGGCGTGTTTTATGCTACAAATTGCTATGTTGCAGATTTGCATACGACGAATAGAAGCGGAGTTATTGTTGTTTATATCTGTGAGGCCATGAATCACCATTGACGGCCGGATTGCCTACCACTCGAAACGATCGATGTTTCACGAAACTATGCAAGTTCGTCGCACATCGGCACAAGATGGGTCGATGTGACGAGTTTTAAGCTACATAATGCTATGTCGCAGATTTGCATTCAACTAATAGAAGCGGAGTTATAGTTGTTTATATCTGTGAGGCAATGAATCACCATTGACGGCCGGATTCCCTACCACTCGAAACGATCGACGTTTGACGAAACCATGCAAGTTCGTCGCAGATCGGCACAAGGTGGGTCGATGTGACGTGTTTTATGCTACAAATTGCTATGTCGCAGATTCGCAAACGACGTATAGAAGCGGACTTATAGTTGTTTATATCTGTGAGGCCATGAATCGCCATTGACTACCGGATTGCCTACCACTCGAAACGATCGACGTTTGACGAAACTATACAAGTACGTCGCAGATCGGCATGAGGTGTGTCGTTGTGTCGTGTTTTAAGCTACAAATCGCTATGTCGCAGATACGCATACGACGAATAGAAGCGGAGTTATTGTTGTTTATATCTGTGAGGCCATGAATCACCATTGACTACCGGATTGCCTACCACTCGAAACGATCGACGTTTGACGAAACTATACAAGTACGTCGCAGATCGGCATGAGGTGGGTCGATGTGTCGTGTTTTAAGCTACAAATTTCTATGTCGCAGATTCGCATACGACGAATAGAAGCGGAGTTATTGTTGTTTATATCTGTCTGGCCATGAATCACCATTGACGGCCGGATTGCTTTCCACTAGAATCGATCGATGTTTGACGAAACTATGCAAGTGCGTCGCAGATCGGTATAAGGTGGTTCATTGGGGCGTGTTTTAAGCTACAAATTGCTAGGTCGCAGATTCGCATACGACGAATAGAAGCGGAGTTATAGTTGTTTATATCTGTGAGGCCATGAATCGCCATTGACTACCGGATTGCCTACCACTCGAAACGATCGACGTTTGACGAAACTATACAAGTACGTCGCAGATCGGAATGAGGTGGGTCGATGTGTCCTGTATTAAGCTACAAATCGCTATGTCGCAAATTTGCATTCGACGAATAGAAGCTGAGTTACAGTTGTTTATATCTGTCAGGCCATGAATCACCATTGACGGCCGGATTGCTTTCCACTCGAAACGATCGATGTTTGACAAAACTATGCAAGTTCGTCGCAGATCTGTATAAGGTGGTTCGTTGGGGCGTGTTTTATGCTACAAATTGCTATGTCGCAGATTTGCATACGACGAATAGAAGCGGAGTTTTTGTTGTTTATATCTGTGAGGCCATGAATCACCATTGACGGCCGGATTGCCTACCACTCGAAACGATCGATGTTTGACGAAACTATGCAAGTTCGTCGCACATCGGCACAAGATGGGTCGATGTGACGAGTTTTAAGCTACAAAATGCTATGTCGCAGATTTGCATTCGACTAATAGAAGCGGAGTTATAGTTGTTTATATCTGTCAGGCCATGAATCACCATTGACGGCCGGATTGCTTTCCACTCGAAACGATCGATGTTTGACAAAACTATGCAAGTTCGTCGCTGATCGGTATAAGGTGGTTCTTTAGGGTGTGTTTTAAGCTACAAATTGCTATGTCGCAGATTTGCATACGACGAATAGAAGCGGAGTTATTGTTGTTTATATCTGTGAGGCCATGAATCACCATTGACGGACGGATTGCTTTCCACTCCAAACGATCGATGTTTGACGAGACTATGCAAGTTCGTCCCAGATCGGCATAAGGTGGGTCGATGGGTCGTGTTTTAAGCTACAAATTGCTATGTCGCAGATTTGCATACGACGAATAGAAGCGGAGTTATTGTTGTTTATATCTGTGAGGCCATGAATCACCATTGACGGCCGGATTGCTTTCCACTCGAAACGATCGATGTTTGACGAAACTATGCAAGTTCGTCGCAGATCGGTATAAGGTGGTTCGTTAGGGCGTGTTTTAAACTGCAAATTGCTATGTCGCAGATTCGCATACGACGTATAGAAGCGGAGTTATAGTTGTTTATATCTGTCTGGCCATGAATCACCATTGACGGCCGGATTGCTTTCCACTAGAATCGATCGATGTTTGACGAAACTATGCAAGTTCGTTGCAGATCGGTATAAGGTGGATCATTTGGGCGTGTTTTAAGCTACAAATTGCTAGGTCGCAGATTCGCATACGACGAATAGAAGCGGAGTTATAGTTGTTTATATCTGTGAGGCCATGAATCGCCATTGACGGCCGGATTGCTTTCCACTCGGAACGATCGATGTTTGACAAAACTATGCAAGTTCGTCGCAGATCGGTATAAGGTCGGTCATTGGGCCGTGTTTTATGCTACAAATTGCTACGTCGCAGATTTGCATACGGCGAATAGAAGCGGAGTTATAGTTGTTTATATCTGTGAGGCCATGAATCACCATTGACGGCCGGATTGCTTTCCACTCAAAAAGATCGATGTTTGACAAAACTATGCGAGTTCGTCGCAGATCGGTATAAGGTGGGTGGTTGGGACGTGTTTTATGCTACAAATTGCTACGTCGCAGATTTGCATACGACGTATAGAAGCGGACTTATAGTTGTTTATATCTGTGAGGCCATGAATCGCCATTGACTACCGGATTGCCTACCACTCGAAACGATCGACGTTTGACGAAACTATACAAGTACGTCGCAGATCGGCACAAGGTGGTTCGATGTGACGTGTTTTTAGCTACAAATTGCTATGTCGCAGATTTGCATTCGACGAATAGAAGCGGAGTTATAGTTGTTTATATCTGTGAGGCCATGAATCACCATTGACGGCCGGATTCCCTACCACTCGAAACGATCGACGTTTGACGAAACCATGCAAGTTCGTCGCAGATCGGCACAAGGTGGGTCGATGTGACGTGTTTTATGCTACAAATTGCGATGTCGCAGATTCGCAAACGACGTATAGAAGCGAACTTATAGTTGTTTATATCTGTGAGGCCATGAATCGCCATTTACTACCAGATTCCCTACCACTCGAAACGATCGACGTTTGACGAAACCATGCAAGTTCGTCGCAGATCGGCACAAGGTGGGTCGATGTGACGTGTTTTATGCTACAAATTGCTATGTCGCAGATTCGCAAACGACGTATAGAAGCGAACTTATAGTTGTTTATATCTGTGAGGCCATGAATCGCCATTGACTACCGGATTGCCTACCACTCGAAACGATCGACGTTTGACGAAACTATACAAGTTCGTCGCAGATCGGCACAAGGTAGTTCGATGTGACGTCTTTTAAGCTACAAATTGCGATGTCGCAGATTCGCAAACGACGTATAGAAGCGAACTTATAGTTGTTTATATCTGTGAGGCCATGAATCGCCATTTACTACCGGATTCCCTACCACTCGAAACGATCGACGTTTGACGAAACCATGCAAGTTCGTCGCAGGTCGGCACAAGGTGGGTCGATGTGACGTGTTTTATGCTACAAATTGCTATGTCGCAGATTCGCAAACGACGTATAGAAGCGAACTTATAGTTGTTTATATCTGTGAGGCCATGAATCGCCATTGACTACCGGATTGCCTACCACTCGAAACGATCGACGTTTGACGAAACTATACAAGTTCGTCGCAGATCGGCACAAGGTAGTTCGATGTGACGTCTTTTAAGCTACAAATTGCTATGTCGCAGATTTGCATTCGACGAATAGAAGCGAAATTATAGTTGTTTATATCTGTCAGGCCATGAATCACCATTGACGGCCGGATTGCTTTCCACTCCAAACGATCGATGTTTGACAAAACTATGCAAGTTCGTCGCTGATCGGTATAAGGTGGTTCTTTAGGGCGTGTTTTAAGCTACAAATTGCTATGTCGCAGATTCGCATACGACGTATAGAAGCGGACTTATAGTTGTTTATATCTGTGAGGCCATGAATCGCCATTGACTACCGGATTGCCTACCACTCGAAACGATCGACGTTTGACGAAACTATACAAGTACGTCGCAGATCGGCATGAGGTGGGTCGATGTGTCGTGTATTAAGCTACAAATCGCTATGTCGCAAATTTGCATTCGACGAATAGAAGCTGAGTTACAGTTGTTTATATCTGTCAGGCCATGAATCACCATTGACGGCCGGATTTCTTTCCACTCGAAACGATCGATGTTTGACAAAACTATGCAAGTTCGTCGCAGATCTGTATAAGGTGGTTCGTTGGGGCGTGTTTTATGCTACAAATTGCTATGTCGCAGATTTGCATACGACGAATAGAAGCGGAGTTATAGTTGTTTATATCTGTCAGGCCATGAATCACCATTGACGGCCGGATTGCTTTCCACTCGAAACGATCGATGTTTGACAAAACTATGCAAGTTCGTCGCTGATCGGTATAAGGTGGTTCTTTAGGGTGTGTTTTAAGCTACAAATTGCTATGTCGCAGATTTGCATACGACGAATAGAAGCGGAGTTATTGTTGTTTATATCTGTGAGGCCATGAATCACCATTGACGGACGGATTGCTTTCCACTCCAAACGAACGATGTTTGACGAGACTATGCAAGTTCGTCCCAGATCGGCATAAGGTGGGTCGATGGGACGTGTTTTAAGCTACAAATTGCTATGTCGCAGATTTGCATACGACGAATAGAAGCGGAGTTATTGTTGTTTATATCTGTGAGGCCATGAATCACCATTGACGGCCGGATTGCTTTCCACTCGAAACGATCGATGTTTGACGAAAATATGCAAGTTCGTCGCAGATCGGTATAAGGTGGTTCGTTAGGGCGTGTTTTAAACTACAAATTGCTATGTCGCAGATTCGCATACGACGTATAGAAGCGGAGTTATAGTTGTTTATATCTGTCTGGCCATGAATCACCATTGACGGCCGGATTGCTTTCCACTAGAATCGATCGATGTTTGACGAAACTATGCAAGTTCGTTGCAGATCGGTATAAGGTGGATCATTTGGGAGTGTTTTCAGCTACAAATTGCTAGGTCGCAGATTCGCATACGACGAATAGAAGCGGAGTTACAGTTGTTTATATCTGTGAGGCCATGAATCGCCATTGACGGCCGGATTGCTTTCCACTCGAAACGATCGATGTTTGACAAAACTATGCAAGTTCGTCGCAGATCGGTATAAGGTCGGTCGTTGGGCCGTGTTTTATGCTACAAATTGCTACGTCGCAGATTTGCATACGGCGAATAGAAGCGGAGTTATAGTTGTTTATATCTGTGAGGCCATGAATCACCATTGACGGCCGGATTGCTTTCCACTCAAAAAGATCGATGTTTGACAAAACTATGCGAGTTCGTCGCAGATCGGTATAAGGTGGGTGGTTGGGACGTGTTTTATGCTACAAATTGCTACGTCGCAGATTTGCATACGGCGAATAGAAGCGGAGTTATAGTTGTTTATATCTGTGAGGCCATGAATCACCATTGACGGCCGGATTTCCTACAACTCGTAACGATCGACGTTTGACGAAACTATGCAAGTTCGTCGCAGATCGGCACAAGGTGGTTCGATGTGACGTGTTTTAAGCTACAAATTGCTATGTCGCAGATTTGCATTCGATGAATAGAAGCGGAGTTATAGTTGTTTATATCTGTGAGGCCATGAATCACCATTGACGGCCGGATTCCCTACCACTCGAAACGATCGACGTTTGACGAAACCATGCAAGTTCGTCGCAGATCGGCACAAGGTGGGTCGATGCGACGTGTTGTATGCTACAAATTGCTATGTCGCAGATTCGCAAACGACGTATAGAAGCGAACTTATAGTTGTTTATATCTGTGAGGCCATGAATCGCCATTTACTACCGGATTCCCTACCACTCGAAACGATCGACGTTTGACGAAACCATGCAAGTTCGTCGCAGATCGGCACAAGGTGGGTCGATGTGACGTGTTTTATGCTACAAATTGCTATGTCGCAGATTCGCAAACGACGTATAGAAGCGAACTTATAGTTGTTTATATCTGTGAGGCCATGAATCGCCATTGACTACCGGATTGCCTACCACTCGAAACGATCGACGTTTGACGAAACTATACAAGTTCGTCGCAGATCGGCACAAGGTAGTTCGATGTGACGTCTTTTAAGCTACAAATTGCTATGTCGCAGATTTGCATTCGACGAATAGAAGCGAAATTATAGTTGTTTATATCTGTCAGGCCATGAATCACCATTGACGGCCGGATTGCTTTCCACTCCAAACGATCGATGTTTGACAAAACTATGCAAGTTCGTCGCTGATCGGTATAAGGTGGTTCTTTAGGGCGTGTTTTAAGCTACAAATTGCTATGTCGCAGATTCGCGTACGACGAATAGAAGCGGAGTTATTGTTGTTTATATCTGTGAGGCCATGAATCACAATTGACGGCCGGATTGCTTTCCACTCCAAATGATCGATGTTTGACGAGACTATGCAAGTTCGTCCCAGATCGGCACAAGGTGGGTCGATGGGACGTGTTTTAAGCTACAAATTGCTATGTCGCAGATTTGCATTCGACGAATAGAAGCGGAGTTATAGTTGTTTATATCTGTCAGGCCATGAATCACCATTGACGGCCGGATTGCTTTCCACTCGAAACGATCGATGTTTGACAAAACTATGCAAGTTCGTCGCAGATCGGTATAAGGTGGGTGGTTGGGCCGTGTTTAATGCTACAAATTGATGTGTCGCAGATTCGCATACGACGTATAGAAGCGGACTTATAGTTGTTTATATCTGTGAGGCCATGAATCGCCATTGACTACCGGATTGCCTACCACTCGAAACGATCGACGTTTGACGAAACTATACAAGTACGTCGCAGATCGGCATGAGGTGGGTCGATGTGTCGTGTTTTAAGCTACAAATTGCTATGTCGCATATTCGCATACGACGAATAGAAGCGAAGTTATTGTTGTTTATATCTGTCTGGTCATGAATCACCATTGACGGCCGGATTGCTTTCCAATAGAATCGATCGATGTTTGACGAAACTATGCAAGTGCGTCGCAGACCGGTATAAGGTGGTTCATTGGGGCGTGTTTTAAGCTACAAATTGCTAGGTCGCAGATTCGCATACGACGAATAGAAGCGGAGTTATAGTTGTTTATATCTGTGAGGCCATGAATCGCCATTGACTACCGGATTGCCTACCACTCGAAACGATCGACGTTTGACGAAACTATACAAGTACGTCGCAGATCGGAATGAGGTGGGTCGTTGTGTCGTGTATTAAGCTACAAATCGCTATGTCGCAAATTTGCATTCGACGAATAGAAGCTGAGTTACAGTTGTTTATATCTGTCAGGCCATGAATCACCATTGACGGCCGGATTGCTTTCCACTCGAAACGATCGATGTTTGACAAAACTATGCAAGTTCGTCGCAGATCTGTATAAGGTGGTTCGTTGGGGCGTGTTTTAAGCTACAAATTGCTATGTCGCAGATTTGCATACGACGAATAGAAGCGGAGTTATTGTTGTTTATATCTGTGAGGCCATGAATCACCATTGACGGCCGGATTGCTTTCCACTCGAAACGATCGATGTTTGACGAAACTATGCAAGTTCGTCGCAGATCGGTATAAGGTGGTTCGTTAGGGCGTGTTTTAAACTACAAATTGCTATGTCGCAGATTCGCATACGACGTATAGAAGCGGAGTTATAGTTGTTTATATCTGTCTGGCCATGAATCACCATTGACGGCCGGATTGCTTTCCACTAGAATCGATCGATGTTTGACGAAACTATGCAAGTTCGTTGCAGATCGGTATAAGGTGGATCATTTGGGCGTGTTTTAAGCTACAAATTGCTAGGTCGCAGATTCGCATACGACGAATAGAAGCGGAGTTATAGTTGTTTATATCTGTGAGGCCATGAATCGCCATTGACGGCCGGATTGCTTTCCACTCGAAACGATCGATGTTTGACAAAACTATGCAAGTTCGTCGCAGATCGGTATAAGGTCGGTCGTTGGGCCGTGTTTTATGCTACAAATTGCTACGTCGCAGATTTGCATACGGCGAATAGAAGCGGAGTTATAGTTGTTTATATCTGTGAGGCCATGAATCACCATTGACGGCCGGATTGCTTTCCACTCAAAAAGATCGATGTTTGACAAAACTATGCGAGTTCGTCGCAGATCGGTATAAGGTGGGTCGTTGGGACGTGTTTTATGCTACAAATTGCTACGTCGCAGATTTGCATACGACGTATAGAAGCGGACTTATAGTTGTTTATATCTGTGAGGCCATGAATCGCCATTGACTACCGGATTGCCTACCACTCGAAACGATCGACGTTTGACGAAACTATACAAGTACGTCGCAGATCGGCACAAGGTGGTTCGATGTGACGTGTTTTAAGCTACAAATTGCTATGTCGCAGATTTGCATTCGACGAATAGAAGCGGAGTTATAGTTGTTTATATCTGTGAGGCCATGAATCACCATTGACGGCCGGATTCCCTACCACTCGAAACGATCGACGTTTGACGAAACCATGCAAGTTCGTCGCAGATCGGCACAAGGTGGGTCGATGTGACGTGTTTTATGCTACAAATTGCTATGTCGCAGATTCGCAAACGACGTATAGAAGCGAACTTATAGTTGTTTATATCTGTGAGGCCATGAATCGCCATTTACTACCGGATTCCCTACCACTCGAAACGATCGACGTTTGACGAAACCATGCAAGTTCGTCGCAGATCGGCACAAGGTGGGTCGATGTGACGTGTTTTATGCTACAAATTGCTATGTCGCAGATTCGCAAACGACGTATAGAAGCGAACTTATAGTTGTTTATATCTGTGAGGCCATGAATCGCCATTGACTACCGGATTGCCTACCACTCGAAACGATCGACGTTTGACGAAACTATACAAGTTCGTCGCAGATCGGCGCAAGGTAGTTCGATGTGACGTCTTTTAAGCTACAAATTGCTATGTCGCAGATTTGCATTCGACGAATAGAAGCGAAATTATAGTTGTTTATATCTGTCAGGCCATGAATCACCATTGACGGCCGGATTGCTTTCCACTCCAAACGATCGATGTTTGACAAAACTATGCAAGTTCGTCGCTGATCGGTATAAGGTGGTTCTTTAGGGCGTGTTTTAAGCTACAAATTGCTATGTCGCAGATTCGCATACGACGAATAGAAGCGGAGTTATTGTTGTTTATATCTGTGAGGCCATGAATCACAATTGACGGCCGGATTGCTTTCCACTCCAAATGATCGATGTTTGACGAGACTATGCAAGTTCGTTCCAGATCGGCACAAGGTGGGTCGATGGGACGTGTTTTAAGCTACAAAATGCTATGTCGCAGATTTGCATTCGACGAATAGAAGCGGAGTTATAGTTGTTTATATCTGTCAGGCCATGAATCACCATTGACGGCCGGATTGCTTTCCACTCGAAACGATCGATGTTTGACAAAACTATGCAAGTTCGTCGCAGATCGGTATAAGGTGGGTGGTTGGGCCGTGTTTAATGCTACAAATTGATGTGTCGCAGATTCGCATACGACGTATAGAAGCGGACTTATAGTTGTTTATATCTGTGAGGCCATGAATCGCCATTGACTACCGGATTGCCTACCACTCGAAACGATCGACGTTTGACGAAACTATACAAGTACGTCGCAGATCGGCATGAGGTGGGTCGATGTGTCGTGTTTTAAGCTACAAATTGCTATGTCGCAGATTCGCATACGACGAATAGAAGCGGAGTTATTGTTGTTTATATCTGTCTGGCCATGAATCACCATTGACGGCCGGATTGCTTTCCACTAGAATCGATCGATGTTTGACGAAACTATGCAAGTGCGTCGCAGATCGGTATAAGGTGGTTCATTGGGGCGTGTTTTAAGCTACAAATTGCTAGGTCGCAGATTCGCATACGACGAATAGAAGCGGAGTTATAGTTGTTTATATCTGTGAGGCCATGAATCGCCATTGACTACCGGATTGCCTACCACTCGAAACGATCGACGTTTGACGAAACTATACAAGTACGTCGCAGATCGGAATGAGGTGGGTCGATGTGTCGTGTATTAAGCTACAAATCGCTATGTCGCAAATTTGCATTCGACGAATAGAAGCTGAGTTACAGTTGTTTATATCTGTCAGGCCATGAATCACCATTGACGGCCGGATTGCTTTCCACTCGAAACGATCGATGTTTGACAAAACTATGCAAGTTCGTCGCAGATCTGTATAAGGTGGTTCGTTGGGGCGTGTTTTATGCTACAAATTGCTATGTCGCAGATTTGCATACGACGAATAGAAGCGGAGTTTTTGTTGTTTATATCTGTGAGGCCATGAATCACCATTGACGGCCGGATTGCCTACCACTCGAAACGATCGATGTTTGACGAAACTATGCAAGTTCGTCGCACATCGGCACAAGATGGGTCGATGTGACGAGTTTTAAGCTACAAAATGCTATGTCGCAGATTTGCATTCGACTAATAGAAGCGGAGTTATAGTTGTTTATATCTGTCAGGCCATGAATCACCATTGACGGCCGGATTGCTTTCCACTCGAAACGATCGATGTTTGACAAAACTATGCAAGTTCGTCGCTGATCGGTATAAGGTGGTTCTTTAGGGTGTGTTTTAAGCTACAAATTGCTATGTCGCAGATTTGCATACGACGAATAGAAGCGGAGTTATTGTTGTTTATATCTGTGAGGCCATGAATCACCATTGACGGACGGATTGCTTTCCACTCCAAACGATCGATGTTTGACGAGACTATGCAAGTTCGTCCCAGATCGGCATAAGGTGGGTCGATGGGACGTGTTTTAAGCTACAAATTGCTATGTCGCAGATTTGCATACGACGAATAGAAGCGGAGTTATTGTTGTTTATATCTGTGAGGCCATGAATCACCATTGACGGCCGGATTGCTTTCCACTCGAAACGATCGATGTTTGACGAAACTATGCAAGTTCGTCGCAGATCGGTATAAGGTGGTTCGTTAGGGCGTGTTTTAAGCTACAAATTGCTATGTCGCAGATTTGCATACGACGAATAGAAGCGGAGTTATTGTTGTTTATATCTGTCAGGCCATGAATCACCATTGACGGCCGGATTGCTTTCCACTCGAAACGATCGATGTTTGACAAAACTATGCAAGTTCGTCGCAGATCGGTATAAGGTCGGTCGTTGGGCCGTGTTTTATGCTACAAATTGCTACGTCGCAGATTTGCATACGGCGAATAGAAGCGGAGTTATAGTTGTTTATATCTGTGAGGCCATGAATCACCATTGACGGCCGGATTGCTTTCCACTCAAAAAGATCGATGTTTGACAAAACTATGCGAGTTCGTCGCAGATCGGTATAAGGTGGGTGGTTGGGACGTGTTTTATTCTACAAATTGCTACGTCGCAGATTTGCATACGGCGAAAAGAAGCGGAGTTATAGTTGTTTATATCTGTGAGGCCATGAATCACCATTGACGGCCGGATTTCCTACAACTCGTAACGATCGACGTTTGACGAAACTATGCAAGTTCGTCGCAGATCGGCACAAGGTGGTTCGATGTGACGTGTTTTAAGCTACAAATTGCTATGTCGCAGATTTGCATTCGACGAATAGAAGCGGAGTTATAGTTGTTTATATCTGTGAGGCCATGAATCACCATTGACGGCCGGATTCCCTACCACTCGAAACGATCGACGTTTGACGAAACCATGCAAGTTCGTCGCAGATCGGCACAAGGTGGGTCGATGCGACGTGTTGTATGCTACAAATTGCTATGTCGCAGATTCGCAAACGACGTATAGAAGCGAACTTATAGTTGTTTATATCTGTGAGGCCATGAATCGCCATTTACTACCGGATTCCCTACCACTCGAAACGATCGACGTTTGACGAAACCATGCAAGTTCGTCGCAGATCGGCACAAGGTGGGTCGATGTGACGTGTTTTATGCTACAAATTGCTATGTCGCAGATTCGCAAACGACGTATAGAAGCGAACTTATAGTTGTTTATATCTGTGAGGCCATGAATCGCCATTGACTACCGGATTGCCTACCACTCGAAACGATCGACGTTTGACGAAACTATACAAGTTCCTCGCAGATCGGCACAAGGTAGTTCGATGTGACGTCTTTTAAGCTACAAATTGCTATGTCGCAGATTTGCATTCGACGAATAGAAGCGAAATTATAGTTGTTTATATCTGTCAGGCCATGAATCACCATTGACGGCCGGATTGCTTTCCACTCCAAACGATCGATGTTTGACAAAACTATGCAAGTTCGTCGCTGATCGGTATAAGGTGGTTCTTTAGGGCGTGTTTTAAGCTACAAATTGCTATGTCGCAGATTCGCGTACGACGAATAGAAGCGGAGTTATTGTTGTTTATATCTGTGAGGCCATGAATCACAATTGACGGCCGGATTGCTTTCCACTCCAAATGATCGATGTTTGACGAGACTATGCAAGTTCGTCCCAGATCGGCACAAGGTGGGTCGATGGGACGTGTTTTAAGCTACAAATTGCTATGTCGCAGATTTGCATTCGACGAATAGAAGCGGAGTTATAGTTGTTTATATCTGTCAGGCCATGAATCACCATTGACGGCCGGATTGCTTTCCACTCGAAACGATCGATGTTTGACAAAACTATGCAAGTTCGTCGCAGATCGGTATAAGGTGGGTGGTTGGGCCGTGTTTAATGCTACAAATTGATGTGTCGCAGATTCGCATACGACGTATAGAAGCGGACTTATAGTTGTTTATATCTGTGAGGCCATGAATCGCCATTGACTACCGGATTGCCTACCACTCGAAACGATCGACGTTTGACGAAACTATACAAGTACGTCGCAGATCGGCATGAGGTGGGTCGATGTGTCGTGTTTTAAGCTACAAATTTCTATGTCGCAGATTCGCATACGACGAATAGAAGCGGAGTTATTGTTGTTTATATCTGTCTGGCCATGAATCACCATTGACGGCCGGATTGCTTTCCACTAGAATCGATCGATGTTTGACGAAACTATGCAAGTGCGTCGCAGACCGGTATAAGGTGGTTCATTGGGGCGTGTTTTAAGCTACAAATTGCTAGGTCGCAGATTCGCATACGACGAATAGAAGCGGAGTTATAGTTGTTTATATCTGTGAGGCCATGAATCGCCATTGACTACCGGATTGCCTACCACTCGAAACGATCGACGTTTGACGAAACTATACAAGTACGTCGCAGATCGGAATGAGGTGGGTCGTTGTGTCGTGTATTAAGCTACAAATCGCTATGTCGCAAATTTGCATTCGACGAATAGAAGCTGAGTTACAGTTGTTTATATCTGTCAGGCCATGAATCACCATTGACGGCCGGATTGCTTTCCACTCGAAACGATCGATGTTTGACAAAACTATGCAAGTTCGTCGCAGATCTGTATAAGGTGGTTCGTTGGGGCGTGTTTTAAGCTACAAATTGCTATGTCGCAGATTTGCATACGACGAATAGAAGCGGAGTTATTGTTGTTTATATCTGTGAGGCCATGAATCACCATTGACGGCCGGATTGCTTTCCACTCGAAACGATCGATGTTTGACGAAACTATGCAAGTTCGTCGCAGATCGGTATAAGGTGGTTCGTTAGGGCGTGTTTTAAACTACAAATTGCTATGTCGCAGATTCGCATTCGACGTATAGAAGCGGAGTTATAGTTGTTTATATCTGTCTGGCCATGAATCACCATTGACGGCCGGATTGCTTTCCACTAGAATCGATCGATGTTTGACGAAACTATGCAAGTTCGTTGCAGATCGGTATAAGGTGGATCATTTGGGCGTGTTTTAAGCTACAAATTGCTAGGTCGCAGATTCGCATACGACGAATAGAAGCGGAGTTATAGTTGTTTATATCTGTGAGGCCATGAATCGCCATTGACGGCCGGATTGCTTTCCACTCGAAACGATCGATGTTTGACAAAACTATGCAAGTTCGTCGCAGATCGGTATAAGGTCGGTCGTTGGGCCGTGTTTTATGCTACAAATTGCTACGTCGCAGATTTGCATACGGCGAATAGAAGCGGAGTTATAGTTGTTTATATCTGTGAGGCCATGAATCACCATTGACGGCCGGATTGCTTTCCACTCAAAAAGATCGATGTTTGACAAAACTATGCGAGTTCGTCGCAGATCGGTATAAGGTGGGTGGTTGGGACGTGTTTTATGCTACAAATTGCTACGTCGCAGATTTGCATACGACGTATAGAAGCGGACTTATAGTTGTTTATATCTGTGAGGCCATGAATCGCCATTGACTACCGGATTGCCTACCACTCGAAACGATCGACGTTTGACGAAACTATACAAGTACGTCGCAGATCGGCACAAGGTGGTTCGATGTGACGTGTTTTAAGCTACAAATTGCTATGTCGCAGATTTGCATTCGACGAATAGAAGCGGAGTTATAGTTGTTTATATCTGTGAGGCCATGAATCACCATTGACGGCCGGATTCCCTACCACTCGAAACGATCGACGTTTGACGAAACCATGCAAGTTCGTCGCAGATCGGCACAAGGTGGGTCGATGTGACGTGTTTTATGCTACAAATTGCTATGTCGCAGATTCGCAAACGACGTATAGAAGCGAACTTATAGTTGTTTATATCTGTGAGGCCATGAATCGCCATTTACTACCGGATTCCCTACCACTCGAAACGATCGACGTTTGACGAAACCATGCAAGTTCGTCGCAGATCGGCACAAGGTGGGTCGATGTGACGTGTTTTATGCTACAAATTGCTATGTCGCAGATTCGCAAACGACGTATAGAAGCGAACTTATAGTTGTTTATATCTGTGAGGCCATGAATCGCCATTGACTACCGGATTGCCTACCACTCGAAACGATCGACGTTTGACGAAACTATACAAGTTCGTCGCAGATCGGCGCAAGGTAGTTCGATGTGACGTCTTTTAAGCTACAAATTGCTATGTCGCAGATTTGCATTCGACGAATAGAAGCGAAATTATAGTTGTTTATATCTGTCAGGCCATGAATCACCATTGACGGCCGGATTGCTTTCCACTCCAAACGATCGATGTTTGACAAAACTATGCAAGTTCGTCGCTGATCGGTATAAGGTGGTTCTTTAGGGCGTGTTTTAAGCTACAAATTGCTATGTCGCAGATTCGCATACGACGAATAGAAGCGGAGTTATTGTTGTTTATATCTGTGAGGCCATGAATCACAATTGACGGCCGGATTGCTTTCCACTCCAAATGATCGATGTTTGACGAGACTATGCAAGTTCGTTCCAGATCGGCACAAGGTGGGTCGATGGGACGTGTTTTAAGCTACAAAATGCTATGTCGCAGATTTGCATTCGACGAATAGAAGCGGAGTTATAGTTGTTTATATCTGTCAGGCCATGAATCACCATTGACGGCCGGATTGCTTTCCACTCGAAACGATCGATGTTTGACAAAACTATGCAAGTTCGTCGCAGATCGGTATAAGGTGGGTGGTTGGGCCGTGTTTAATGCTACAAATTGATGTGTCGCAGATTCGCATACGACGTATAGAAGCGGACTTATAGTTGTTTATATCTGTGAGGCCATGAATCGCCATTGACTACCGGATTGCCTACCACTCGAAACGATCGACGTTTGACGAAACTATACAAGTACGTCGCAGATCGGCATGAGGTGGGTCGATGTGTCGTGTTTTAAGCTACAAATTTCTATGTCGCAGATTCGCATACGACGAATAGAAGCGGAGTTATTGTTGTTTATATCTGTCTGGCCATGAATCACCATTGACGGCCGGATTGCTTTCCACTAGAATCGATCGATGTTTGACGAAACTATGCAAGTGCGTCGCAGATCGGTATAAGGTGGTTCATTGGGGCGTGTTTTAAGCTACAAATTGCTAGGTCGCAGATTCGCATACGACGAATAGAAGCGGAGTTATAGTTGTTTATATCTGTGAGGCCATGAATCGCCATTGACTACCGGATTGCCTACCACTCGAAACGATCGACGTTTGACGAAACTATACAAGTACGTCGCAGATCGGAATGAGGTGGGTCGATGTGTCGTGTATTAAGCTACAAATCGCTATGTCGCAAATTTGCATTCGACGAATAGAAGCTGAGTTACAGTTGTTTATATCTGTCAGGCCATGAATCACCATTGACGGCCGGATTGCTTTCCACTCGAAACGATCGATGTTTGACAAAACTATGCAAGTTCGTCGCAGATCTGTATAAGGTGGTTCGTTGGGGCGTGTTTTATGCTACAAATTGCTATGTCGCAGATTTGCATACGACGAATAGAAGCGGAGTTTTTGTTGTTTATATCTGTGAGGCCATGAATCACCATTGACGGCCGGATTGCCTACCACTCGAAACGATCGATGTTTGACGAAACTATGCAAGTTCGTCGCACATCGGCACAAGATGGGTCGATGTGACGAGTTTTAAGCTACAAAATGCTATGTCGCAGATTTGCATTCGACTAATAGAAGCGGAGTTATAGTTGTTTATATCTGTCAGGCCATGAATCACCATTGACGGCCGGATTGCTTTCCACTCGAAACGATCGATGTTTGACAAAACTATGCAAGTTCGTCGCTGATCGGTATAAGGTGGTTCTTTAGGGTGTGTTTTAAGCTACAAATTGCTATGTCGCAGATTTGCATACGACGAATAGAAGCGGAGTTATTGTTGTTTATATCTGTGAGGCCATGAATCACCATTGACGGACGGATTGCTTTCCACTCCAAACGATCGATGTTTGACGAGACTATGCAAGTTCGTCCCAGATCGGCATAAGGTGGGTCGATGGGACGTGTTTTAAGCTACAAATTGCTATGTCGCAGATTTGCATACGACGAATAGAAGCGGAGTTATTGTTGTTTATATCTGTGAGGCCATGAATCACCATTGACGGCCGGATTGCTTTCCACTCGAAACGATCGATGTTTGACGAAACTATGCAAGTTCGTCGCAGATCGGTATAAGGTGGTTCGTTAGGGCGTGTTTTAAGCTACAAATTGCTATGTCGCAGATTCGCATACGACGAATAGAAGCGGAGTTATTGTTGTTTATATCTGTCAGGCCATGAATCACCATTGACGGCCGGATTGCTTTCCACTCGAAACGATCGATGTTTGACAAAACTATGCAAGTTCGTCGCAGATCGGTATAAGGTCGGTCGTTGGGCCGTGTTTTATGCTACAAATTGCTACGTCGCAGATTTGCATACGGCGAATAGAAGCGGAGTTATAGTTGTTTATATCTGTGAGGCCATGAATCACCATTGACGGCCGGATTGCTTTCCACTCAAAAAGATCGATGTTTGACAAAACTATGCGAGTTCGTCGCAGATCGGTATAAGGTGGGTGGTTGGGACGTGTTTTATTCTACAAATTGCTACGTCGCAGATTTGCATACGGCGAAAAGAAGCGGAGTTATAGTTGTTTATATCTGTGAGGCCATGAATCACCATTGACGGCCGGATTTCCTACAACTCGTAACGATCGACGTTTGACGGAACTATGCAAGTTCGTCGCAGATCGGCACAAGGTGGTTCGATGTGACGTGTTTTAAGCTACAAATTGCTATGTCGCAGATTTGCATTCGACGAATAGAAGCGGAGTTATAGTTGTTTATATCTGTGAGGCCATGAATCACCATTGACGGCCGGATTCCCTACCACTCGAAACGATCGACGTTTGACGAAACCATGCAAGTTCGTCGCAGATCGGCACAAGGTGGGTCGATGTGACGTGTTTTATGCTACAAATTGCTATGTCGCAGATTCGCAAACGACGTATAGAAGCGAACTTATAGTTGTTTATATCTGTGAGGCCATGAATCGCCATTTACTACCGGATTCCCTACCACTCGAAACGATCGACGTTTGACGAAACCATGCAAGTTCGTCGCAGATCGGCACAAGGTGGGTCGATGTGACGTGTTTTATGCTACAAATTGCTATGTCGCAGATTCGCAAACGACGTATAGAAGCGAACTTATAGTTGTTTATATCTGTGAGGCCATGAATCGCCATTGACTACCGGATTGCCTACCACTCGAAACGATCGACGTTTGACGAAACTATACAAGTTCGTCGCAGATCGGCACAAGGTAGTTCGATGTGACGTCTTTTAAGCTACAAATTGCTATGTCGCAGATTTGCATTCGACGAATAGAAGCGAAATTATAGTTGTTTATATCTGTCAGGCCATGAATCACCATTGACGGCCGGATTGCTTTCCACTCCAAACGATCGATGTTTGACAAAACTATGCAAGTTCGTCGCTGATCGGTATAAGGTGGTTCTTTAGGGCGTGTTTTAAGCTACAAATTGCTATGTCGCAGATTCGCATACGACGAATAGAAGCGGAGTTAATGTTGTTTATATCTGTGAGGCCATGAATCACAATTGACGGCCGGATTGCTTTCCACTCCAAATGATCGATGTTTGACGAGACTATGCAAGTTCGTCCCAGATCGGCACAAGGTGGGTCGATGGGACGTGTTTTAAGCTACAAATTGCTATGTCGCAGATTTGCATTCGACGAATAGAAGCGGAGTTATAGTTGTTTATATCTGTCAGGCCACGAATCACCATTGACGGCCGGATTGCTTTCCACTCGAAACGATCGATGTTTGACGAAACTATGCAAGTTCGTCGCAGATCGGTATAAGGTGGTTCGTTGGGGCGTGTTTTAAGCTACAAATTGCAATGTCGCAGATTCGCATACGACGTATAGAAGCGGAGTTATAGTTGTTTATATCTGTCAGGCCATGAATCACCATTGACGGCCGGATTGCTTTGCACTCGAAACGATCGACGTTTGACGAAACTATGCAAGTTCGTTGCAGATCGGTATAAGGTGGTTCATTGAGGCGTGTTTTAAGCTACAAATTGCTAGGTCGCAGATTCGCATACAACGAATAGAAGTGGAGTTATGGTTGTTTATATCTGTGAGGCCATGAATCGCCATTGACGGCCGGATTGCTTTCCACTCGAAACGATCGATGTTTGACGAAACTATGCAAGTTCGTCGCAGATCGGTATAAGGTGGGTCGATGTGTCGTATTTTAAGCTACAAATGGCTATGTCGCAGATTCGCATACGACGAATAGAAGCGAAGTTATTGTTGTTTATATCTGTGAGGCCATGAATCACCATTGACGGCCGGATTCCCTACCACTCGAAACGATCGACGTTTGACGAAACCATGCAAGTTCGTCGCAGAACGGCAGAAGGTGGGTCGATGTGACGTGTTTTAAGCTACAAATTGCTATGTCGCATATTCGCATACGACAAATAGAAGCGGAGTTATTGTTGTTTATATCTGTGAGGCCATGAATCACCATTGACGGCCGGATTGCTTTCCACTCGAAACGATCGATGTTTGACAAAACTATGCAAGTTCGTCGCAGATCGGTATAAGGTGGGTCGTTGGGCCGTGTTTTATGCTACAAATTGCTACGTCGCAGGTTTGCATACGGCGAATAGAAGCGGAGTTATAGTTGTTTATATCTGTGAGGCCATGAATCACCATTGACGGCCGGATTGCTTTCCACTCAAAAAGATCGATGTTTGACAAAACTATGCGAGTTCGTCGCAGATCGGTATAAGGTGGGTGGTTGGGCTGTGTTTTATGCTACAAATTGCTACGTCGCAGATTTGCATACGGCGAAAAGAAGCGGAGTTATAGTTGTTTATATCTGTGAGGCCATGAATCACCATTGACGGCCGGATTTCCTACCACTCGTAACGATCGACGTTTGACGAAACTATGCAAGTTCGTCGCAGATCGGCACAAGGTGGTTCGATGTGACGTGTTTTAAGCTACAAATTGCTATGTGGCAGATTTGCATTCGACGAATAGAAGCGGAGTTATAGTTGTTTATATCTGTGAGGCCATGAATCACCATTGACGGCCGGATTCCCTACCACTCGAAACGATCGACGTTTGACGAAACCATGCAAGTTCGTCGCAGATCGGCACAAGGTGGGTCGATGTGACGTGTTTTATGCCACAAATTGCTATGTCGCAGATTCGCAAACGACGTATAGAAGCGAACTTATAGTTGTTTATATCTGTGAGGCCATGAATCGCCATTGTCTACCGGATTGCCTACCACTCGAAACGATCGACGTTTGACGAAACTATACAAGTACGTCGCAGATCGGCATGAGGTGTGTCGATGTGTCGTGTTTTAAGCTACAAATTGCTATGTCGCAGATTCGCATACGACGAATAGAAGCGGAGTTATTGTTGTTTATATCTGTGAGGCCATGAATCACCATTGACGGCCGGATTGCTTTCCACTAGAATCGATCGATGTTTGACGAAACTATGCAAGTTCGTTGCAGATCGGTATAAGGTGGTTCATTGAGGCGTGTTTTAAGCTACAAATTGCTAGGTCGCAGATTCGCATACAACGAATAGAAGTGGAGATATGGTTGTTTATATCTGTGAGGCCATGAATCGCCATTGACTACCGGATTGCCTATCACTCGAAACGATCGATGTTTGACGAAACTATGCAAGTTCGTCGCAGATGGGTATAGGGTGGTTCGTTGGGGCGTGTTTTAAGCTAAAAATTGCTATGTCGCAGATTCGCATACGACGAATAGAAGCGGAGTTATTGTTGTTTATATCTGTGAGGCCATGAATCACCATTGATAGCCGGATTCCCTACCACTCGAAACGATCGACGTTTGACGAAACCATGCAAGTTCGTCGCTGATCGGCACAAGGTGGGTCGATGTGACGTGTTTTATGCTACAAATTGCTATGTCGCAGATTCGCAAACGACGTATAGAAGCGAACTTATAGTTGTTTATATCTGTGAGGCCATGAATCGCCATTGACTACCGGATTGCCTACCACTCGAAACGATCGACGTTTGACGAAACTATACAAGTACGTCGCAGATCGGCATGAGGTGTGTCGATGTGTCGTGTTTTAAGCTACAAATTGCTATGTCGCAGATTCGCAAACGACGTATAGAAGCGAACTTATAGTTGTTTATATCTGTGAGGCCATGAATCGCCATTGACTACCGGATTGCCTACCACTCGAAACGATCGACGTTTGACGAAACTATACAAGTACGTCGCAGATCGGCATGAGGTGTGTCGATGTGTCGTGTTTTAAGCTACAAATTGCTATGTCGCAGATTCGCATACGACGAATAGAAGCGGAGTTATTGTTGTTTATATCTGTGAGGCCATGAATCACCATTGACGGCCGGATTGCTTTCCACTAGAATCGATCGATGTTTGACGAAACTATGCAAGTTCGTTGCAGATCGGTATAAGGTGGTTCATTGAGGCGTGTTTTAAGCTACAAATTGCTAGGTCGCAGATTCGCATACATCGAATAGAAGTGGAGATATGGTTGTTTATATCTGTGAGGCCATGAATCGCCATTGACTACCGGATTGCCTATCACTCGAAACGATCGATGTTTGACGAAACTATGCAAGTTCGTCGCAGATGGGTATAAGGTGGTTCGTTGGGGCGTGTTTTTAGCTAAAAATTGCTTTGTCGCAGATTCGCATACGACGAATAGAAGCGGAGTTATTGTTGTTTATATCTGTGAGGCCATGAATCACCATAAACGGCCGGATTCCCTACCACTCGAAACGACTGACGTTTGACGAAACTATGCAAGTTCGTCGCAGATCAGCAGAAGGTGGGTCGATGTGACGTGTTTTAAGCTACAAATTGCTATGTCGCATATTCGCATACGACAAATAGAAGCGGAGTTATTGTTGTTTATATCTGTGAGGCCATGAATCGCCATTGACTACCGGATTGCCTGCCACTCGAAACGATCGATGTTTGACGAAACTATGCAAGTTCGTCGCAGATCGGCACAAGGTGGGTCGATGTGACGTGTTTTAAGCTACAAATTGCTATGTCGCATATTCGCATACGACGAATAGAAGCGGAGTTATTGTTGTTTGTATCTGTGAGGCCATGAATCACCATTGACGGCCGGATTGCCTACCACTCGAAACGATCGATGTTTGACGAAACTATGCAAGTTCGTCGCAGATCGGCACAAGGTGGGTCGATGTGACGTATTTTAAGCTACAAATTGCTATGTCGCAGATTTGCATTCGACGAATAGAAGCGGAGTTATAGTTGTTTATATCTGTGAGGCCATGAATCACCATTGACGGCCGGATTCCCTACCACTCGAAACGATCGACGTTTGACGAAACCATGCAAGTTCGTCGCAGATCGGTATAAGGTGGTTCGTTGGGGCGTGTTTTATGCTACAAATTGCTATGTCGCAGATTTGCATACGACGAATAGAAGCGGAGTTATTGTTGTTTATATCTGTGCGCCCATGAATCACCATTGACGGCCGGATTGCCTACCACTCGAAACGATCGATGTTTGACGAAACTATGCAAGTTCGTCGCACATCGGCACAAGATGGGTCGATGTGACGAGTTTTAAGCTACAAATTGCTATGTCGCAGATTTGCATTCGACTAATAGAAGCGGAGTTATTGTTGTTTCTATCTGTGAGGCCATGAATCACCATTGACGGCCGGATTGCTTTCCACTCCAAACGATCGATGTTTGACGAGACTATGCAAGTTCGTCCCAGATCGGCACAAGGTGGGTCGATGGGACGTGTTTTAAGCTACAAATTGCTATGTCGCAGATTTGCATACGACGAATAGAAGCGGAGTTATAGTTGTTTATATCTGTCAGGCCATGAATCACCATTGACGGCCGGATTGCTTTCCACTCGAAACGATCGATGTTTGACAAAACTATGCAAGTTCGTCGCAGATCGGTATAAGGTGGTTCGTTGGGGCGTGTTTTATGCTACAAATTGCTATGTCGCAGATTCGCATACGACGAATAGAAGCGGAGTTATTATTGTTTATATCTGTGAGGCCATGAATCACAATTGACGGCCGGATTGCTTTCCACTCCAAACGATCGATGTTTGACGAGACTATGCAAGTTCGTCCCAGATCGGCACAAGGTGGGTCGATGGGACGTGTTTTAAGCTACAAATTGCTATGTCGCAGATTTGCATTCGACGAATAGAAGCGGAGTTATAGTTGTTTATATCTGTCAGGCCATGAATCACCATTGACGGCCGGATTGCTTTCCACTCGAAACGATCGATGTTTGACAAAACTATGCAAGTTCGTCGCAGATCGGTATAAGGTGGGTGGTTGGGCCGTGTTTAATGCTACAAATTGCTACGTCGCAGATTTGCATACGGCGAATAGAAGCGGAGTTATTGTTGTTTATATCTGTGCGCCCATGAATCACCATTGACGGCCGGATTGCCTACCACTCGAAACGATCGATGTTTGACGAAACTATGCAAGTTCGTCGCACATCGGCACAAGATGGGTCGATGTGACGAGTTTTAAGCTACAAATTGCTATGTCGCAGATTTGCATTCGACTAATAGAAGCGGAGTTATTGTTGTTTCTATCTGTGAGGCCATGAATCACCATTGACGGCCGGATTGCTTTCCACTCCAAACGATCGATGTTTGACGAGACTATGCAAGTTCGTCGCACATCGGCACAAGATGGGTCGATGTGACGAGTTTTAAGCTACAAATTGCTATGTCGCAGATTTGCATACGACGAATGGAAGCGGAGTTATTGTTGTTTATATCTGTGAGGCCATGAATCACCATTGACGGCCGGATTGCTTTCCACTCGAAACGATCGATGTTTGACGAAACTATGCAAGTTCGTCGCAGATCGGTATAAGGTGGTTCGTTAGGGCGTGTTTTAAGCTACAAATTGCTATGTCGCAGATTCGCATACGACGTATAGAAGCGGAGTTATAGTTGTTTATATCTGTCTGGCCATGAATCACCATTGACGGCCGGATTGCTTTCCACTAGAATCGATCGATGTTTGACGAAACTATGCAAGTTCGTCGCAGATCGGTATAAGGTGGATCATTTGGGCGTGTTTTATGCTACAAATTGCTAGGTCGCAGATTCGCATACGACGAATAGAAGCGGAGTTATAGTTGTTTATATCTGTGAGGCCATGAATCGCCATTGACGGCCGGATTGCTTTCCACTCGAAACGATCGATGTTTGACAAAACTATGCAAGTTCGTCGCAGATCGGTATAAGGTGGGTCGTTGGGCCGTGTTTTATGCTACAAATTGCTACGTCGCAGATTTGCATACGGCGAATAGAAGCGGAGTTATAGTTGTTTATATCTGTGAGGCCATGAATCACCATTGACGGCCGGATTGCTTTCCACTCAAAAAGATCGATGTTTGACAAAACTATGCGAGTTCGTCGCAGATCGGTATAAGGTGGATGGTTGGGACGTGTTTTATGCTACAAATTGCTACGTCGCAGATTTGCATACGGCGAAAAGAAGCGGAGGTATAGTTGTTTATATCTGTGAGGCCATGAATCACCATTGACGGCCGGATTTCCTACCACTCGTAACGATCGACGTTTGACGAAACTATGCAAGTTCGTCGCAGATCGGCACAAGGTGGTTCGATGTGACGTGTTTTAAGCTACAAATTGCTATGTCGCAGATTTGCATTCGACGAATAGAAGCGGAGTTATAGTTGTTTATATCTGTGAGGCCATGAATCACCATTGACGGCCGGATTCCCTACCACTCGAAACGATCGACGTTTGACGAAACCATGCAAGTTCGTCGCAGATCGGCACAAGGTGGGTCGATGTGACGTGTTTTATGCTACAAATTGCTATGTCGCAGATTCGCAAACGACGTATAGAAGCGAACTTATAGTTGTTTATATCTGTGAGGCCATGAATCGCCATTGACTACCGGATTGCCTACCACTCGAAACGATCGACGTTTGACGAAACTATACAAGTACGTCGCAGATCGGCATGAGGTGTGTCGATGTGTCGTGTTTTAAGCTACAAATTGCTATGTCGCAGATTCGCATACGACGAATAGAAGCGGAGTTATTGTTGTTTATATCTGTGAGGCCATGAATCACCATTGATAGCCGGATTCCCTACCACTCGAAACGATCGACGTTTGACGAAACCATGCAAGTTCGTCGCAGATCGGTATAAGGTGGATCATTTGGGCGTGTTTTAAGCTACAAATTGCTAGGTCGCAGATTCGCATACGACGAATAGAAGCGGAGTTATAGTTGTTTATATCTGTGAGGCCATGAATCGCCATTGACGGCCGGATTGCTTTCCACTCGAAACGATCGATGTTTGACAAAACTATGCAAGTTCGTCGCAGATCGGTATAAGGTGGGTCGTTGGGCCGTGTTTTATGCTACAAATTGCTACGTCGCAGATTTGCATACGGCGAATAGAAGCGGAGTTATAGTTGTTTATATCTGTGAGGCCATGAATCACCATTGACGGCCGGATTGCTTTCCACTCAAAAAGATCGATGTTTGACAAAACTATGCGAGTTCGTCGCAGATCGGTATAAGGTGGATGGTTGGGACGTGTTTTATGCTACAAATTGCTACGTCGCAGATTTGCATACGGCGAAAAGAAGCGGAGGTATAGTTGTTTATATCTGTGAGGCCATGAAGCACCATTGACGGCCGGATTTCCTACCACTCGTAACGATCGACGTTTGACGAAACTATGCAAGTTCGTCGCAGATCGGCACAAGGTGGTTCGATGTGACGTGTTTTAAGCTACAAATTGCTATGTCGCAGATTTGCATTCGACGAATAGAAGCGGAGTTATAGTTGTTTATATCTGTGAGGCCATAAATCACCATTGACGGCCGGATTCCCTACCACTCGAAACGATCGACGTTTGACGAAACCATGCAAGTTCGTCGCAGATCGGCACAAGGTGGGTCGATGTGACGTGCTTTATGCTACAAATTGCTATGTCGCAGATTCGCAAACGACGTATAGAAGCGAACTTATAGTTGTTTATATCTGTGAGGCCATGAATCGCCATTGACTACCGGATTGCCTACCACTCGAAACGATCGACGTTTGACGAAACTATACAAGTACGTCGCAGATCGGCATGAGGTGGGTCGATGTGTTGTGTTTTAAACTACAAATTTCTATGTCGCAGATTTGCATACGACGAATAAAAGCGGAGTTATTGTTGTTTATATCTGTGAGGCCATGAATCACCATTGACGGCCGGATTGCCTACCACTCGAAACGATCGATGTTTGACGAAACTATGCAAGTTCGTCGCACATCGGCACAAGATGGGTCGATGTGACGAGTTTTAAGCTACAAAATGCTGTGTCGCATATTTGCATTCGACTAATAGAAGCGGAGTTATAGTTGTTTATATCTGTCAGGCTATGAATCACCATTGACGGCCGGATTGCTTTCCACTCGAAACGATCGATGTTTGACAAAACTATGCAAGTTCGTCGCAGATCGGTATAAGGTGGGTGGTTGGGCCGTGTTTTATGCTACAAATTGCTACGTCGCAGATTTGCATACGGCGAATAGAAGCGGAGTTATAGTTGTTTATATCTGTGAGGCCATGAATCACCATTGACGGCCGGATTGCTTTCCACTCGAAACGATCGATGTTTGACGAAACTATGCAAGTTCGTCGCAGATGGGTATAAGGTGGTTCATTGGGGCGTGTTTTAAGCTACAAATTGCAATGTCGCAGATTCGCATACGGCGAATAGAAGCGGAGTTATAGTTGTTTATATCTGTGAGGCCATGAATCACCATTGACGGCCGGATTGCTTTCCACTCGAAACGATCGATGTTTGACGAAACTATGCAAGTTCGTCGCAGATCGGTATAAGGTGGTTCGTTGGGGCGTGTTTTAAGCTACAAATTGCAATGTCGCAGATTCGCATACGACGTATAGAAGCGGAGTTATAGTTGTTTATATCTGTCAGGCCATGAATCACCATTGACGGCCGGATTGCTTTGCACTCGAAACGATCGACGTTTGACAAAACTATGCAAGTTCGTCGCAGATCGGAATGAGGTGGGTCGATGTGTCGTGTATTATGCTACAAATCGCTATGTCGCAAATTTGCATTCGACTAATAGAAGCGGAGTTATAGTTGTTTATATCTGTCAGGCTATGAATCACCATTGACGGCCGGATTGCTTTCCACTCGAAACGATCGATGTTTGACAAAACTATGCAAGTTCGTCGCAGATCGGTATAAGGTGGGTGGTTGGGCAGTGTTTTATGCTACAAATTGCTACGTCGCAGATTTGCATACGGCGAATAGAAGCGGAGTTATAGTTCGTTATATCTGTGAGGCCATGAATCACCATTGACGGCCGGATTGCTTTCCACTCGAAACGATCGATGTTTGACGAAACTATGCAAGTTCGTCGCAGATCGGTATAAGGTGGTTCGTTGGGGCGTGTTTTAAGCTACAAATTGCAATGTCGCAGATTCGCATACGACGTATAGAAGCGGAGTTATAGTTGTTTATATCTGTCAGGCCATGAATCACCATTGACGGCCGGATTGCTTTCCACTAGAATCGATCGAAGTTTGACGAAAATATGCAAGTGCGTCGCAGATCGGTATAAGGTGGTTCATTGGGGCGCGTTTTAAGCTACAAATTGCTAGGTCGCAGATTCGCATACGACGAATAGAAGCGGAGTTATAGTTGTTTATATCTGTGAGGCCATGAATCGCCATTGACTACCGGATTGCCTACCACTCGAAACGATCGACGTTTGACGAAACTATGCAAGTACGTCGCAGATCGGAATGAGGTGGGTCGATGTGTCGTGTATTATGCTACAAATCGCTATGACGCAAATTTGCATTCGACGAATAGAAGCTGAGTTATAGTTGTTTATATCTGTCAGGCCATGAATCACCATTGACGGCCGGATTGCTTTCCACTCGAAACGATCGATGTTTGACAAAACTATGCAAGTTCGTCGCAGATCTGTATAAGGTGGTTCGTTGGGGCGTGTTTTATGCTACAAATTGCTATGTCGCAGATTTGCATACGACGAATAGAAGCGGAGTTATTGTTGTTTATATCTGTGAGGCCATGAATCACCATTGACGGCCGGATTGCCTACCACTCGAAACGATCGATGTTTCACGAAACTATGCAAGTTCGTCGCACATCGGCACAAGATGGGTCGATGTGACGAGTTTTAAGCTACAAAATGCTATGTCGCAGATTTGCATTCGACTAATAGAAGCGGAGTTATAGTTGTTTATATCTGTCAGGCTATGAATCACCATTGACGGCCGGATTGCTTTCCACTCGAAACGATCGATGTTTGACAAAACTATGCAAGTTCGTCGCAGATCGGTATAAGGTGGGTGGTTGGGCCGTGTTTTATGCTACAAATTGCTACGTCGCAGATTTGCATACGGCGAATAGAAGCGGAGTTATAGTTGTTTATATCTGTGAGGCCATGAATCACCATTGACGGCCGGATTGCTTTCCACTCGAAACGATCGATGTTTGACGAAACTATGCAAGTTCGTCGCAGATCGGTATAAGGTGGTTCGTTGGGGCGTGTTTTAAGCTACAAATTGCAATGTCGCAGATTCGCATACGACGTATAGAAGCGGAGTTATAGTTGTTTATATCTGTCAGGCCATGAATCACCATTGACGGCCGGATTGCTTTGCACTCGAAACGATCGATGTTTGACAAAACTATGCAAGTTCGTCGCAGATCGGTATAAGGTGGGTCGTTGGGGCGTGTTTTAAGCTACAAATTGCAATGTCGCAGATTCGCATACGACGTATAGAAGCGGAGTTATAGTTGTTTATATCTGTCAGGCCATGAATCACCATTGACGGCCGGATTGCTTTGCACTCGAAACGATCGATGTTTGACAAAACTATGCAAGTTCGTCGCAGATCGGTATAAGGTGGGTCGTTGGGGCGTGTTTTAAGCTACAAATTGCTATGTCGCAGATTCGCATACGACGTATAGAAGCGGTCTTATAGTTGTTTATATCTGTGAGGCCATGAATCGCCATTGACTACCGGATTGCCTACCACTCGAAACGATCGACGTTTGACGAAACTATACAAGTACGTCGCAGATCGGCATGAGGTGGGTCGATGTGTCGTGTTTTAAGCTACAAATTTCTATGTCGCAGATTCGCATACGACGAATAGAAGCGGAGTTATAGTTGTTTATATCTGTCAGGCCATGAATCACCATTGACGGCCGGATTGCTTTGCACTCGAAACGATCGATGTTTGACAAAACTATGCAAGTGCGTCGGAGATCGGTATAAGGTGGGTCGTTGGGGCGTGTTTTAAGCTACAAATTGCTAGGTCGCAGATTCGCATACGACGAATAGAAGCGGAGTTATAGTTGTTTATATCTGTGAGGCCATGAATCGCCATTGACTACCGGATTGCCTACCACTCGAAACGATCGACGTTTGACGAAACTATACAAGTACGTCGCAGATCGGAATGAGGTTGGTCGATGTGTCGTGTATTATGCTACAAATCGCTATGACGCAAATTTGCATTCGACGAATAGAAGCTGAGTTATAGTTGTTTGTATCTGTCAGGCCATGAATCACCATTGACGGCCGGATTGCTTTCCACTCGAAACGATCGATGTTTGACAAAACTATGCAAGTTCGTCGCAGATCTGTATAAGGTGGTTCGTTGGGGCGTGTTTTATGCTACAAATTGCTATGTCGCAGATTTGCATACGACGAATAGAAGCGGAGTTATTGTTGTTTATATCTGTGAGGCCATGAATCACCATTGACGGCCGGATTGCCTACCACTCGAAACGATCGATGTTTCACGAAACTATGCAAGTTCGTCGCACATCGGCACAAGATGGGTCGATGTGACGAGTTTTAAGCTACAAAATGCTATGTCGCAGATTTGCATTCGACTAATAGAAGCGGAGTTATAGTTGTTTATATCTGTCAGGCTATGAATCACCATTGACGGCCGGATTGCTTTCCACTCGAAACGATCGATGTTTGACAAAACTATGCAAGTTCGTCGCAGATCGGTATAAGGTGGGTGGTTGGGCCGTGTTTTATGCTACAAATTGCTACGTCGCAGATTTGCATACGGCGAATAGAAGCGGAGTTATAGTTGTTTATATCTGTGAGGCCATGAATCACCATTGACGGCCGGATTGCTTTCCACTCGAAACGATCGATGTTTGACGAAACTATGCAAGTTCGTCGCAGATCGGTATAAGGTGGTTCGTTGGGGCGTGTTTTAAGCTACAAATTGCAATGTCGCAGATTCGCATACGACGTATAGAAGCGGAGTTATAGTTGTTTATATCTGTCAGGCCATGAATCACCATTGACGGCCGGATTGCTTTGCACTCGAAACGATCGATGTTTGACAAAACTATGCAAGTTCGTCGCAGATCGGTATAAGGTGGGTCGTTGGGGCGTGTTTTAAGCTACAAATTGCTATGTCGCAGATTCGCATACGACGTATAGAAGCGGACTTATAGTTGTTTATATCTGTGAGGCCAAGAATCGCCATTGACTACCGGATTGCCTACCACTCGAAACGATCGACGTTTGACGAAACTATACAAGTACGTCGCAGATCGGCATGAGGTGGGTCGATGTGTCGTGTTTTAAGCTACAAATTTCTATGTCGCAGATTCGCATACGACGAATAGAAGCGGAGTTATTGTTGTTTATATCTGTGAGGCCATGAATCACCATTGACGGCCGGACTCCCTACCACTCGAAACGATCGACGTTTGACGAAACCATGCAAGTTCGTCGCAGATCGGCACAAGGTGGGTCGATGTGTCGTGTATTATGCTACAAATCGCTATGTCGCAAATTTGCATTCGACGAATAGAAGCTGAGTTATAGTTGTTTATATCTGTCAGGCCATGAATCACCATTGACGGCCGGATTGCTTTCCACTCGAAACGATCGATGTTTGACAAAACTATGGAAGTTCGTCGCAGATCTGTATAAGGTGGTTCGTTGGGGCGTGTTTTATGCTACAAATTGCTATGTCGCAGATTCGCATACGACGTATAGAAGCGGACTTATAGTTGTTTATATCTGTGAGGCCATGAATCGCCATTGACTACCGGATTGCCTACCACTCGAAACGATCGACGTTTGACGAAACTATACAAGTACGTCGCAGATCGGCATGAGGTGGGTCGATGTGTTGTGTTTTAAGCTACAAATTTCTATGTCGCAGATTCGCATACGACGAATAGAAGCGGAGTTATTGTTGTTTATATCTGTGAGGCCATGAATCACCATTGACGGCCGGATTCCCTACCATTCGAAACGATCGACGTTTGACGAAACCATGCAAGTTCGTCGCAGATCGGCACAAGGTGGGTCGATGTGACGTGTTTTATGCTACAAATTGCTATGTCGCAGATTTGCATTCGACGAATAGAAGCGGAGTTATAGTTGTTTATATCTGTCTGGCCATGAATGACCATTGACGGCCGGATTGCTTTCCACTAGAATCGATCGATGTTTGACGAAACTATGCAAGTGCGTCGCAGATCGGTATAAGGTGGTTCATTGGGGCGTGTTTTAAGCTACAAATTGCTACGTCGCAGATTTGCATACGGCGAATAGAAGCGGAGTTATAGTTGTTTATATCTGTGAGGCCATGAATCACCATTGACGGCCGGATTGCTTTCCACTCGAAACGATCGATGTTTGACGAAACTATGCAAGTTCGTCGCAGATCGGTATAAGGTGGTTCGTTGGGGCGTGTTTTAAGCTACAAATTGCAATGTCGCAGATTCGCATACGACGTATAGAAGCGGAGTTATAGTTGTTTATATCTGTCAGGCCATGAATCACCATTGACGGCCGGATTGCTTTGCACTCGAAACGATCGACGTTTGACAAAACTATGCAAGTTCGTCGCAGATCGGAATGAGGTGGGTCGATGTGTCGTGTATTATGCTACAAATCGCTATGTCGCAAATTTGCATTCGACTAATAGAAGCGGAGTTATAGTTGTTTATATCTGTCAGGCTATGAATCACCATTGACGGCCGGATTGCTTTCCACTCGAAACGATCGATGTTTGACAAAACTATGCAAGTTCGTCGCAGATCGGTATAAGGTGGGTGGTTGGGCCGTGTTTTATGCTACAAATTGCTACGTCGCAGATTTGCATACGGCGAATAGAAGCGGAGTTATAGTTGTTTATATCTGTGAGGCCATGAATCACCATTGACGGCCGGATTGCTTTCCACTCGAAACGATCGATGTTTGACGAAACTATGCAAGTTCGTCGCAGATCGGTATAAGGTGGTTCGTTGGGGCGTGTTTTAAGCTACAAATTGCAATGTCGCAGATTCGCATACGACGTATAGAAGCGGAGTTATAGTTGTTTATATCTGTCAGGCCATGAATCACCATTGACGGCCGGATTGCTTTCCACTAGAATCGATCGAAGTTTGACGAAACTATGCAAGTGCGTCGCAGATCGGTATAAGGTGGTTCATTGGGGCGTGTTTTAAGCTACAAATTGCTAGGTCGCAGATTCGCATACGACGAATAGAAGCGGAGTTATAGTTGTTTATATCTGTGAGGCCATGAATCGCCATTGACTACCGGATTGCCTACCACTCGAAACGATCGACGTTTGACGAAACTATACAAGTACGTCGCAGATCGGAATGAGGTGGGTCGATGTGTCGTGTATTATGCTACAAATCGCTATGACGCAAATTTGCATTCGACGAATAGAAGCTGAGTTATAGTTGTTTATATCTGTCAGGCCATGAATCACCATTGACGGCCGGATTGCTTTCCACTCGAAACGATCGATGTTTGACAAAACTATGCAAGTTGGTCGCAGATCTGTATAAGGTGGTTCGTTGGGGCGTGTTTTATGCTACAAATTGCTATGTCGCAGATTTGCATACGACGAATAGAAGCGGAGTTATTGTTGTTTATATCTGTGAGGCCATGAATCACCATTGACGGCCGGATTGCCTACCACTCGAAACGATCGATGTTTCACGAAACTATGCAAGTTCGTCGCACATCGGCACAAGATGGGTCAATGTGACGAGTTTTAAGCTACAAAATGCTATGTCGCAGATTTGCATTCGACTAATAGAAGCGGAGTTATAGTTGTTTATATCTGTCAGGCTATGAATCACCATTGACGGCCGGATTGCTTTCCACTCGAAACGATCGATGTTTGACAAAACTATGCAAGTTCGTCGCAGATCGGTATAAGGTGGGTGGTTGGGCCGTGTTTTATGCTACAAATTGCTACGTCGCAGATTTGCATACGGCGAATAGAAGCGGAGTTATAGTTGTTTATATCTGTGAGGCCATGAATCACCATTGACGGCCGGATTGCTTTCCACTCGAAACGATCGATGTTTGACGAAACTATGCAAGTTCGTCGCAGATCGGTATAAGGTGGTTCGTTGGGGCGTGTTTTAAGCTACAAATTGCAATGTCGCAGATTCGCATACAACGTATAGAAGCGGAGTTATAGTTGTTTATATCTGTCAGGCCATGAATCACCATTGACGGCCGGATTGCTTTGCACTCGAAACGATCGATGTTTGACAAAACTATGCAAGTTCGTCGCAGATCGGTATAAGGTGGGTCGTTGGGGCGTGTTTTAAGCTACAAATTGCAATGTCGCAGATTCGCATACGACGTATAGAAGCGGAGTTATAGTTGTTTATATCTGTCAGGCCATGAATCACCATTGACGGCCGGATTGCTTTGCACTCGAAACGATCGATGTTTGACAAAACTATGCAAGTTCGTCGCAGATCGGTATAAGGTGGGTCGTTGGGGCGTGTTTTAAGCTACAAATTGCTATGTCGCAGATTCGCATACGACGTATAGAAGCGGACTTATAGTTGTTTATATCTGTGAGGCCATGAATCGCCATTGACTACCGGATTGCCTACCACTCGAAACGATCGACGTTTGACGAAACTATACAAGTACGTCGCAGATCGGCATGAGGTGGGTCGATGTGTCGTGTTTTAAGCTACAAATTTCTATGTCGCAGATTCGCATACGACGAATAGAAGCGGAGTTATAGTTGTTTATATCTGTCTGGCCATGAATCACCATTGACGGCCGGATTGCTTTCCACTAGAATCGATCGATGTTTGACGAAACTATGCAAGTGCGTCGCAGATCGGTATAAGGTGGTTCATTGGGGCGTGTTTTAAGCTACAAATTGCTAGGTCGCAGATTCGCATACGACGAATAGTAGCGGAGTTATAGTTGTTTATATCTGTGAGGCCATGAATCGCCATTGACTACCGGATTGCCTACCACTCGAAACGATCGACGTTTGACGAAACTATACAAGTACGTCGCAGATCGGAATGAGGTGGGTCGATGTGTCGTGTATTATGCTACAAATCGCTATGACGCAAATTTGCATTCGACGAATAGAAGCTGAGTTATAGTTGTTTATATCTGTCAGGCCATGAATCACCATTGACGGCCGGATTGCTTTCCACTCGAAACGATCGATGTTTGACAAAACTATGCAAGTTCGTCGCAGATCTGTATAAGGTGGATCGTTGGGGCGTGTTTTATGCTACAAATTGCTATGTCGCAGATTTGCATACGACGAATAGAAGCGGAGTTATTGTTGTTTATATCTGTGAGGCCATGAATCACCATTGACGGCCGGATTGCCTACCACTCGAAACGATCGATGTTTGACGAATCTATGCAAGTTCGTCGCACATCGGCACAAGATGGGTCGATGTGACGAGTTTTAAGCTACAAAATGCTATGTCGCAGATTTGCATTCGACTAATAGAAGCGGAGTTATAGTTGTTTATATCTGTCAGGCTATAAATCACCATTGACGGCCGGATTGCTTTCCACTCGAAACGATCGATGATTGACAAAACTATGCAAGTTCGTCGCAGATCGGTATAAGGTGGGTGGTTGGGCCGTGTTTTATGCTACAAATTGCTACGTCGCAGATTTGCATACGGCGAATAGAAGCGGAGTTATAGTTGTTTATATCTGTGAGGCCATGAATCACCATTGACGGCCGGATTGCTTTCCACTCGAAACGATCGATGTTTGACGAAACTATGCAAGTTCGTCGCAGATCGGTATATGGTGGTTCGTTGGGGCGTGTTTTAAGCTACAAATTGCAATGTTGCAGATTCGCATACGACGTATAGAAGCGGAGTTATAGTTGTTTATATCTGTCAGGCCATGAATCACCATTGACGGCCGGATTGCTTTGCACTCGAAACGATCGATGTTTGACAAAACTATGCAAGTTCGTCGCAGATCGGTATAAGGTGGGTCGTTGGGGCGTGTTTTAAGCTACAAATTGCAATGTCGCAGATTCGCATACGACGTATAGAAGCGGAGTTATAGTTGTTTATATCTGTCAGGCCATGAATCACCATTGACGGCCGGATTGCTTTGCACTCGAAACGATCGATGTTTGACAAAACTATGCAAGTTCGTCGCAGATCGGTATAAGGTGGGTCGTTGGGGCGTGTTTTAAGCTACAAATTGCTATGTCGCAGATTCGCATACGACGTATAGAAGCGGACTTATAGTTGTTTATATCTGTGAGGCCATGAATCGCCATTGACTACCGGATTGCCTACCACTCGAAACGATCGACGTTTGACGAAACTATACACGTACGTCGCAGATCGGCATGAGGTGGGTCGATGTGTCGTGTTTTAAGCTACAAATTTCTATGTCGCAGATTCGCATACGACGAATAGAAGCGGAGTTATAGTTGTTTATATCTGTCTGGCCATGAATCACCATTGACGGCCGGATTGCTTTCCACTAGAATCGATCGATGTTTGACGAAACTATGCAAGTGCGTCGCAGATCGGTATAAGGTGGTTCATTGGGGCGTGTTTTAAGCTACAAATTGCTAGGTCGCAGATTCGCATACGACGAATAGAAGCGGAGTTATAGTTGTTTTTATCTGTGAGGCCATGAATCGCCATTGACTACCGGATTGCCTACCACTCGAAACGATCGACGTTTGACGAAACTATACAAGTACGTCGCAGATCGGAATGAGGTGGGTCGATGTGTCGTGTATTATGCTACAAATCGCTATGACGCAAATTTGCATTCGACGAATAGAAGCTGAGTTATAGTTGTTTGTATCTGTCAGGCCATGAATCACCATTGACGGCCGGATTGCTTTCCACTCGAAACGATCGATGTTTGACAAAACTATGCAAGTTCGTCGCAGATCTGTATAAGGTGGTTCGTTGGGGCGTGTTTTATGCTACAAATTGCTATGTCGCAGATTTGCATACGACGAATAGAAGCGGAGTTATTGTTGTTTATATCTGTCAGGCCATGAATCACCATTGACGGCCGGATTGCTTTCCACTCGAAACGATCGATGTTTGACAAAACTATGCAAGTTCGTCGCAGATCGGTATAAGGTGGGTGGTTGGGCCGTGTTTTATGCTACAAATTGCTACGTCGCAGATTTGCATACGGCGAATAGAAGCGGAGTTATAGTTGTTTATATCTGTGAGGCCATGAATCACCATTGACGGCCGGATTGCTTTCCACTCGAAACGATCGATGTTTGACGAAACTATGCAAGTTCGTCGCAGATCGGTATATGGTGGTTCGTTGGGGCGTGTTTTAAGCTACAAATTGCAATGTCGCAGATTCGCATACGACGTATAGAAGCGGAGTTATAGTTGTTTATATCTGTCAGGCCATGAATCACCATTGACGGCCGGATTGCTTTGCACTCGAAACGATCGATGTTTGACAAAACTATGCAAGTTCGTCGCAGATCGGTATAAGGTGGGTCGTTGGGGCGTGTTTTAAGCTACAAATTGCAATGTCGCAGATTCGCATACGACGTATAGAAGCGGAGTTATAGTTGTTTATATCTGTCAGGCCATGAATCACCATTGACGGCCGGATTGCTTTGCACTCGAAACGATCGATGTTTGACAAAACTATGCAAGTTCGTCGCAGATCGGTATAAGGTGGGTCGTTGGGGCGTGTTTTAAGCTACAAATTGCTATGTCGCAGATTCGCATACGACGTATAGAAGCGGACTTATAGTTGTTTATATCTGTGAGGCCATGAATCGCCATTGACTACCGGATTGCCTACCACTCGAAACGATCGACGTTTGACGAAACTATACAAGTACGTCGCAGATCGGCATGAGGTGGGTCGATGTGTCGTGTTTTAAGCTACAAATTTCTATGTCGCAGATTCGCATACGACGAATAGAAGCGGAGTTATAGTTGTTTATATCTGTCTGGCCATGAATCACCATTGACGGCCGGATTGCTTTCCACTAGAATCGATCGATGTTTGACGAAACTATGCAAGTGCGTCGCAGATCGGTATAAGGTGGTTCATTGGGGCGTGTTTTAAGCTACAAATTGCTAGGTCGCAGATTCGCATACGACGAATAGAAGCGGAGTTATAGTTGTTTTTATCTGTGAGGCCATGAATCGCCATTGACTACCGGATTGCCTACCACTCGAAACGATCGACGTTTGACGAAACTATACAAGTACGTCGCAGATCGGAATGAGGTGGGTCGATGTGTCGTGTATTATGCTACAAATCGCTATGACGCAAATTTGCATTCGACGAACAGAAGCTGAGTTATAGTTGTTTGTATCTGTCAGGCCATGAATCACCATTGACGGCCGGATTGCTTTCCACTCGAAACGATCGATGTTTGACAAAACTATGCAAGTTCGTCGCAGATCTGTATAAGGTGGTTCGTTGGGGCGTGTTTTATGCTACAAATTGCTATGTCGCAGATTTGCATACGACGAATAGAAGCGGAGTTATTGTTGTTTATATCTGTCAGGCCATGAATCACCATTGACGGCCGGATTGCTTTCCACTCGAAACGATCGATGTTTGACAAAACTATGCAAGTTCGTCGCAGATCGGTATAAGGTGGGTGGTTGGGCCGTGTTTTATGCTACAAATTGCTACGTCGCAGATTTGCATACGGCGAATAGAAGCGGAGTTATAGTTGTTTATATCTGTGAGGCCATGAATCACCATTGACGGCCGGATTGCTTTCCACTCGAAACGATCGATGTTTGACGAAACTATGCAAGTTCGTCGCAGATCGGTATAAGGTGGTTCGTTGGGGCGTGTTTTAAGCTACAAATTGCAATGTCGCAGATTCGCATACGACGTATGGAAGCGGAGTTATAGTTGTTTATATCTGTCAGGCCATGAATCACCATTGACGGCCGGATTGCTTTGCACTCGAAACGATCGATGTTTGACAAATCTATGCAAGTTCGTCGCAGATCGGTATAAGGTGGGTCGTTGGGGCGTGTTTTAAGCTACAAATTGCTATGTCGCAGATTCGCATACGACGTATAGAAGCGGACTTATAGTTGTTTATATCTGTGAGGCCAAGAATCGCCATTGACTACCGGATTGCCTACCACTCGAAACGATCGACGTTTGACGAAACTATACAAGTACGTCGCAGATCGGCATGAGGTGGGTCGATGTGTCGTGTTTTAGGCTACAAATTTCTATGTCGCAGATTCGCATACGACGAATAGAAGCGGAGTTATTGTTGTTTATATCTGTGAGGCCATGAATCACCATTGACGGCCGGATTCCCTACCACTCGAAACGATCGACGTTTGACGAAACCATGCAAGTTCGTCGCAGATCGGCACAAGGTGGGTCGATGTGACGTGTTTTATGCTACAAATTGCTATGTCGCAGATTTGCATTCGACGAATAGAAGCGGAGTTATAGTTGTTTATATCTGTCTGGCCATGAATCGCCATTGACTACCGGATTGCCTACCACTCGAAACGATCGACGTTTGACGAAACTATACAAGTACGTCGCAGATCGGAATGAGGTGGGTCGATGTGTCGTGTATTATGCTACAAATCGCTATGACGCAAATTTGCATTCGACGAATAGAAGCTGAGTTATAGTTGTTTATATCTGTCAGGCCATGAATCACCATTGACGGCCGGATTGCTTTCCACTCGAAACGATCGATGTTTGACAAAACTATGCAAGTTCGTCGCAGATCTGTATAAGGTGGTTCGTTGGGGCGTGTTTTATGCTACAAATTGCTATGTCGCAGATTTGCATACGACGAATAGAAGCGGAGTTATTGTTGTTTATATCTGTGAGGCCATGAATCACCATTGACGGCCGGATTGCTTTCCACTCGAAACGATCGATGTTTGACAAAACTATGCAAGTTCGTCGCAGATCGGTATAAGGTGGGTGGTTGGGCCGTGTTTTATGCTACAAATTGCTACGTCGCAGATTTGCATACGGCGAATAGAAGCGGAGTTATAGTTGTTTATATCTGTGAGGCCATGAATCACCATTGACGGCCGGATTGCTTTCCACTCGAAACGATCGATGTTTGACGAAACTATGCAAGTTCGTCGCAGATCGGTATAAGGTGGTTCGTTGGGGCGTGTTTTAAGCTACAAATTGCAATGTCGCAGATTCGCATACGACGTATAGAAGCGGAGTTATAGTTGTTTATATCTGTCAGGCCATGAATCACCATTGACGGCCGGATTGCTTTGCACTCGAAACGATCGATGTTTGACAAAACTATGCAAGTTCGTCGCAGATCGGTATAAGGTGGGTCGTTGGGGCGTGTTTTAAGCTACAAATTGCAATGTCGCAGATTCGCATACGACGTATAGAAGCGGAGTTATAGTTGTTTATATCTGTCAGGCCATGAATCACCATTGACGGCCGGATTGCTTTGCACTCGAAACGATCGATGTTTGACAAAACTATGCAAGTTCGTCGCAGATCGGTATAAGGTGGGTCGTTGGGGCGTGTTTTAAGCTACAAATTGCTATGTCGCAGATTCGCATACGACGTATAGAAGCGGACTTATAGTTGTTTATATCTGTGAGGCCATGAATCGCCATTGACTACCGGATTGCCTACCCATCGAAACGATCGACGTTTGACGAAACTATACAAGTACGTCGCAGATCGGCATGAGGTGGGTCGATGTGTCGTGTTTTAAGCTACAAATTTCTATGTCGCAGATTCGCATACGACGAATAGAAGCGGAGTTATAGTTGTTTATATCTGTCTGGCCATGAATCACCATTGACGGCCGGATTGCTTTCCACTAGAATCGATCGATGTTTGACGAAACTATGCAAGTGCGTCGCAGATCGGTATAAGGTGGTTCATTGGGGCGTGTTTTAAGCTACAAATTGCTAGGTCGCAGATTCGCATACGACGAATAGAAGCGGAGTTATAGTTGTTTATATCTGTGAGGCCATGAATCGCCATTGACTACCGGATTGCCTACCACTCGAAACGATCGACGTTTGACGAAACTATACAAGTACGTCGCAGATCGGAATGAGGTGGGTCGATGTGTCGTGTATTATGCTACAAATCGCTATGACGCAAATTTGCATTCGACGAATAGAAGCTGAGTTATAGTTGTTTATATCTGTCAGGCCATGAATCACCATTGACGGCCGGATTGCTTTCCACTCGAAACGATCGATGTTTGACAAAACTATGCAAGTTCGTCGCAGATCTGTATAAGGTGGTCCGTTGGGGCGTGTTTTATGCTACAAATTGCTATGTCGCAGATTTGCATACGACGAATAGAAGCGGAGTTATTGTTGTTTATATCTGTGAGGCCATGAATCACCATTGACGGCCGGATTGCCTACCACTCGAAACGATCGATGTTTGACGAAACTATGCAAGTTCGTCGCACATCGGCACAAGATGGGTCGATGTGACGAGTTTTAAGCTACAAAATGCTATGTCGCAGATTTGCATTCGACTAATAGAAGCGGAGTTATAGTTGTTTATATCTGTCAGGCTATGAATCACCATTGACGGCCGGATTGCTTTCCACTCGAAACGATCGATGTTTGACAAAACTATGCAAGTTCGTCGCAGATCGGTATAAGGTGGGTGGTTGGGCCGTGTTTTATGCTACAAATTGCTACGTCGCAGATTTGCATACGGCGAATAGAAGCGGAGTTATAGTTGTATATATCTGTGAGGCCATGAATCACCATTGACGGCCGGATTGCTTTCCACTCGAAACGATCGATGTTTGACGAAACTATGCAAGTTCGTCGCAGATCGGTATATGGTGGTTCGTTGGGGCGTGTTTTAAGCTACAAATTGCAATGTCGCAGATTCGCATACGACGTATAGAAGCGGAGTTATAGTTGTTTATATCTGTCAGGCCATGAATCACCATTGACGGCCGGATTGCTTTGGACTCGAAACGATCGATGTTTGACAAAACTATGCAAGTTCGTCGCAGATCGGTATAAGGTGGGTCGTTGGGGCGTGTTTTAAGCTACAAATTGCAATGTCGCAGATTCGCATACGACGTATAGAAGCGGAGTTATAGTTGTTTATATCTGTCAGGCCATGAATCACCATTGACGGCCGGATTGCTTTGCACTCGAAACGATCGATGTTTGACAAAACTATGCAAGTTCGTCGCAGATCGGTATAAGGTGGGTCGTTGGGGCGTGTTTTAAGCTACAAATTGCTATGTCGCAGATTCGCATACGACGTATAGAAGCGGACTTATAGTTGTTTATATCTGTGAGGCCATGAATCGCCATTGACTACCGGATTGCCTACCACTCGAAACGATCGACGTTTGACGAAACTATACAAGTACGTCGCAGATCGGCATGAGGTGGGTCGATGTGTCGTGTTTTAAGCTACAAATTTCTATGTCGCAGATTCGCATACGACGAATAGAAGCGGAGTTATAGTTGTTTATATCTGTCTGGCCATGAATCACCATTGACGGCCGGATTGCTTTCCACTAGAATCGATCGATGTTTGACGAAACTATGCAAGTGCGTCGCAGATCGGTATAAGGTGGTTCATTGGGGCGTGTTTTAAGCTACAAATTGCTAGGTCGCAGATTCGCATACGACGAATAGAAGCGGAGTTATAGTTGTTTATATCTGTGAGGCCATGAATCGCCATTGACTACCGGATTGCCTACCACTCGAAACGATCGACGTTTGACGAAACTATACAAGTACGTCGCAGATCGGAATGAGGTGGGTCGATGTGTCGTGTATTATGCTACAAATCGCTATGACGCAAATTTGCATTCGACGAATAGAAGCTGAGTTATAGTTGTTTGTATCTGTCAGGCCATGAATCACCATTGACGGCCGGATTGCTTTCCACTCGAAACGATCGATGTTTGACAAAACTATGCAAGTTCGTCGCAGATCTGTATAAGGTGGTTCGTTGGGGCGTGTTTTATGCTACAAATTGCTATGTCGCAGATTTGCATACGACGAATAGAAGCGGAGTTATTGTTGTTTATATCTGTGAGGCCATGAATCACCATTGACGGCCGGATTGCCTACCACTCGAAACGATCGATGTTTCACGAAACTATGCAAGTTCGTCGCACATCGGCACAAGATGGGTCGATGTGACGAGTTTTAAGCTACAAAATGCTATGTCGCAGATTTGCATTCGACTAATAGAAGCGGAGTTATAGTTGTTTATATCTGTCAGGCTATGAATCACCATTGACGGCCGGATTGCTTTCCACTCGAAACGATCGATGTTTGACAAAACTATGCAAGTTCGTCGCAGATCGGTATAAGGTGGGTGGTTGGGCCGTGTTTTATGCTACAAATTGCTACGTCGCAGATTTGCATACGGCGAATAGAAGCGGAGTTATAGTTGTTTATATCTGTGAGGCCATGAATCACCATTGACGGCTGGATTGCTTTCCCCTCGAAACGATCGATGTTTGACGAAACTATGCAAGTTCGTCGCAGATCGGTATAAGGTGGTTCGTTGGGGCGTGTTTTAAGCTACAAATTGCAATGTCGCAGATTCGCATACGACGTATAGAAGCGGAGTTATAGTTGTTTATATCTGTCAGGCCATGAATCACCATTGACGGCCGGATTGCTTTGCACTCGAAACGATCGATGTTTGACGAAACCATGCAAGTTCGTCGCAGATCGGCACAAGGTGGGTCGATGTGACGTGTTTTATGCTACAAATTTCTATGTCGCAGATTCGCATACGACGAATAGAAGCGGAGTTATTGTTGTTTATATCTGTGAGGCCATGAATCACCATTGACGGCCGGATTCCCTACCACTCGAAACGATCGACGTTTGACGAAACCATGCAAGTGCGTCGCAGATCGGCACAAGGTGGGTCGATGTGACGTGTTTTATGCTACAAATTGCTATGTCGCAGATTTGCATTCGACGAATAGAAGCGGAGTTATAGTTGTTTATATCTGTCTGGCCATGAATCACCATTGACGGCCGGATTGCTTTCCACTAGAATCGATCGATGATTGACGAAACTATGCAAGTGCGTCGCAGATCGGTATAAGGTGGTTCATTGGGGCGTGTTTTAAGCTACAAATTGCTAGGTCGCAGATTCGCATACGACGAATAGAAGCGGAGTTATAGTTGTTTATATCTGTGAGGCCATGAATCGCCATTGACTACCGGATTGCCTACCACTCGAAACGATCGACGTTTGACGAAACTATACAAGTACGTCGCAGATCGGAATGAGGTGGGTCGATGTGTCGTGTATTATGCTACAAATCGCTATGTCGCAAATTTGCATTCAACGAATAGAAGCTGAGTTATAGTTGTTTATATCTGTCAGGCCATGAATCACCATTGACGGCCGGATTGCTGTCCACTCGAAACGATCGATGTTTGACAAAACTATGCAAGTTCGTCGCAGATCTGTATAAGGTGGTTCGTTGGGGCGTGTTTTATGCTACAAATTGCTATGTCGCAGATTCGCATACGACGTATAGAAGCGGACTTATAGTTGTTTATATCTGTGAGGCCATGAATCGCCATTGACTACCGGATTGCCTACCACTCGAAACGATCGACGTTTGACGAAACTATACAAGTACGTCGCAGATCGGCATGAGGTGGGTCGATGTGTTGTGTTTTAAGCTACAAATTTCTATGTCGCAGATTCGCATACGACGAATAGAAGCGGAGTTATTGTTGTTTATATCTGTGAGGCCATGAATCACCATTGACGGCCGGATTCCCTACCATTCGAAACGATCGACGTTTGACGAAACCATGCAAGTTCGTCGCAGATCGGCACAAGGTGGGTCGATGTGACGTGTTTTATGCTACAAATTGCTATGTCGCAGATTTGCATTCGACGAATAGAAGCGGAGTTATAGTTGTTTATATCTGTCTGGCCATGAATCACCATTGACGGCCGGATTGCTTTCCACTAGAATCGATCGATGTTTGACGAAACTATGCAAGTGCGTCGCAGATCGGTATAAGGTGGTTCATTGGGGCGTGTTTTAAGCTACAAATTGCTACGTCGCAGATTTGCATACGGCGAATAGAAGCGGAGTTATAGTTGTTTATATCTGTGAGGCCATGAATCACCATTGACGGCCGGATTGCTTTCCACTCGAAACGATCGATGTTTGACGAAACTATGCAAGTTCGTCGCAGATCGGTATAAGGTGGTTCGTTGGGGCGTGTTTTAAGCTACAAATTGCAATGTCGCAGATTCGCATACGACGTATAGAAGCGGAGTTATAGTTGTTTATATCTGTCAGGCCATGAATCACCATTGACGGCCGGATTGCTTTGCACTCGAAACGATCGACGTTTGACAAAACTATGCAAGTTCGTCGCAGATCGGAATGAGGTGGGTCGATGTGTCGTGTATTATGCTACAAATCGCTATGTCGCAAATTTGCATTCGACTAATATAAGCGGAGTTATAGTTGTTTATATCTGTCAGGCCATGAATCACCATTGACGGCCGGATTGCTTTCCACTCGAAACGATCGATGTTTGACAAAACTATGCAAGTTCGTCGCAGATCGGTATAAGGTGGGTGGTTGGGCCGTGTTTTATGCTACAAATTGCTACGTCGCAGATTTGCATACGGCGAATAGAAGCGGAGTTATAGTTGTTTATATCTGTGAGGCCATGAATCACCATTGACGGCCGGATTGCTTTCCACTCGAAACGATCGATGTTTGACGAAACTATGCAAGTTCGTCGCAGATCGGTATAAGGTGGTTCGTTGGGGCGTGTTTTAAGCTACAAATTGCAATGTCGCAGATTCGCATACGACGTATAGAAGCGGAGTTATAGTTGTTTATATCTGTCAGGCCATGAATCACCATTGACGGCCGGATTGCTTTGCACTCGAAACGATCGATGTTTGACAAAACTATGCAAGTTCGTCGCAGATCGGTATAAGGTGGGTCGTTGGGGCGTGTTTTAAGCTACAAATTGCTATGTCGCAGATTCGCATACGACGTATAGAAGCGGACTTATAGTTGTTTATATCTGTGAGGCCATGAATCGCCATTGACTACCGGATTGCCTACCACTCGAAACGATCGACGTTTGACGAAACTATACAAGTACGTCGCAGATCGGCATGAGGTGGGTCGATGTGTCGTGTTTTAAGCTACAAATTTCTATGTCGCAGATTCGCATACGACGAATAGAAGCGGAGTTATAGTTGTTTATATCTGTCTGGCCATGAATCACCATTGACGGCCGGATTGCTTTCCACTAGAATCGATCGATGTTTGACGAAACTATGCAAGTGCGTCGCAGATCGGTATAAGGTGGTTCATTGGGGCGTGTTTTAATTTACAAATTGCTAGGTCGCAGATTCGCATACGACGAATAGAAGCGGAGTTATAGTTGTTTATATCTGTGAGGCCATGAATCGCCATTGACTACCGGATTGCCTACCACTCGAAACGATCGACGTTTGACGAAACTATACAAGTACGTCGCAGATCGGAATGAGGTGGGTCGATGTGTCGTGTATTATGCTACAAATCGCTATGACGCAAATTTGCATTCGACGAATAGAAGCTGAGTTATAGTTGTTTATATCTGTCAGGCCATGAATCACCATTGACGGCCGGATTGCTTTCCACTCGAAACGATCGATGTTTGACAAAACTATGCAAGTTCGTCGCAGATCTGTATAAGGTGGTCTGTTGGGGCGTGTTTTATGCTACAAATTGCTATGTCGCAGATTTGCATACGACGAATAGAAGCGGAGTTATTGTTGTTTATATCTGTGAGGCCATGAATCACCATTGACGGCCGGATTGCCTACCACTCGAAACGATCGATGTTTGACGAAACTATGCAAGTTCGTCGCACATCGGCACAAGATGGGTCGATGTGACGAGTTTTAAGCTACAAAATGCTATGTCGCAGATTTGCATTCGACTAATAGAAGCGGAGTTATAGTTGTTTATATCTGTCAGGCTATGAATCACCATTGACGGCCGGATTGCTTTCCACTCGAAACGATCGATGTTTGACAAAACTATGCAAGTTCGTCGCAGATCGGTATAAGGTGGGTGGTTGGGCCGTGTTTTATGCTACAAATTGCTACGTCGCAGATTTGCATACGGCGAATAGAAGCGGAGTTATAGTTGTATATATCTGTGAGGCCATGAATCACCATTGACGGCCGGATTGCTTTCCACTCGAAACGATCGATGTTTGACGAAACTATGCAAGTTCGTCGCAGATCGGTATATGGTGGTTCGTTGGGGCGTGTTTTAAGCTACAAATTGCAATGTCGCAGATTCGCATACGACGTATAGAAGCGGAGTTATAGTTGTTTATATCTGTCAGGCCATGAATCACCATTGACGGCCGGATTGCTTTGGACTCGAAACGATCGATGTTTGACAAAACTATGCAAGTTCGTCGCAGATCGGTATAAGGTGGGTCGTTGGGGCGTGTTTTAAGCTACAAATTGCAATGTCGCAGATTCGCATACGACGTATAGAAGCGGAGTTATAGTTGTTTATATCTGTCAGGCCATGAATCACCATTGACGGCCGGATTGCTTTGCACTCGAAACGATCGATGTTTGACAAAACTATGCAAGTTCGTCGCAGATCGGTATAAGGTGGGTCGTTGGGGCGTGTTTTAAGCTACAAATTGCTATGTCGCAGATTCGCATACGACGTATAGAAGCGGACTTATAGTTGTTTATATCTGTGAGGCCATGAATCGCCATTGACTACCGGATTGCCTACCACTCGAAACGATCGACGTTTGACGAAACTATACAAGTACGTCGCAGATCGGCATGAGGTGGGTCGATGTGTCGTGTTTTAAGCTACAAATTTCTATGTCGCAGATTCGCATACGACGAATAGAAGCGGAGTTATAGTTGTTTATATCTGTCTGGCCATGAATCACCATTGACGGCCGGATTGCTTTCCACTAGAATCGATCGATGTTTGACGAAACTATGCAAGTGCGTCGCAGATCGGTATAAGGTGGTTCATTGGGGCGTGTTTTAAGCTACAAATTGCTAGGTCGCAGATTCGCATACGACGAATAGAAGCGGAGTTATAGTTGTTTATATCTGTGAGGCCATGAATCGCCATTGACTACCGGATTGCCTACCACTCGAAACGATCGACGTTTGACGAAACTATACAAGTACGTCGCAGATCGGAATGAGGTGGGTCGATGTGTCGTGTATTATGCTACAAATCGCTATGACGCAAATTTGCATTCGACGAATAGAAGCTGAGTTATAGTTGTTTGTATCTGTCAGGCCATGAATCACCATTGACGGCCGGATTGCTTTCCACTCGAAACGATCGATGTTTGACAAAACTATGCAAGTTCGTCGCAGATCTGTATAAGGTGGTTCGTTGGGGCGTGTTTTATGCTACAAATTGCTATGTCGCAGATTTGCATACGACGAATAGAAGCGGAGTTATTGTTGTTTATATCTGTGAGGCCATGAATCACCATTGACGGCCGGATTGCCTACCACTCGAAACGATCGATGTTTCACGAAACTATGCAAGTTCGTCGCACATCGGCACAAGATGGGTCGATGTGACGAGTTTTAAGCTACAAAATGCTATGTCGCAGATTTGCATTCGACTAATAGAAGCGGAGTTATAGTTGTTTATATCTGTCAGGCTATGAATCACCATTGACGGCCGGATTGCTTTCCACTCGAAACGATCGATGTTTGACAAAACTATGCAAGTTCGTCGCAGATCGGTATAAGGTGGGTGGTTGGGCCGTGTTTTATGCTACAAATTGCTACGTCGCAGATTTGCATACGGCGAATAGAAGCGGAGTTATAGTTGTTTATATCTGTGAGGCCATGAATCACCATTGACGGCTGGATTGCTTTCCACTCGAAACGATCGATGTTTGACGAAACTATGCAAGTTCGTCGCAGATCGGTATAAGGTGGTTCGTTGGGGCGTGTTTTAAGCTACAAATTGCAATGTCGCAGATTCGCATACGACGTATAGAAGCGGAGTTATAGTTGTTTATATCTGTCAGGCCATGAATCACCATTGACGGCCGGATTGCTTTGCACTCGAAACGATCGATGTTTGACGAAACCATGCAAGTTCGTCGCAGATCGGCACAAGGTGGGTCGATGTGACGTGTTTTATGCTACAAATTTCTATGTCGCAGATTCGCATACGACGAATAGAAGCGGAGTTATTGTTGTTTATATCTGTCAGGCTATGAATCACCATTGACGGCCGGATTGCTTTCCACTCGAAACGATCGATGTTTGACAAAACTATGCAAGTTCGTCGCAGATCGGTATAAGGTGGGTGGTTGGGCCGTGTTTTATGCTACAAATTGCTACGTCGCAGATTTGCATACGGCGAATAGAAGCGGAGTTATAGTTGTTTATATCTGTGAGGCCATGAATCACCATTGACGGCCGGATTGCTTTCCACTCGAAACGATCGATGTTTGACGAAACTATGCAAGTTCGTCGCAGATCGGTATAAGGTGGTTCGTTGGGGCGTGTTTTAAGCTACAAATTGCAATGTCGCAGATTCGCATACGACGTATAGAAGCGGAGTTATAGTTGTTTATATCTGTCAGGCCATGAATCACCATTGACGGCCGGATTGCTTTGCACTCGAAACGATCGATGATTGACAAAACTATGCAAGTTCGTCGCAGATCGGTATAAGGTGGGTCGTTGGGGCGTGTTTTAAGCTACAAATTGCTATGTCGCAGATTCGCATACGACGTATAGAAGCGGACTTATAGTTGTTTATATCTGTGAGGCCATGAATCGCCATTGACTACCGGATTGCCTACCACTCGAAACGATCGACGTTTGACGAAACTATACAAGTACGTCGCAGATCGGCATGAGGTGGGTCGATGTGTCGTGTTTTAAGCTACAAATTTCTATGTCGCAGATTCGCATACGACGAATAGAAGCGGAGTTATAGTTGTTTATATCTGTCTGGCCATGAATCACCATTGACGGCCGGATTGCTTTCCACTCGAATCGATCGATGTTTGACGAAACTATGCAAGTGCGTCGCAGATCGGTATAAGGTGGTTCATTGGGGCGTGTTTTAAGCTACAAATTGCTAGGTCGCAGATTCGCATACGACGAATAGAAGCGGAGTTATAGTTGTTTATATCTGTGAGGCCATGAATCGCCATTGACTACCGGATTGCCTACCACTCGAAACGATCGACGTTTGACGAAACTATACAAGTACGTCGCAGATCGGAATGAGGTGGGTCGATGTGTCGTGTATTATGCTACAAATCGCTATGACGCAAATTTGCATTCGACGAATAGAAGCTGAGTTATAGTTGTTTATATCTGTCAGGCCATGAATCACCATTGACGGCCGGATTGCTTTCCACTCGAAACGATCGATGTTTGACAAAACTATGCAAGTTCGTCGCAGATCTGTATAAGGTGGTTCGTTGGGTCGTGTTTTATGCTACAAATTGCTATGTCGCAGATTCGCATACGACGAATAGAAGCGGAGTTATTGTTGTTTATATCTGTGAGGCCATGAATCACCATTGACGGCCGGATTGCCTACCACTCGAAACGATCGATGTTTCACGAAACTATGCAAGTTCGTCGCACATCGGCACAAGATGGGTCGATGTGACGAGTTTTAAGCTACAAAATGCTATGTCGCAGATTTGCATTCGACTAATAGAAGCGGAGTTATAGTTGTTTATATCTGTCAGGCAATGAATCACCATTGACGGCCGGATTGCTTTCCACTCGAAACGATCGATGTTTGGCAAAACTATGCAAGTTCGTCGCAGATCGGTATAAGGTGGGTGGTTGGGCCGTGTTTTATGCTACAAATTGCTACGTCGCAGATTTGCATACGGCGAATAGAAGCGGAGTTATAGTTGTTTATATCTGTGAGGCCATGAATCACCATTGACGGCCGGATTGCTTTCCACTCGAAACGATCGATGTTTGACGAAACTATGCAAGTTCGTCGCAGATCGGTATAAGGTGGTTCGTTGGGGCGTGTTTTAAGCTACAAATTGCAATGTCGCAGATTCGCATACGACGTATAGAAGCGGAGTTATAGTTGTTTATATCTGTCAGGCCATGAATCACCATTGACGGCCGGATTGCTTTGCACTCGAAACGATCGATGTTTGACAAAACTATGCAAGTTCGTCGCAGATCGGTATAAGGTGGGTCGTTGGGGCGTGTTTTAAGCTACAAATTGCAATGTCGCAGATTCGCATACGACGTATAGAAGCGGAGTTATAGTTGTTTATATCTGTGAGGCCATGAATCACCATTGACGGCCGGATTGCTTTCCACTAGAATCGATCGATGTTTGACGAAACTATGCAAGTGCGTCGCAGATCGGTATAAGGTGGTTCATTGGGGCGTGTTTTAAGCTACAAATTGCTAGGTCGCAGATTCGCATACGACGAATAGAAGCGGAGTTATAGTTGTTTATATCTGTGAGGCCATGAATCGCCATTGACTACCGGATTGCCTACCACTCGAAACGATCGACGTTTGACGAAAGTATACAAGTACGTCGCAGATCGGAATGAGGTGGGTCGATGTGTCGTGTATTATGCTACAAATCGCTATGACGCAAATTTGCATTCGACGAATAGAAGCTGAGTTATAGTTGTTTATATCTGTCAGGCCATGAATCACCATTGACGGCCGGATTGCTTTCCACTCGAAACGATCGATGTTTGTCAAAACTATGCAAGTTCGTCGCAGATCTGTATAAGGTGGTTCGTTGGGGCGTGTTTTATGCTACAAATTGCTATGTCGCAGATTTGCATACGACGAATAGAAGCGGAGTTATTGTTGTTTATATCTGTGAGGCCATGAATCACCATTGACGGCCGGATTGCCTACCACTCGAAACGATCGATGTTTCACGAAACTATGCAAGTTCGTCGCACATCGGCACAAGATGGGTCGATGTGACGAGTTTTAAGCTACAAAATGCTATGTCGCAGATTTGCATTCGACTAATAGAAGCGGAGTTATAGTTGTTTATATCTGTCAGGCTATGAATCACCATTGACGGCCGGATTGCTTTCCACTCGAAACGATCGATGTTTGACAAAACTATACAAGTTCGTCGCAGATCGGTATAAGGTGGGTGGTTGGGCCGTGTTTTATGCTACAAATTGCTACGTCGCAGATTTGCATACGGCGAATAGAAGCGGAGTTATAGTTGTTTATATCTGTGAGGCCATGAATCACCATTGACGGCCGGATTGCTTTCCACTCGAAACGATCGATGTTTGACGAAACTATGCAAGTTCGTCGCAGATCGGTATAAGGTGGTTCGTTGGGGCGTGTTTTAAGCTACAAATTGCAATGTCGCAGATTCGCATACGACGTATAGAAGCGGAGTTATAGTTGTTTATATCTGTCAGGCCATGAATCACCATTGACGGCCGGATTGCTTTGCACTCGAAACGATCGATGTTTGACAAAACTATGCAAGTTCGTCGCAGATCGGTATAAGGTGGGTCGTTGGGGCGTGTTTTAAGCTACAAATTGCAATGTCGCAGATTCGCATACGACGTATAGAAGCGGAGTTATAGTTGTTTATATCTGTCAGGCCATGAATCACCATTGACGGCCGGATTGCTTTCCACTAGAATCGATCGATGTTTGACGAAACTATGCAAGTGCGTCGCAGATCGGTATAAGGTGGTTCATTGGGGCGTGTTTTAAGCTACAAATTGCTAGGTCGCAGATTCGCATACGACGAATAGAAGCGGAGTTATAGTTGTTTATATCTGTGAGGCCATGAATCGCCATTGACTACCGGATTGCCTACCACTCGAAACGATCGACGGTTGACGAAAGTATACAAGTACGTCGCAGATCGGAATGAGGTGGGTCGATGTGTCGTGTATTATGCTACAAATCGCTATGACGCAAATTTGCATTCGACGAATAGAAGCTGAGTTATAGTTGTTTATATCTGTCAGGCCATGAATCACCATTGACGGCCGGATTGCTTTCCACTCGAAACGATCGATGTTTGACAAAACTATGCAAGTTCGTCGCAGATCTGTATAAGGTGGTTCGTTGGGGCGTGTTTTATGCTACAAATTGCTATGTCGCAGATTTGCATACGACGAATAGAAGCGGAGTTATTGTTGTTTATATCTGTGAGGCCATGAATCACCATTGACGGCCGGATTGCCTACCACTCGAAACGATCGATGTTTCACGAAACTATGCAAGTTCGTCGCACATCGGCACAAGATGGGTCGATGTGACGAGTTTTAAGCTACAAAATGCTATGTCGCAGATTTGCATTCGACTAATAGAAGCGGAGTTATAGTTGTTTATATCTGTCAGGCTATGAATCACCATTGACGGCCGGATTGCTATCCACTCGAAACGATCGATGTTTGACAAAACTATGCAAGTTCGTCGCAGATCGGTATAAGGTGGGTGGTTGGGCCGTGTTTTATGCTACAAATTGCTACGTCGCAGATTTGCATACGGCGAATAGAAGCGGAGTTATAGTTGTTTATATCTGTGAGGCCATGAATCACCATTGACGGCCGGATTGCTTTCCACTCGAAACGATCGATGTTTGACGAAACTATGCAAGTTCGTCGCAGATCGGTATAAGGTGGTTCGTTGGGGCGTGTTTTAAGCTACAAATTGCAATGTCGCAGATTCGCATACGACGTATAGAAGCGGAGTTATAGTTGTTTATATCTGTCAGGCCATGAATCACCATTGACGGCCGGATTGCTTTGCACTCGAAACGATCGATGTTTGACAAAACTATGCAAGTTCGTCGCAGATCGGTATAAGGTGGGTCGTTGGGGCGTGTTTTAAGCTACAAATTGCTATGTCGCAGATTCGCATACGACGTATAGAAGCGGACTTATAGTTGTTTATATCTGTGAGGCCATGAATCGCCATTGACTACCGGATTGCCTACCACTCGAAACGATCGACGTTTGACGAAACTATACAAGTACGTCGCAGATCGGCATGAGGTGGGTCGATGTGTCGTGTTTTAAGCTACAAATTTCTATGTCGCAGATTCGCATACGACGAATAGAAGCGGAGTTATAGTTGTTTATATCTGTCTGGCCATGAATCACCATTGACGGCCGGATTGCTTTCCACTAGAATCGATCGATGTTTGACGGAACTATGCAAGTGCGTCGCAGATCGGTATAAGGTGGTTCATTGGGGCGTGTTTTAAGCTACAAATTGCTAGGTCGCAGATTCGCATACGACGAATAGAAGCGGAGTTATAGTTGTTTATATCTGTGAGGCCATGAATCACCATTGACGGCCGGATTGCTTTGCACTCGAAACGATCGATGTTTGACAAAACTATGCAAGTTCGTCGCAGATCGGTATAAGGTGGGTCGTTGGGGCGTGTTTTAAGCTACAAATTGCAATGTCGCAGATTCGCATACGACGTATAGAAGCGGAGTTATAGTTGTTTATATCTGTCAGGCCATGAATCACCATTGACGGCCGGATTGCTTTCCACTAGAATCGATCGATGTTTGACGAAACTATGCAAGTGCGTCGCAGATCGGTATAAGGTGGTTCATTGGGGCGTGTTTTATGCTACAAATTGCTACGTCGCAGATTTGCATACGGCGAATAGAAGCGGAGTTATAGTTGTTTATATCTGTGAGGCCATGAATCACCATTGACGGCTGGATTGCTTTCCACTCGAAACGATCGATGTTTGACGAAACTATGCAAGTTCGTCGCAGATCGGTATAAGGTGGTTCGTTGGGGCGTGTTTTAAGCTACAAATTGCAATGTCGCAGATTCGCATACGACGTATAGAAGCGGAGTTATAGTTGTTTATATCTGTCAGGCCATGAATCACCATTGACGGCCGGATTGCTTTGCACTCGAAACGATCGATGTTTGACGAAACAATGCAAGTTCGTCGCAGATCGGCACAAGGTGGGTCGATGTGACGTGTTTTATGCTACAAATTTCTATGTCGCAGATTCGCATACGACGAATAGAAGCGGAGTTATTGTTGTTTATATCTGTGAGGCCATGAATCACCATTGACGGCCGGATTCCCTACCACTCGAAACGATCGACGTTTGACGAAACCATGCAAGTGCGTCGCAGATCGGCACAAGGTGGGTCGATGTGACGTGTTTTATGCTACAAATTGCTATGTCGCAGATTTGCATTCGACGAATAGAAGCGGAGTTATAGTTGTTTATATCTGTCTGGCCATGAATCACCATTGACGGCCGGATTGCTTTCCACTAGAATCGATCGATGTTTGACGAAACTATGCAAGTGCGTCGCAGATCGGTATAAGGTGGGTGGTTGGGCCGTGTTTTATGCTACAAATTGCTACGTCGCAGATTTGCATACGGCGAATAGAAGCGGAGTTATAGTTGTTTATATCTGTGAGGCCATGAATCACCATTGACGGCCGGATTGCTTTCCACTCGAAACGATCGATGTTTGACGAAACTATGCAAGTTCGTCGCAGATCGGTATAAGGTGGTTCGTTGGGGCGTGTTTTAAGCTACAAATTGCAATGTCGCAGATTCGCATACGACGTATAGAAGCGGAGTTATAGTTGTTTATATCTGTCAGGCCATGAATCACCATTGACGGCCGGATTGCTTTGCACTCGAAACGATCGATGTTTGACAAAACTATGCAAGTTCGTCGCAGATCGGTATAAGGTGGGTCGTTGGGGCGTGTTTTAAGCTACAAATTGCAATGTCGCAGATTCGCATACGACGTATAGAAGCGGAGTTATAGTTGTTTATATCTGTCAGGCCATGAATCACCATTGACGGCCGGATTGCTTTCCACTAGAATCGATCGATGTTTGACGAAACTATGCAAGTGCGTCGCAGATCGGTATAAGGTGGTTCATTGGGGCGTGTTTTAAGCTACAAATTGCTAGGTCGCAGATTCGCATACGACGAATAGAAGCGGAGTTATAGTTGTTTATATCTGTGAGGCCATGAATCGCCATTGACTACCGGATTGCCTACCACTCGAAACGATCGACGTTTGACGAAAGTATACAAGTACGTCGCAGATCGGAATGAGGTGGGTCGATGTGTCGTGTATTATGCTACAAATCGCTATGACGCAAATTTGCATTCGACGAATAGAAGCTGAGTTATAGTTGTTTATATCTGTCAGGCCATGAATCACCATTGACGGCCGGATTGCTTTCCACTCGAAACGATCGATGTTTGACAAAACTATGCAAGTTCGTCGCAGATCTGTATAAGGTGGTTCGTTGGGGCGTGTTTTATGCTACAAATTGCTATGTCGCAGATTTGCATACGACGAATAGAAGCGGAGTTATTGTTGTTTATATCTGTGAGGCCATGAATCACCATTGACGGCCGGATTGCCTACCACTCGAAACGATCGATGTTTCACGAAACTATGCAAGTTCGTCGCACATCGGCACAAGATGGGTCGATGTGACGAGTTTTAAGCTACAAAATGCTATGTCGCAGATTTGCATTCGACTAATAGAAGCGGAGTTATAGTTGTTTATATCTGTCAGGCTATGAATCACCATTGACGGCCGGATTGCTATCCACTCGAAACGATCGATGTTTGACAAAACTATGCAAGTTCGTCGCAGATCGGTATAAGGTGGGTGGTTGGGCCGTGTTTTATGCTACAAATTGCTACGTCGCAGATTTGCATACGGCGAATAGAAGCGGAGTTATAGTTGTTTATATCTGTGAGGCCATGAATCACCATTGACGGCCGGATTGCTTTCCACTCGAAACGATCGATGTTTGACGAAACTATGCAAGTTCGTCGCAGATCGGTATAAGGTGGTTCGTTGGGGCGTGTTTTAAGCTACAAATTGCAATGTCGCAGATTCGCATACGACGTATAGAAGCGGAGTTATAGTTGTTTATATCTGTCAGGCCATGAATCACCATTGACGGCCGGATTGCTTTGCACTCGAAACGATCGATGTTTGACAAAACTATGCAAGTTCGTCGCAGATCGGTATAAGGTGGGTCGTTGGGGCGTGTTTTAAGCTACAAATTGCTATGTCGCAGATTCGCATACGACGTATAGAAGCGGACTTATAGTTGTTTATATCTGTGAGGCCATGAATCGCCATTGACTACCGGATTGCCTACCACTCGAAACGATCGACGTTTGACGAAACTATACAAGTACGTCGCAGATCGGCATGAGGTGGGTCGATGTGTCGTGTTTTAAGCTACAAATTTCTATGTCGCAGATTCGCATACGACGAATAGAAGCGGAGTTATAGTTGTTTATATCTGTCTGGCCATGAATCACCATTGACGGCCGGATTGCTTTCCACTAGAATCGATCGATGTTTGACGGAACTATGCAAGTGCGTCGCAGATCGGTATAAGGTGGTTCATTGGGGCGTGTTTTAAGCTACAAATTGCTAGGTCGCAGATTCGCATACGACGAATAGAAGCGGAGTTATAGTTGTTTATATCTGTGAGGCCATGAATCACCATTGACGGCCGGATTGCTTTGCACTCGAAACGATCGATGTTTGACAAAACTATGCAAGTTCGTCGCAGATCGGTATAAGGTGGGTCGTTGGGGCGTGTTTTAAGCTACAAATTGCAATGTCGCAGATTCGCATACGACGTATAGAAGCGGAGTTATAGTTGTTTATATCTGTCAGGCCATGAATCACCATTGACGGCCGGATTGCTTTCCACTAGAATCGATCGATGTTTGACGAAACTATGCAAGTGCGTCGCAGATCGGTATAAGGTGGTTCATTGGGGCGTGTTTTATGCTACAAATTGCTACGTCGCAGATTTGCATACGGCGAATAGAAGCGGAGTTATAGTTGTTTATATCTGTGAGGCCATGAATCACCATTGACGGCTGGATTGCTTTCCACTCGAAACGATCGATGTTTGACGAAACTATGCAAGTTCGTCGCAGATCGGTATAAGGTGGTTCGTTGGGGCGTGTTTTAAGCTACAAATTGCAATGTCGCAGATTCGCATACGACGTATAGAAGCGGAGTTATAGTTGTTTATATCTGTCAGGCCATGAATCACCATTGACGGCCGGATTGCTTTGCACTCGAAACGATCGATGTTTGACGAAACCATGCAAGTTCGTCGCAGATCGGCACAAGGTGGGTCGATGTGACGTGTTTTAAGCTACAAATTTCTATGTCGCAGATTCGCATACGACGAATAGAAGCGGAGTTATAGTTGTTTATATCTGTGAGGCCATGAATCACCATTGACGGCCGGATTCCCTACCACTCGAAACGATCGACGTTTGACGAAACCATGCAAGTGCGTCGCAGATCGGCACAAGGTGGGTCGATGTGACGTGTTTTATGCTACAAATTGCTATGTCGCAGATTTGCATTCGACGAATAGAAGCGGAGTTATAGTTGTTTATATCTGTCTGGCCATGAATCACCATTGACGGCCGGATTGCTTTCCACTAGAATCGATCGATGTTTGACGAAACTATGCAAGTGCGTCGCAGATCGGTATAAGGTGGTTCATTGGGGCGTGTTTTAAGCTACAAATTGCTAGGTCGCAGATTCGCATACGACGAATAGAAGCGGAGTTATAGTTGTTTATATCTGTGAGGCCATGAATCGCCATTGACTACCGGATTGCCTACCACTCGAAACGATCGACGTTTGACGAAACTATACAAGTACGTCGCAGATCGGAATGAGGTGGGTCGATGTGTCGTGTATTATGCTACAAATCGCTATGTCGCAAATTTGCATTCAACGAATAGAAGCTGAGTTATAGTTGTTTATATCTGTCAGGCCATGAATCACCATTGACGGCCGGATTGCTGTCCACTCGAAACGATCGATGTTTGACAAAACTATGCAAGTTCGTCGCAGATCTGTATAAGGTGGTTCGTTGGGGCGTGTTTTATGCTACAAATTGCTATGTCGCAGATTCGCATACGACGTATAGAAGCGGACTTATAGTTGTTTATATCTGTGAGGCCATGAATCGCCATTGACTACCGGATTGCCTACCACTCGAAACGATCGACGTTTGACGAAACTATACAAGTACGTCGCAGATCGGCATGAGGTGGGTCGATGTGTTGTGTTTTAAGCTACAAATATCTATGTCGCAGATTCGCATACGACGAATAGAAGCGGAGTTATTGTTGTTTATATCTGTGAGGCCATGAATCACCATTGACGGCCGGATTCCCTACCATTCGAAACGATCGACGTTTGACGAAACCATGCAAGTTCGTCGCAGATCGGCACAAGGTGGGTCGATGTGACGTGTTTTATGCTACAAATTGCTATGTCGCAGATTTGCATTCGACGAATAGAAGCGGAGTTATAGTTGTTTATATCTGTCTGGCCATGAATCACCATTGACGGCCGGATTGCTTTCCACTAGAATCGATCGATGTTTGACGAAACTATGCAAGTGCGTCGCAGATCGGTATAAGGTGGTTCATTGGGGCGTGTTTTAAGCTACAAATTGCTACGTCGCAGATTTGCATACGGCGAATAGAAGCGGAATTATAGTTGTTTATATCTGTGAGGCCATGAATCACCATTGACGGCAGGATTGCTTTCCACTCGAAACGATCGATGTTTGACGAAACTATGCAAGTTCGTCGCAGATCGGTATAAGGTGGTTCGTTGGGGCGTGTTTTAAGCTACAAATTGCAATGTCGCAGATTCGCATACGACGTATAGAAGCGGAGTTATAGTTGTTTATATCTGTCAGGCCATGAATCACCATTGACGGCCGGATTGCTTTGCACTCGAAACGATCGACGTTTGACAAAACTATGCAAGTTCGTCGCAGATCGGAATGAGGTGGGTCGATGTGTCGTGTATTATGCTACAAATCGCTATGTCACAAATTTGCATTCGACTAATAGAAGCGGAGTTATAGTTGTTTATATCTGTCAGGCTATGAATCACCATTGACGGCCGGATTGCTTTCCACTCGAAACGATCGATGTTTGACAAAACTATGCAAGTTCGTCGCAGATCGGTATAAGGTGGGTCGTTGGGGCGTGTTTTAAGCTACAAATTGCAATGTCGCAGATTCGCATACGACGTATAGAAGCGGAGTTATAGTTGTTTATATCTGTCAGGCCATGAATCACCATTGACGGCCGGATTGCTTTGCACTCGAAACGATCGATGTTTGACAAAACTATGCAAGTTCGTCGCAGATCGGTATAAGGTGGGTCGTTGGGGCGTGTTTTAAGCTACAAATTGCTATGTCGCAGATTCGCATACGACGTATAGAAGCGGACTTATAGTTGTTTATATCTGTGAGGCCATGAATCGCCATTGACTACCGGATTGCCTACCACTCGAAACGATCGACGTTTGACGAAACTATACAAGTACGTCGCAGATCGGCATGAGGTGGGTCGATGTGTCGTGTTTTAAGCTACAAATTTCTATGTCGCAGATTCGCATACGACGAATAGAAGCGGAGTTATAGTTGTTTATATCTGTCTGGCCATGAATCACCATTGACGGCCGGATTGCTTTCCACTAGAATCGATCGATGTTTGACGAAACTATGCAAGTGCGTCGCAGATCGGTATAAGGTGGTTCATTGGGGCGTGTTTTAAGCTACAAATTGCTAGGTCGCAGATTCGCATACGACGAATAGAAGCGGAGTTATAGTTGTTTATATCTGTGAGGCCATGAATCGCCATTGACTACCGGATTGCCTACCACTCGAAACGATCGACGTTTGACGAAACTATACAAGTACGTCGCAGATCGGAATGAGGTGGGTCGATGTGTCGTGTATTATGCTACAAATCGCTATGACGCAAATTTGCATTCGACGAATAGAAGCTGAGTTATAGTTGTTTGTATCTGTCAGGCCATGAATCACCATTGACGGCCGGATTGCTTTCCACTCGAAACGATCGATGTTTGACAAAACTATGCAAGTTCGTCGCAGATCTGTATAAGGTGGTTCGTTGGGGCGTGTTTTATGCTACAAATTGCTATGTCGCAGATTTGCATACGACGAATAGAAGCGGAGTTATTGTTGTTTATATCTGTGAGGCCATGAATCACCATTGACGGCCGGATTGCCTACCACTCGAAACGATCGATGTTTCACGAAACTATGCAAGTTCGTCGCACATCGGCACAAGATGGGTCGATGTGACGAGTTTTAAGCTACAAAATGCTATGTCGCAGATTTGCATTCGACTAATAGAAGCGGAGTTATAGTTGTTTATATCTGTCAGGCTATGAATCACCATTGACGGCCGGATTGCTTTCCACTCGAAACGATCGATGTTTGACAAAACTATGCAAGTTCGTCGCAGATCTGTATAAGGTGGTTCGTTGGGGCGTGTTTTATGCTACAAATTGCTATGTCGCAGATTCGCATACGACGTATAGAAGCGGACTTATAGTTGTTTATATCTGTGAGGCCATGAATCGCCATTGACTACCGGATTGCCTACCACTCGAAACGATCGACGTGTGACGAAACTATACAAGTACGTCGCAGATCGGCATGAGGTGGGTCGATGTGTTGTGTTTTAAGCTACAAATTTCTATGTCGCAGATTCGCATACGACGAATAGAAGCGGAGTTATTGTTGTTTATATCTGTGAGGCCATGAATCACCATTGACGGCCGGATTCCCTACCATTCGAAACGATCGACGTTTGACGAAACCATGCAAGTTCGTCGCAGATCGGCACAAGGTGGGTCGATGTGACGTGTTTTATGCTACAAATTGCTATGTCGCAGATTTGCATTCGACGAATAGAAGCGGAGTTATAGTTGTTTATATCTGTCTGGCCATGAATCACCATTGACGGCCGGATTGCTTTCCACTAGAATCGATCGATGTTTGACGAAACTATGCAAGTGCGTCGCAGATCGGTATAAGGTGGTTCATTGGGGCGTGTTTTAAGCTACAAATTGCTACGTCGCAGATTTGCATACGGCGAATAGAAGCGGAGTTATAGTTGTTTATATCTGTGAGGCCATGAATCACCATTGACGGCCGGATTGCTTTCCACTCGAAACGATCGATGTTTGACGAAACTATGCAAGTTCGTCGCAGATCGGTATAAGGTGGTTCGTTGGGGCGTGTTTTAAGCTACAAATTGCAATGTCGCAGATTCGCATACGACGTATAGAAGCGGAGTTATAGTTGTTTATATCTGTCAGGCCATGAATCACCATTGACGGCCGGATTGCTTTGCACTCGAAACGATCGACGTTTGACAAAACTATGCAAGTTCGTCGCAGATCGGAATGAGGTGGGTCGATGTGTCGTGTATTATGCTACAAATCGCTATGTCGCAAATTTGCATTCGACTAATATAAGCGGAGTTATAGTTGTTTATATCTGTCAGGCTATGAATCACCATTGACGGCCGGATTGCTTTCCACTCGAAACGATCGATGTTTGACAAAACTATGCAAGTTCGTCGCAGATCGGTATAAGGTGGGTGGTTGGGCCGTGTTTTATGCTACAAATTGCTACGTCGCAGATTTGCATACGGCGAATAGAAGCGGAGTTATAGTTGTTTATATCTGTGAGGCCATGAATCACCATTGACGGCCGGATTGCTTTCCACTCGAAACGATCGATGTTTGACGAAACTATGCAAGTTCGTCGCAGATCGGTATAAGGTGGTTCGTTGGGGCGTGTTTTAAGCTACAAATTGCAATGTCGCAGATTCGCATACGACGTATAGAAGCGGAGTTATAGTTGTTTATATCTGTCAGGCCATGAATCACCATTGACGGCCGGATTGCTTTGCACTCGAAACGATCGATGTTTGACAAAACTATGCAAGTTCGTCGCAGATCGGTATAAGGTGGGTCGTTGGGGCGTGTTTTAAGCTACAAATTGCTATGTCGCAGATTCGCATACGACGTATAGAAGCGGACTTATAGTTGTTTATATCTGTGAGGCCATGAATCGCCATTGACTACCGGATTGCCTACCACTCGAAACGATCGACGTTTGACGAAACTATACAAGTACGTCGCAGATCGGCATGAGGTGGGTCGATGTGTCGTGTTTTAAGCTACAAATTTCTATGTCGCAGATTCGCATACGACGAATAGAAGCGGAGTTATAGTTGTTTATATCTGTCTGGCCATGAATCACCATTGACGGCCGGATTGCTTTCCACTAGAATCGATCGATGTTTGACGAAACTATGCAAGTGCGTCGCAGATCGGTATAAGGTGGTTCATTGGGGCGTGTTTTAAGCTACAAATTGCTAGGTCGCAGATTCGCATACGACGAATAGAAGCGGAGTTATAGTTGTTTATATCTGTGAGGCCATGAATCGCCATTGACTACCGGATTGCCTACCACTCGAAACGATCGACGTTTGACGAAACTATACAAGTACGTCGCAGATCGGAATGAGGTGGGTCGATGTGTCGTGTATTATGCTACAAATCGCTATGACGCAAATTTGCATTCGACGAATAGAAGCTGAGTTATAGTTGTTTATATCTGTCAGGCCATGAATCACCATTGACGGCCGGATTGCTTTCCACTCGAAACGATCGATGTTTGACAAAACTATGCAAGTTCGTCGCAGATCTGTATAAGGTGGTTCGTTGGGTCGTGTTTTATGCTACAAATTGCTATGTCGCAGATTCGCATACGACGAATAGAAGCGGAGTTATTGTTGTTTATATCTGTGAGGCCATGAATCACCATTGACGGCCGGATTGCCTACCACTCGAAACGATCGATGTTTCACGAAACTATGCAAGTTCGTCGCACATCGGCACAAGATGGGTCGATGTGACGAGTTTTAAGCTACAAAATGCTATGTCGCAGATTTGCATTCGACTAATAGAAGCGGAGTTATAGTTGTTTATATCTGTCAGGCTATGAATCACCATTGACGGCCGGATTGCTTTCCACTCGAAACGATCGATGTTTGGCAAAACTATGCAAGTTCGTCGCAGATCGGTATAAGGTGGGTGGTTGGGCCGTGTTTTATGCTACAAATTGCTACGTCGCAGATTTGCATACGGCGAATAGAAGCGGAGTTATAGTTGTTTATATCTGTGAGGCCATGAATCACCATTGACGGCCGGATTGCTTTCCACTCGAAACGATCGATGTTTGACGAAACTATGCAAGTTCGTCGCAGATCGGTATAAGGTGGTTCGTTGGGGCGTGTTTTAAGCTACAAATTGCAATGTCGCAGATTCGCATACGACGTATAGAAGCGGAGTTATAGTTGTTTATATCTGTCAGGCCATGAATCACCATTGACGGCCGGATTGCTTTGCACTCGAAACGATCGATGTTTGACAAAACTATGCAAGTTCGTCGCAGATCGGTATAAGGTGGGTCGTTGGGGCGTGTTTTAAGCTACAAATTGCAATGTCGCAGATTCGCATACGACGTATAGAAGCGGAGTTATAGTTGTTTATATCTGTCAGGCCATGAATCACCATTGACGGCCGGATTGCTTTCCACTAGAATCGATCGATGTTTGACGAAACTATGCAAGTGCGTCGCAGATCGGTATAAGGTGGTTCATTGGGGCGTGTTTTAAGCTACAAATTGCTAGGTCGCAGATTCGCATACGACGAATAGAAGCGGAGTTATAGTTGTTTATATCTGTGAGGCCATGAATCGCCATTGACTACCGGATTGCCTACCACTCGAAACGATCGACGTTTGACGAAACTATACAAGTACGTCGCAGATCGGAATGAGGTGGGTCGATGTGTCGTGTATTATGCTACAAATCGCTATGACGCAAATTTGCATTCGACGAATAGAAGCTGAGTTATAGTTGTTTATATCTGTCAGGCCATGAATCACCATTGACGGCCGGATTGCTTTCCACTAGAATCGATCGATGTTTGACAAAACTATGCAAGTTCGTCGCAGATCTGTATAAGGTGGTTCGTTGGGTCGTGTTTTATGCTACAAATTGCTATGTCGCAGATTCGCATACGACGAATAGAAGCGGAGTTATTGTTGTTTATATCTGTGAGGCCATGAATCACCATTGACGGCCGGATTGCCTACCACTCGAAACGATCGATGTTTCACGAAACTATGCAAGTTCGTCGCACATCGGCACAAGATGGGTCGATGTGACGAGTTTTAAGCTACAAAATGCTATGTCGCAGATTTGCATTCGACTAATAGAAGCGGAGTTATAGTTGTTTATATCTGTCAGGCTATGAATCACCATTGACGGCCGGATTGCTTTCCACTCGAAACGATCGATGTTTGGCAAAACTATGCAAGTTCGTCGCAGATCGGTATAAGGTGGGTGGTTGGGCCGTGTTTTATGCTACAAATTGCTACGTCGCAGATTTGCATACGGCGAATAGAAGCGGAGTTATAGTTGTTTATATCTGTGAGGCCATGAATCACCATTGACGGCCGGATTGCTTTCCACTCGAAACGATCGATGTTTGACGAAACTATGCAAGTTCGTCGCAGATCGGTATAAGGTGGGTCGTTGGGGCGTGTTTTAAGCTACAAATTGCAATGTCGCAGATTCGCATACGACGAATAGAAGCGGAGTTATAGTTGTTTATATCTGTCAGGCCATGAATCACCATTGACGGCCGGATTGCTTTGCACTCGAAACGATCGATGTTTGACAAAACTATGCAAGTTCGTCGCAGATCGGTATAAGGTGGGTCGTTGGGGCGTGTTTTAAGCTACAAATTGCAATGTCGCAGATTCGCATACGACGTATAGAAGCGGAGTTATAGTTGTTTATATCTGTCAGGCCATGAATCACCATTGACGGCCGGATTGCTTTCCACTAGAATCGATCGATGTTTGACGAAACTATGCAAGTGCGTCGCAGATCGGTATAAGGTGGTTCATTGGGGCGTGTTTTAAGCTACAAATTGCTAGGTCGCAGATTCGCATACGACGAATAGAAGCGGAGTTATAGTTGTTTATATCTGTGAGGCCATGAATCGCCATTGACTACCGGATTGCCTACCACTCGAAACGATCGACGTTTGACGAAAGTATACAAGTACGTCGCAGATCGGAATGAGGTGGGTCGATGTGTCGTGTATTATGCTAAAAATCGCTATGACGCAAATTTGCATTCGACGAATAGAAGCTGAGTTATAGTTGTTTATATCTGTCAGGCCATGAATCACCATTGACGGCCGGATTGCTTTCCACTCGAAACGATCGATGTTTGTCAAAACTATGCAAGTTCGTCGCAGATCTGTATAAGGTGGTTCGTTGGGGCGTGTTTTATGCTACAAATTGCTATGTCGCAGATTTGCATACGACGAATAGAAGCGGAGTTATTGTTGTTTATATCTGTGAGGCCATGAATCACCATTGACGGCCGGATTGCCTACCACTCGAAACGATCGATGTTTCACGAAACTATGCAAGTTCGTCGCACATCGGCACAAGATGGGTCGATGTGACGAGTTTTAAGCTACAAAATGCTATGTCGCAGATTTGCATTCGACTAATAGAAGCGGAGTTATAGTTGTTTATATCTGTCAGGCTATGAATCACCATTGACGGCCGGATTGCTTTCCACTCGAAACGATCGATGTTTGACAAAACTATACAAGTTCGTCGCAGATCGGTATAAGGTGGGTGGTTGGGCCGTGTTTTATGCTACAAATTGCTACGTCGCAGATTTGCATACGGCGAATAGAAGCGGAGTTATAGTTGTTTATATCTGTGAGGCCATGAATCACCATTGACGGCCGGATTGCTTTCCACTCGAAACGATCGATGTTTGACGAAACTATGCAAGTTCGTCGCAGATCGGTATAAGGTGGTTCGTTGGGGCGTGTTTTAAGCTACAAATTGCAATGTCGCAGATTCGCATACGACGTATAGAAGCGGAGTTATAGTTGTTTATATCTGTCAGGCCATGAATCACCATTGACGGCCGGATTGCTTTGCACTCGAAACGATCGATGTTTGACAAAACTATGCAAGTTCGTCGCAGATCGGTATAAGGTGGGTCGTTGGGGCGTGTTTTAAGCTACAAATTGCAATGTCGCAGATTCGCATACGACGTATAGAAGCGGAGTTATAGTTGTTTATATCTGTCAGGCCATGAATCACCATTGACGGCCGGATTGCTTTCCACTAGAATCGATCGATGTTTGACGAAACTATGCAAGTGCGTCGCAGATCGGTATAAGGTGGTTCATTGGGGCGTGTTTTAAGCTACAAATTGCTAGGTCGCAGATTCGCATACGACGAATAGAAGCGGAGTTATAGTTGTTTATATCTGTGAGGCCATGAATCGCCATTGACTACCGGATTGCCTACCACTCGAAACGATCGACGTTTGACGAAAGTATACAAGTACGTCGCAGATCGGAATGAGGTGGGTCGATGTGTCGTGTATTATGCTACAAATCGCTATGACGCAAATTTGCATTCGACGAATAGAAGCTGAGTTATAGTTGTTTATATCTGTCAGGCCATGAATCACCATTGACGGCCGGATTGCTTTCCACTCGAAACGATCGATGTTTGACAAAACTATGCAAGTTCGTCGCAGATCTGTATAAGGTGGTTCGTTGGGGCGTGTTTTATGCTACAAATTGCTATGTCGCAGATTTGCATACGACGAATAGAAGCGGAGTTATTGTTGTTTATATCTGTGAGGCCATGAATCACCATTGACGGCCGGATTGCCTACCACTCGAAACGATCGATGTTTCACGAAACTATGCAAGTTCGTCGCACATCGGCACAAGATGGGTCGATGTGACGAGTTTTAAGCTACAAAATGCTATGTCGCAGATTTGCATTCGACTAATAGAAGCGGAGTTATAGTTGTTTATATCTGTCAGGCTATGAATCACCATTGACGGCCGGATTGCTATCCACTCGAAACGATCGATGTTTGACAAAACTATGCAAGTTCGTCGCAGATCGGTATAAGGTGGGTGGTTGGGCCGTGTTTTATGCTACAAATTGCTACGTCGCAGATTTGCATACGGCGAATAGAAGCGGAGTTATAGTTGTTTATATCTGTGAGGCCATGAATCACCATTGACGGCCGGATTGCTTTCCACTCGAAACGATCGATGTTTGACGAAACTATGCAAGTTCGTCGCAGATCGGTATAAGGTGGTTCGTTGGGGCGTGTTTTAAGCTACAATTTGCAATGTCGCAGATTCGCATACGACGTATAGAAGCGGAGTTATAGTTGTTTATATCTGTCAGGCCATGAATCACCATTGACGGCCGGATTGCTTTGCACTCGAAACGATCGATGTTTGACAAAACTATGCAAGTTCGTCGCAGATCGGTATAAGGTGGGTCGTTGGGGCGTGTTTTAAGCTACAAATTGCTATGTCGCAGATTCGCATACGACGTATAGAAGCGGACTTATAGTTGTTTATATCTGTGAGGCCATGAATCGCCATTGACTACCGGATTGCCTACCACTCGAAACGATCGACGTTTGACGAAACTATACAAGTACGTCGCAGATCGGCATGAGGTGGGTCGATGTGTCGTGTTTTAAGCTACAAATTTCTATGTCGCAGATTCGCATACGACGAATAGAAGCGGAGTTATAGTTGTTTATATCTGTCTGGCCATGAATCACCATTGACGGCCGGATTGCTTTCCACTAGAATCGATCGATGTTTGACGGAACTATGCAAGTGCGTCGCAGATCGGTATAAGGTGGTTCATTGGGGCGTGTTTTAAGCTACAAATTGCTAGGTCGCAGATTCGCATACGACGAATAGAAGCGGAGTTATAGTTGTTTATATCTGTGAGGCCATGAATCACCATTGACGGCCGGATTGCTTTGCACTCGAAACGATCGATGTTTGACAAAACTATGCAAGTTCGTCGCAGATCGGTATAAGGTGGGTCGTTGGGGCGTGTTTTAAGCTACAAATTGCAATGTCGCAGATTCGCATACGACGTATAGAAGCGGAGTTATAGTTGTTTATATCTGTCAGGCCATGAATCACCATTGACGGCCGGATTGCTTTCCACTAGAATCGATCGATGTTTGACGAAACTATGCAAGTGCGTCGCAGATCGGTATAAGGTGGTTCATTGGGGCGTGTTTTATGCTACAAATTGCTACGTCGCAGATTTGCATACGGCGAATAGAAGCGGAGTTATAGTTGTTTATATCTGTGAGGCCATGAATCACCATTGACGGCTGGATTGCTTTCCACTCGAAACGATCGATGTTTGACGAAACTATGCAAGTTCGTCGCAGATCGGTATAAGGTGGTTCGTTGGGGCGTGTTTTAAGCTACAAATTGCTATGTCGCAGATTCGCATACGACGTATAGAAGCGGAGTTATAGTTGTTTATATCTGTCAGGCCATGAATCACCATTGACGGCCGGATTGCTTTGCACTCGAAACGATCGATGTTTGACGAAACCATGCAAGTTCGTCGCAGATCGGCACAAGGTGGGTCGATGTGACGTGTTTTATGCTACAAATTTCTATGTCGCAGATTCGCATACGACGAATAGAAGCGGAGTTATTGTTGTTTATATCTGTGAGGCCATGAATCACCATTGACGGCCGGATTCCCTACCACTCGAAACGATCGACGTTTGACGAAACCATGCAAGTGCGTCGCAGATCGGCACAAGGTGGGTCGATGTGACGTGTTTTATGCTACAAATTGCTATGTCGCAGATTTGCATTCGACGAATAGAAGCGGAGTTATAGTTGTTTATATCTGTCTGGCCATGAATCACCATTGACGGCCGGATTGCTTTCCACTAGAATCGATCGATGTTTGACGAAACTATGCAAGTGCGTCGCAGATCGGTATAAGGTGGTTCATTGGGGCGTGTTTTAAGCTACAAATTGCTAGGTCGCAGATTCGCATACGACGAATAGAAGCGGAGTTATAGTTGTTTATATCTGTGAGGCCATGAATCGCCATTGACTACCGGATTGCCTACCACTCGAAACGATCGACGTTTGACGAAACTATACAAGTACGTCGCAGATCGGAATGAGGTGGGTCGATGTGTCGTGTATTATGCTACAAATCGCTATGTCGCAAATTTGCATTCAACGAATAGAAGCTGAGTTATAGTTGTTTATATCTGTCAGGCCATGAATCACCATTGACGGCCGGATTGCTGTCCACTCGAAACGATCGATGTTTGACAAAACTATGCAAGTTCGTCGCAGATCTGTATAAGGTGGTTCGTTGGGGCGTGTTTTATGCTACAAATTGCTATGTCGCAGATTCGCATACGACGTATAGAAGCGGACTTATAGTTGTTTATATCTGTGAGGCCATGAATCGCCATTGACTACCGGATTGCCTACCACTCGAAACGATCGACGTTTGACGAAACTATACAAGTACGTCGCAGATCGGCATGAGGTGGGTCGATGTGTTGTGTTTTAAGCTACAAATATCTATGTCGCAGATTCGCATACGACGAATAGAAGCGGAGTTATTGTTGTTTATATCTGTGAGGCCATGAATCACCATTGACGGCCGGATTCCCTACCATTCGAAACGATCGACGTTTGACGAAACCATGCAAGTTCGTCGCAGATCGGCACAAGGTGGGTCGATGTGACGTGTTTTATGCTACAAATTGCTATGTCGCAGATTTGCATTCGACGAATAGAAGCGGAGTTATAGTTGTTTATATCTGTCTGGCCATGAATCACCATTGACGGCCGGATTGCTTTCCACTAGAATCGATCGATGTTTGACGAAACTATGCAAGTGCGTCGCAGATCGGTATAAGGTGGTTCATTGGGGCGTGTTTTAAGCTACAAATTGCTACGTCGCAGATTTGCATACGGCGAATAGAAGCGGAGTTATAGTTGTTTATATCTGTGAGGCCATGAATCACCATTGACGGCCGGATTGCTTTCCACTCGAAACGATCGATGTTTGACGAAACTATGCAAGTTCGTCGCAGATCGGTATAAGGTGGTTCGTTGGGGCGTGTTTTAAGCTACAAATTGCAATGTCGCAGATTCGCATACGACGTATAGAAGCGGAGTTATAGTTGTTTATATCTGTCAGGCCATGAATCACCATTGACGGCCGGATTGCTTTGCACTCGAAACGATCGACGTTTGACAAAACTATGCAAGTTCGTCGCAGATCGGAATGAGGTGGGTCGATGTGTCGTGTATTATGCTACAAATCGCTATGTCGCAAATTTGCATTCGACTAATAGAAGCGGAGTTATAGTTGTTTATATCTGTCAGGCTATGAATCACCATTGACGGCCGGATTGCTTTCCACTCGAAACGATCGATGTTTGACAAAACTATGCAAGTTCGTCGCAGATCGGTATAAGGTGGGTGGTTGGGCCGTGTTTTATGCTACAAATTGCTACGTCGCAGATTTGCATACGGCGAATAGAAGCGGAGTTATAGTTGTTTATATCTGTGAGGCCATGAATCACCATTGACGGCCGGATTGCTTTCCACTCGAAACGATCGATGTTTGACGAAACTATGCAAGTTCGTCGCAGATCGGTATAAGGTGGTTCGTTGGGGCGTGTTTTAAGCTACAAATTGCAATGTCGCAGATTCGCATACGACGTATAGAAGCGGAGTTATAGTTGTTTATATCTGTCAGGCCATGAATCACCATTGACGGCCGGATTGCTTTGCACTCGAAACGATCGATGTTTGACAAAACTATGCAAGTTCGTCGCAGATCGGTATAAGGTGGGTCGTTGGGGCGTGTTTTAAGCTACAAATTGCTATGTCGCAGATTCGCATACGACGTATAGAAGCGGACTTATAGTTGTTTATATCTGTGAGGCCATGAATCGCCATTGACTACCGGATTGCCTACCACTCGAAACGATCGACGTTTGACGAAACTATACAAGTACGTCGCAGATCGGCATGAGGTGGGTCGATGTGTCGTGTTTTAAGCTACAAATTTCTATGTCGCAGATTCGCATACGACGAATAGAAGCGGAGTTATAGTTGTTTATATCTGTCTGGCCATGAATCACCATTGACGGCCGGATTGCTTTCCACTAGAATCGATCGATGTTTGACGAAACTATGCAAGTGCGTCGCAGATCGGTATAAGGTGGTTCATTGGGGCGTGTTTTAAGCTACAAATTGCTAGGTCGCAGATTCGCATACGACGAATAGAAGCGGAGTTATAGTTGTTTATATCTGTGAGGCCATGAATCGCCATTGACTACCGGATTGCCTACCACTCGAAACGATCGACGTTTGACGAAACTATACAAGTACGTCGCAGATCGGAATGAGGTGGGTCGATGTGTCGTGTATTATGCTACAAATCGCTATGACGCAAATTTGCATTCGACGAATAGAAGCTGAGTTATAGTTGTTTATATCTGTCAGGCCATGAATCACCATTGACGGCCGGATTGCTTTCCACTCGAAACGATCGATGTTTGACAAAACTATGCAAGTTCGTCGCAGATCGGTATAAGGTGGTTCGTTGGGTCGTGTTTTATGCTACAAATTGCTATGTCGCAGATTCGCATACGACGAATAGAAGCGGAGTTATTGTTGTTTATATCTGTGAGGCCATGAATCACCATTGACGGCCGGATTGCCTACCACTCGAAACGATCGATGTTTCACGAAACTATGCAAGTTCGTCGCACATCGGCACAAGATGGGTCGATGTGACGAGTTTTAAGCTACAAAATGCTATGTCGCAGATTTGCATTCGACTAATAGAAGCGGAGTTATAGTTGTTTATATCTGTCAGGCTATGAATCACCATTGACGGCCGGATTGCTTTCCACTCGAAACGATCGATGTTTGACAAAACTATGCAAGTTCGTCGCAGATCGGTATAAGGTGGGTGGTTGGGCCGTGTTTTATGCTACAAATTGCTACGTCGCAGATTTGCATACGGCGAATAGAAGCGGAGTTATAGTTGTTTATATCTGTGAGGCCATGAATCACCATTGACGGCCGGATTGCTTTCCACTCGAAACGATCGATGTTTGACGAAACTATGCAAGTTCGTCGCAGATCGGTATAAGGTGGTTCGTTGGGGCGTGTTTTAAGCTACAAATTGCAATGTCGCAGATTCGCATACGACGTATAGAAGCGGAGTTATAGTTGTTTATATCTGTCAGGCCATGAATCACCATTGACGGCCGGATTGCTTTGCACTCGAAACGATCGATGTTTGACAAAACTATGCAAGTTCGTCGCAGATCGGTATAAGGTGGGTCGTTGGGGCGTGTTTTAAGCTACAAATTGCAATGTCGCAGATTCGCATACGACGTATAGAAGCGGAGTTATAGTTGTTTATATCTGTCAGGCCATGAATCACCATTGACGGCCGGATTGCTTTCCACTAGAATCGATCGATGTTTGACGAAACTATGCAAGTGCGTCGCAGATCGGTATAAGGTGGTTCATTGGGGCGTGTTTTAAGCTACAAATTGCTAGGTCGCAGATTCGCATACGACGAATAGAAGCGGAGTTATAGTTGTTTATATCTGTGAGGCCATGAATCGCCATTGACTACCGGATTGCCTACCACTCGAAACGATCGACGTTTGACGAAAGTATACAAGTACGTCGCAGATCGGAATGAGGTGGGTCGATGTGTCGTGTATTATGCTACAAATCGCTATGACGCATATTTGCATTCGACGAATAGAAGCTGAGTTATAGTTGTTTATATCTGTCAGGCCATGAATCACCATTGACGGCCGGATTGCTTTCCACTCGAAACGATCGATGTTTGACAAAACTATGCAAGTTCGTCGCAGATCTGTATAAGGTGGTTCGTTGGGGCGTGTTTTATGCTACAAATTGCTATGTCGCAGATTTGCATACGACGAATAGAAGCGGAGTTATTGTTGTTTATATCTGTGAGGCCATGAATCACCATTGACGGCCGGATTGCCTACCACTCGAAACGATCGATGTTTCACGAAACTATGCAAGTTCGTCGCACATCGGCACAAGATGGGTCGATGTGACGAGTTTTAAGCTACAAAATGCTATGTCGCAGATTTGCATTCGACTAATAGAAGCGGAGTTATAGTTGTTTATATCTGTCAGGCTATGAATCACCATTGACGGCCGGATTGCTTTCCACTCGAAACGATCGATGTTTGACAAAACTATGCAAGTTCGTCGCAGATCGGTATAAGGTGGTTCATTGGGGCGTGTTTTAAGCTACAAATTGCTACGTCGCAGATTTGCATACGGCGAATAGAAGCGGAGTTATAGTTGTTTATATCTGTGAGGCCATGAATCACCATTGACGGCCGGATTGCTTTCCACTCGAAACGATCGATGTTTGACGAAACTATGCAAGTTCGTCGCAGATCGGTATAAGGTGGTTCGTTGGGGCGTGTTTTAAGCTACAAATTGCAATGTCGCAGATTCGCATACGACGTATAGAAGCGGAGTTATAGTTGTTTATATCTGTCAGGCCATGAATCACCATTGACGGCCGGATTGCTTTGCACTCGAAACGATCGATGTTTGACAAAACTATGCAAGTTCGTCGCAGATTGGTATAAGGTGGGTCGTTGGGGCGTGTTTTAAGCTACAAATTGCTATGTCGCAGATTCGCATACGACGTATAGAAGCGGACTTATAGTTGTTTATATCTGTGAGGCCATGAATCGCCATTGACTACCGGATTGCCTACCACTCGAAACGATCGACGTTTGACGAAACTATACAAGTACGTCGCAGATCGGCATGAGGTGGGTCGATGTGTCGTGTTTTAAGCTACAAATTTCTATGTCGCAGATTCGCATACGACGAATAGAAGCGGAGTTATAGTTGTTTATATCTGTCTGGCCATGAATCACCATTGACGGCCGGATTGCTTTCCACTAGAATCGATCGATGTTTGACGGAACTATGCAAGTGCGTCGCAGATCGGTATAAGGTGGTTCATTGGGGCGTGTTTTAAGCTACAAATTGCTAGGTCGCAGATTCGCATACGACGAATAGAAGCGGAGTTATAGTTGTTTATATCTGTGAGGCCATGAATCGCCATTGACTACCGGATTGCCTACCACTCGAAACGATCGACGTTTGACGAAACTATACAAGTACGTCGCAGATCGGACTGAGGTGGGTCGATGTGTCGTGTATTATGCTACAAATCGCTATGACGCAAATTTGCATTCGACGAATAGAAGCTGAGTTATAGTTGTTTATATCTGTCAGGCCATGAATCACCATTGACGGCCGGATTGCTTTCCACTCGAAACGATCGATGTTTGACAAAACTATGCAAGTTCGTCGCAGATCTGTATAAGGTGGTTCGTTGGGTCGTGTTTTATGCTACAAATTGCTATGTCGCAGATTCGCATACGACGAATAGAAGCGGAGTTATTGTTGTTTATATCTGTGAGGCCATGAATCACCATTGACGGCCGGATTGCCTACCACTCGAAACGATCGATGTTTCACGAAACTATGCAAGTTCGTCGCACATCGGCACAAGATGGGTCGATGTGACGAGTTTTAAGCTACAAAATGCTATGTCGCAGAAATGCATTCGACTAATAGAAGCGGAGTTATAGTTGTTTATATCTGTCAGGCTATGAATCACCATTGACGGCCGGATTGCTTTCCACTCGAAACGATCGATGTTTGACAAAACTATGCAAGTTCGTCGCAGATCGGTATAAGGTGGGTGGTTGGGCCGTGTTTTATGCTACAAATTGCTACGTCGCAGATTTGCATACGGCGAATAGAAGCGGAGTTATAGTTGTTTATATCTGTGAGGCCATGAATCACCATTGACGGCCGGATTGCTTTCCACTCGAAACGATCGATGTTTGACGAAACTATGCAAGTTCGTCGCAGATCGGTATAAGGTGGTTCGTTGGGGCGTGTTTTAAGCTACAAATTGCAATGTCGCAGATTCGCATACGACGTATAGAAGCGGAGTTATAGTTGTTTATATCTGTCAGGCCATGAATCACCATTGACGGCCGGATTGCTTTGCACTCGAAACGATCGATGTTTGACAAAACTATGCAAGTTCGTCGCAGATCGGTATAAGGTGGGTCGTTGGGGCGTGTTTTAAGCTACAAATTGCAATGTCGCAGATTCGCATACGACGTATAGAAGCGGAGTTATAGTTGTTTATATCTGTCAGGCCATGAATCACCATTGACGGCCGGATTGCTTTCCACTAGAATCGATCGATGTTTGACGAAACTATGCAAGTGCGTCGCAGATCGGTATAAGGTGGTTCATTGGGGCGTGTTTTAAGCTACAAATTGCTAGGTCGCAGATTCGCATACGACGAATAGAAGCGGAGTTATAGTTGTTTATATCTGTGAGGCCATGAATCGTCATTGACTACCGGATTGCCTACCACTCGAAACGATCGACGTTTGACGAAAGTATACAAGTACGTCGCAGATCGGAATGAGGTGGGTCGATGTGTCGTGTATTATGCTACAAATCGCTATGACGCAAATTTGCATTCGACGAATCGAAGCTGAGTTATAGTTGTTTATATCTGTCAGGCCATGAATCACCATTGACGGCCGGATTGCTTTCCACTCGAAACGATCGATGTTTGACAAAACTATGCAAGTTCGTCGCAGATCTGTATAAGGTGGTTCGTTGGGGCGTGTTTTATGCTACAAATTGCTATGTCGCAGATTTGCATACGACGAATAGAAGCGGAGTTATTGTTGTTTATATCTGTGAGGCCATGAATCACCATTGACGGCCGGATTGCCTACCACTCGAAACGATCGATGTTTCACGAAACTATGCAAGTTCGTCGCACATCGGCACAAGATGGGTCGATGTGACGAGTTTTAAGCTACAAAATGCTATGTCGCAGATTTGCATTCGACTAATAGAAGCGGAGTTATAGTTGTTTATATCTGTCAGGCTATGAATCACCATTGACGGCCGGATTGCTTTCCACTCGAAACGATCGATGTTTGACAAAACTATGCAAGTTCGTCGCAGATCGGTATAAGGTGGGTGGTTGGGCCGTGTTTTATGCTACAAATTGCTACGTCGCAGATTTGCATACGGCGAATAGAAGCGGAGTTATAGTTGTTTATATCTGTGAGGCCATGAATCACCATTGACGGCCGGATTGCTTTCCACTCGAAACGATCGATGTTTGACGAAACTATGCAAGTTCGTCGCAGATCGGTATAAGGTGGTTCGTTGGGGCGTGTTTTAAGCTACAAATTGCAATGTCGCAAATTCGCATACGACGTATAGAAGCGGAGTTATAGTTGTTTATATCTGTCAGGCCATGAATCACCATTGACGGCCGGATTGCTTTGCACTCGAAACGATCGATGTTTGACAAAACTATGCAAGTTCGTCGCAGATCGGTATAAGGTGGGTCGTTGGGGCGTGTTTTAAGCTACAAATTGCTATGTCGCAGATTCGCATACGACGTATAGAAGCGGACATATAGTTGTTTATATCTGTGAGGCCATGAATCGCCATTGACTACCGGATTGCCTACCACTCGAAACGATCGACGTTTGACGAAACTATACAAGTACGTCGCAGATCGGCATGAGGTGGGTCGATGTGTCGTGTTTTAAGCTACAAATTTCTATGTCGCAGATTCGCATACGACGAATAGAAGCGGAGTTATAGTTGTTTATATCTGTCTGGCCATGAATCACCATTGACGGCCGGATTGCTTTCCACTAGAATCGATCGATGTTTGACGGAACTATGCAAGTGCGTCGCAGATCGGTATAAGGTGGTTCATTGGGGCGTGTTTTAAGCTACAAATTGCTAGGTCGCAGATTCGCATACGACGAATAGAAGCGGAGTTATAGTTGTTTATATCTGTGAGGCCATGAATCGCCATTGACTACCGGATTGCCTACCACTCGAAACGATCGACGTTTGACGAAACTATACAAGTACGTCGCAGATCGGAATGAGGTGGGTCGATGTGTCGTGTATTATGCTACAAATCGCTATGACGCAAATTTGCATTCGACGAATAGAAGCTGAGTTATAGTTGTTTATATCTGTCAGGCCATGAATCACCATTGACGGCCGGATTGCTTTCCACTCGAAACGATCGATGTTTGACAAAACTATGCAAGTTCGTCGCAGATCTGTATAAGGTGGTTCGTTGGGGCGTGTTTTATGCTACAAATTGCTATGTCGCAGATTTGCATACGACGAATAGAAGCGGAGTTATTGTTGTTTATATCTGTGAGGCCATGAATCACCATTGACGGCCGGATTGCCTACCACTCGAAACGATCGATGTTTGACGTAACTATGCAAGTTCGTCGCACATCGGCACAAGATGGGTCGATGTGACGAGTTTTAAGCTACAAAATGCTATGTCGCAGATTTGCATTCGACTAATAGAAGCGGAGTTATAGTTGTTTATATCTGTCAGGCCATGAATCACCATTGACGGCCGGATTGCTTTCCACTAGAATCGATCGATGTTTGACGAAACTATGCAAGTGCGTCGCAGATCGGTATAAGGTGGTTCATTGGGGCGTGTTTTAAGCTACAAATTGCTAGGTCGCAGATTCGCATACGACGAATAGAATCGGAGTTATAGTTGTTTATATCTGTGAGGCCATGAATCACCATTGACGGCCGGATTCCCTACCATTCGAAACGATCGACGTTTGACGAAACCATGCAAGTTCGTCGCAGATCGGCACAAGGTGGGTCGATGTGACGTGTTTTATGCTACAAATTGCTATGTCGCAGATTTGCATTCGACGAATAGAAGCGGAGTTATAGTTGTTTATATCTGTCTGGCCATGAATCACCATTGACGGCCGGATTGCTTTCCACTAGAATCGATCGATGTTTGACGAACCTATGCAAGTGCGTCGCAGATCGGTATAAGGTGGTTCATTGGGGCGTGTTTTAAGCTACAAATTGCTACGTCGCAGATTTGCATACGGCGAATAGAAGCGGAGTTATAGTTGTTTATATCTGTGAGGCCATGAATCACCATTGACGGCCGGATTGCTTTCCACTCGAAACGATCGATGTTTGACGAAACTATGCAAGTTCGTCGCAGATCGGTATAAGGTGGTTCCTTGGGGCGTGTTTTAAGCTACAAATTGCAATGTCGCAGATTCGCATACGACGTATAGAAGCGGAGTTATAGTTGTTTATATCTGTCAGGCCATGAATCACCATTAACGGCCGGATTGCTTTGCACTCGAAACGATCGACGTTTGACAAAACTATGCAAGTTCGTCGCAGATCGGAATGAGGTGGGTCGATGTGTCGTGTATTATGCTACAAATCGCTATGTCGCAAATTTGCATTCGACTAATAGAAGCGGAGTTATAGTTGTTTATATCTGTCAGGCTATGAATCACCATTGACGGCCGGATTGCTTTCCACTAGAATCGATCGATGTTTGACGAACCTATGCAAGTGCGTCGCAGATCGGTATAAGGTGGGTGGTTGGGCCGTGTTTTATGCTACAAATTGCTACGTCGCAGATTTGCATACGGCGAATAGAAGCGGAGTTATAGTTGTTTATATCTGTGAGGCCATGAATCACCATTGACGGCCGGAGTGCTTTCCACTCGAAACGATCGATGTTTGACGAAACTATGCAAGTTCGTCGCAGATCGGTATAAGGTGGTTCGTTGGGGCGTGTTTTAAGCTACAAATTGCAATGTCGCAGATTCGCATACGACGTATAGAAGCGGAGTTATAGTTGTTTATATCTGTCAGGCCATGAATCACCATTGACGGCCGGATTGCTTTGCACTCGAAACGATCGATGTTTGACAAAACTATGCAAGTTCGTCGCAGATCGGTATAAGGTGGGTCGTTGGGGCGTGTTTTAAGCTACAAATTGCAATGTCGCAGATTCGCATACGACGTATAGAAGCGGAGTTATAGTTGTTTATATCTGTCAGGCCATGAATCACCATTGACGGCCGGATTGCTTTCCACTAGAATCGATCGATGTTTGACGAAACTATGCAAGTGCGTCGCAGATCGGTATAAGGTGGTTCATTGGGGCGTGTTTTAAGCTACAAATTGCTAGGTCGCAGATTTGCATACGACGAATAGAAGCAGAGTTATAGTTGTTTATATCTGTGAGGCCATGAATCGCCATTGACTACCGGATTGCCTACCACTCGAAACGATCGACGTTTGACGAAAGTATACAAGTACGTCGCAGATCGGAATGAGGTGGGTCGATGTGTCGTGTATTATGCTACAAATCGCTATGACGCAAATTTGCATTCGACGAATAGAAGCTGAGTTATAGTTGTTTATATCTGTCAGGCCATGAATCACCATTGACGGCCGGATTGCTTTCCACTCGAAACGATCGATGTTTGACAAAACTATGCAAGTTCGTCGCAGATCTGTATAAGGTGGTTCGTTGGGGCGTGTTTTATGCTACAAATTGCTATGTTGCAGATTTGCATACGACGAATAGAAGCGGAGTTATTGTTGTTTATATCTGTGAGGCCATGAATCACCATTGACGGCCGGATTGCCTACCACTCGAAACGATCGATGTTTCACGAAACTATGCAAGTTCGTCGCACATCGGCACAAGATGGGTCGATGTGACGAGTTTTAAGCTACAAAATGCTATGTCGCAGATTTGCATTCGACTAATAGAAGCGGAGTTATAGTTGTTTATATCTGTCAGGCTATGAATCACCATTGACGGCCGGATTGCTTTCCACTCGAAACGATCGATGTTTGACAAAACTATGCAAGTTCGTCGCAGATCGGTATAAGGTGGGTGGTTGGGCCGTGTTTTATGCTACAAATTGCTACGTCGCAGATTTGCATACGGCGAATAGAAGCGGAGTTATAGTTGTTTATATCTGTGAGGCCATGAATCACCATTGACGGCCGGATTGCTTTCCACTCGAAACGATCGATGTTTGACGAAACTATGCAAGTTCGTCGCAGATCGGTATAAGGTGGTTCGTTGGGGCGTGTTTTAAGCTACAAATTGCAATGTCGCAGATTCGCATACGACGTATAGAAGCGGAGTTATAGTTGTTTATATCTGTCAGGCCATGAATCACCATTGACGGCCGGATTGCTTTGCACTCGAAACGATCGATGTTTGACAAAACTATGCAAGTTCGTCGCAGATCGGTATAAGGTGGGTCGTTGGGGCGTGTTTTAAGCTACAAATTGCTATGTCGCAGAATCGCATACGACGTATAGAAGCGGACTTATAGTTGTTTATATCTGTGAGGCCATGAATCGCCATTGACTACCGGATTGCCTACCACTCGAAACGATCGACGTTTGACGAAACTATACAAGTACGTCGCAGATCGGCATGAGGTGGGTCGATGTGTCGTGTTTTAAGCTACAAATCGCTATGACGCAAATTTGCATTCGACGAATAGAAGCTGAGTTATAGTTGTTTATATCTGTCAGGCCATGAATCACCATTGACGGCCGGATTGCTTTCCACTCGAAACGATCGATGTTTGACAAAACTATGCAAGTTCGTCGCAGATCTGTATAAGGTGGATCGTTGGAGCGTGTTTTATGCTACAAATTGCTATGTCGCAGATTTGCATACGACGAATAGAATCGGAGTTATAGTTGTTTATATCTGTGAGGCCATGAATCACCATTGACGGCCGGATTCCCTACCATTCGAAACGATCGACGTTTGACGAAACCATGCAAGTTCGTCGCAGATCGGCACAAGGTGGGTCGATGTGACGTGTTTTATGCTACAAATTGCTATGTCGCAGATTTGCATTCGACGAATAGAAGCGGAGTTATAGTTGTTTATATCTGTCTGGCCATGAATCACCATTGACGGCCGGATTGCTTTCCACTAGAATCGATCGATGTTTGACGAACCTATGCAAGTGCGTCGCAGATCGGTATAAGGTGGTTCATTGGGGCGTGTTTTAAGCTACAAATTGCTACGTCGCAGATTTGCATACGGCGAATAGAAGCGGAGTTATAGTTGTTTATATCTGTGAGGCCATGAATCACCATTGACGGCCGGATTGCTTTCCACTCGAAACGATCGATGTTTGACGAAACTATGCAAGTTCGTCGCAGATCGGTATAAGGTGGTTCCTTGGGGCGTGTTTTAAGCTACAAATTGCAATGTCGCAGATTCGCATACGACGTATAGAAGCGGAGTTATAGTTGTTTATATCTGTCAGGCCATGAATCACCATTGACGGCCGGATTGCTTTGCACTCGAAACGATCGACGTTTGACAAAACTATGCAAGTTCGTCGCAGATCGGAATGAGGTGGGTCGATGTGTCGTGTATTATGCTACAAATCGCTATGTCGCAAATTTGCATTCGACTAATAGAAGCGGAGTTATAGTTGTTTATATCTGTCAGGCTATGAATCACCATTGACGGCCGGATTGCTTTCCACTCGAAACGATCGATGTTTGACAAAACTATGCAAGTTCGTCGCAGATCGGTATAAGGTGGTTCATTGGGGCGTGTTTTAAGCTACAAATTGCTAGGTCGCAGATTCGCATACGACGAATAGAAGCGGAGTTATAGTTGTTTATATCTGTGAGGCCATGAATCGCCATTGACTACCGGATTGCCTACCACTCGAAACGATCGACGTTTGACGAAACTATACAAGTACGTCGCAGATCGGAATGAGGTGGGTCGATGTGTCGTGTATTATGCTACAAATCGCTATGACGCAAATTTGCATTCGACGAATAGAAGCTGAGTTATAGTTGTTTATATCTGTCAGGCCATGAATCACCATTGACGGCCGGATTGCTTTCCACTCGAAACGATCGATGTTTGACAAAACTATGCAAGTTCGTCGCAGATCTGTATAAGGTGGTTCGTTGGGGCGTGTTTTATGCTACAAATTGCTATGTCGCAGATTTGCATACGACGAATAGAAGCGGAGTTATTGTTGTTTATATCTGTGAGGCCATGAATCACCATTGACGGCCGGATTGCCTACCACTCGAAACGATCGATGTTTGACGAAACTATGCAAGTTCGTCGCACATCGGCACAAGATGGGTCGATGTGACGAGTTTTAAGCTACAAAATGCTATGTCGCAGATTTGCATTCGACTAATAGAAGCGGAGTTATAGTTGTTTATATCTGTCAGGCCATGAATCACCATTGACGGCCGGATTGCTTTCCACTAGAATCGATCGATGTTTGACGAAACTATGCAAGTGCGTCGCAGATCGGTATAAGGTGGTTCATTGGGGCGTGTTTTAAGCTACAAATTGCTAGGTCGCAGATTCGCATACGACGAATAGAATCGGAGTTATAGTTGTTTATATCTGTGAGGCCATGAATCACCATTGACGGCCGGATTCCCTACCATTCGAAACGATCGACGTTTGACGAAACCATGCAAGTTCGTCGCAGATCGGCACAAGGTTGGTCGATGTGACGTGTTTTATGCTACAAATTGCTATGTCGCAGATTTGCATTCGACGAATAGAAGCGGAGTTATAGTTGTTTATATCTGTCTGGCCATGAATCACCATTGACGGCCGGATTGCTTTCCACTAGAATCGATCGATGTTTGACGAACCTATGCAAGTGCGTCGCAGATCGGTATAAGGTGGTTCATTGGGGCGTGTTTTAAGCTACAAATTGCTACGTCGCAGATTTGCATACGGCGAATAGAAGCGGAGTTATAGTTGTTTATATCTGTGAGGCCATGAATCACCATTGACGGCCGGATTGCTTTCCACTCGAAACGATCGATGTTTGACGAAACTATGCAAGTTCGTCGCAGATCGGTATAAGGTGGTTCCTTGGGGCGTGTTTTAAGCTACAAATTGCAATGTCGCAGATTCGCATACGACGTATAGAAGCGGAGTTATAGTTGTTTATATCTGTCAGGCCATGAATCACCATTAACGGCCGGATTGCTTTGCACTCGAAACGATCGACGTTTGACAAAACTATGCAAGTTCGTCGCAGATCGGAATGAGGTGGGTCGATGTGTCGTGTATTATGCTACAAATCGATATGTCGCAAATTTGCATTCGACTAATAGAAGCGGAGTTATAGTTGTTTATATCTGTCAGGCTATGAATCACCATTGACGGCCGGATTGCTTTCCACTAGAATCGATCGATGTTTGACGAACCTATGCAAGTGCGTCGCAGATCGGTATAAGGTGGGTGGTTGGGCCGTGTTTTATGCTACAAATTGCTACGTCGCAGATTTGCATACGGCGAATAGAAGCGGAGTTATAGTTGTTTATATCTGTGAGGCCATGAATCACCATTGACGGCCGGATTGCTTTCCACTCGAAACGATCGATGTTTGACGAAACTATGCAAGTTCGTCGCAGATCGGTATAAGGTGGTTCGTTGGGGCGTGTTTTAAGCTACAAATTGCAATGTCGCAGATTCGCATACGACGTATAGAAGCGGAGTTATAGTTGTTTATATCTGTCAGGCCATGAATCACCATTGACGGCCGGATTGCTTTGCACTCGAAACGATCGATGTTTGACAAAACTATGCAAGTTCGTCGCAGATCGGTATAAGGTGGGTCGTTGGGGCGTGTTTTAAGCTACAAATTGCAATGTCGCAGATTCGCATACGACGTATAGAAGCGGAGTTATAGTTGTTTATATCTGTCAGGCCATGAATCACCATTGACGGCCGGATTGCTTTCCACTAGAATCGATCGATGTTTGACGAAACTATGCAAGTGCGTCGCAGATCGGTATAAGGTGGTTCATTGGGGCGTGTTTTAAGCAACAAATTGCTAGGTCGCAGATTTGCATACGACGAATAGAAGCAGAGTTATAGTTGTTTATATCTGTGAGGCCATGAATCGCCATTGACTACCGGATTGCCTACCACTCGAAACGATCGACGTTTGACGAAAGTATACAAGTACGTCGCAGATCGGAATGAGGTGGGTCGATGTGTCGTGTATTATGCTACAAATCGCTATGACGCAAATTTGCATTCGACGAATAGAAGCTGAGTTATAGTTGTTTATATCTGTCAGGCCATGAATCACCATTGACGGCCGGATTGCTTTCCACTCGAAACGATCGATGTTTGACAAAACTATGCAAGTTCGTCGCAGATCTGTATAAGGTGGTTCGTTGGGGCGTGTTTTATGCTACAAATTGCTATGTTGCAGATTTGCATACGACGAATAGAAGCGGAGTTATTGTTGTTTATATCTGTGAGGCCATGAATCACCATTGACGGCCGGATTGCCTACCACTCGAAACGATCGATGTTTCACGAAACTATGCAAGTTCGTCGCACATCGGCACAAGATGGGTCGATGTGACGAGTTTTAAGCTACAAAATGCTATGTCGCAGATTTGCATTCGACTAATAGAAGCGGAGTTATAGTTGTTTATATCTGTCAGGCTATGAATCACCATTGACGGCCGGATTGCTTTCCACTCGAAACGATCGATGTTTGACAAAACTATGCAAGTTCGTCGCAGATCGGTATAAGGTGGGTGGTTGGGCCGTGTTTTATGCTACAAATTGCTACGTCGCAGATTTGCATACGGCGAATAGAAGCGGAGTTATAGTTGTTTATATCTGTGAGGCCATGAATCACCATTGACGGCCGGATTGCTTTCCACTCGAAACGATCGATGTTTGACGAAACTATGCAAGTTCGTCGCAGATCGGTATAAGGTGGTTCGTTGGGGCGTGTTTTAAGCTACAAATTGCAATGTCGCAGATTCGCATACGACGTATAGAAGCGGAGTTATAGTTGTTTATATCTGTCAGGCCATGAATCACCATTGACGGCCGGATTGCTTTGCACTCGAAACGATCGATGTTTGACAAAACTATGCAAGTTCGTCGCAGATCGGTATAAGGTGGGTCGTTGGGGCGTGTTTTAAGCTACAAATTGCTATGTCGCAGATTCGCATACGACGTATAGAAGCGGACTTATAGTTGTTTATATCTGTGAGGCCATGAATCGCCATTGACTACCGGATTGCCTACCACTCGAAACGATCGACGTTTGACGAAACTATACAAGTACGTCGCAGATCGGCATGAGGTGGGTCGATGTGTCGTGTTTTAAGCTACAAATCGCTATGACGCAAATTTGCATTCGACGAATAGAAGCTGAGTTATAGTTGTTTATATCTGTCAGGCCATGAATCACCATTGACGGCCGGATTGCTTTCCACTCGAAACGATCGATGTTTGACAAAACTATGCAAGTTCGTCGCAGATCTGTATAAGGTGGATCGTTGGAGCGTGTTTTATGCTACAAATTGCTATGTCGCAGATTTGCATACGACGAATAGAATCGGAGTTATAGTTGTTTATATCTGTGAGGCCATGAATCACCATTGACGGCCGGATTCCCTACCATTCGAAACGATCGACGTTTGACGAAACCATGCAAGTTCGTCGCAGATCGGCACAAGGTGGGTCGATGTGACGTGTTTTATGCTACAAATTGCTATGTCGCAGATTTGCATTCGACGAATAGAAGCGGAGTTATAGTTGTTTATATCTGTCTGGCCATGAATCACCATTGACGGCCGGATTGCTTTCCACTAGAATCGATCGATGTTTGACGAACCTATGCAAGTGCGTCGCAGATCGGTATAAGGTGGTTCATTGGGGCGTGTTTTAAGCTACAAATTGCTACGTCGCAGATTTGCATACGGCGAATAGAAGCGGAGTTATAGTTGTTTATATCTGTGAGGCCATGAATCACCATTGACGGCCGGATTGCTTTCCACTCGAAACGATCGATGTTTGACGAAACTATGCAAGTTCGTCGCAGATCGGTATAAGGTGGTTCCTTGGGGCGTGTTTTAAGCTACAAATTGCAATGTCGCAGATTCGCATACGACGTATAGAAGCGGAGTTATAGTTGTTTATATCTGTCAGGCCATGAATCACCATTGACGGCCGGATTGCTTTGCACTCGAAACGATCGACGTTTGACAAAACTATGCAAGTTCGTCGCAGATCGGAATGAGGTGGGTCGATGTGTCGTGTATTATGCTACAAATCGCTATGTCGCAAATTTGCATTCGACTAATAGAAGCGGAGTTATAGTTGTTTATATCTGTCAGGCTATGAATCACCATTGACGGCCGGATTGCTTTCCACTCGAAACGATCGATGTTTGACAAAACTATGCAAGTTCGTCGCAGATCGGTATAAGGTGGTTCATTGGGGCGTGTTTTAAGCTACAAATTGCTAGGTCGCAGATTCGCATACGACGAATAGAAGCGGAGTTATAGTTGTTTATATCTGTGAGGCCATGAATCGCCATTGACTACCGGATTGCCTACCACTCGAAACGATCGACGTTTGACGAAACTATACAAGTACGTCGCAGATCGGAATGAGGTGGGTCGATGTGTCGTGTATTATGCTACAAATCGCTATGACGCAAATTTGCATTCGACGAATAGAAGCTGAGTTATAGTTGTTTATATCTGTCAGGCCATGAATCACCATTGACGGCCGGATTGCTTTCCACTCGAAACGATCGATGTTTGACAAAACTATGCAAGTTCGTCGCAGATCTGTATAAGGTGGTTCGTTGGGGCGTGTTTTATGCTACAAATTGCTATGTCGCAGATTTGCATACGACGAATAGAAGCGGAGTTATTGTTGTTTATATCTGTGAGGCCATGAATCACCATTGACGGCCGGATTGCCTACCACTCGAAACGATCGATGTTTGACGAAACTATGCAAGTTCGTCGCACATCGGCACAAGATGGGTCGATGTGACGAGTTTTAAGCTACAAAACGCTATGTCGCAGATTTGCATTCGACTAATAGAAGCGGAGTTATAGTTGTTTATATCTGTCAGGCCATGAATCACCATTGACGGCCGGATTGCTTTCCACTAGAATCGATCGATGTTTGACGAAACTATGCAAGTGCGTCGCAGATCGGTATAAGGTGGTTCATTGGGGCGTGTTTTAAGCTACAAATTGCTAGGTCGCAGATTCGCATACGACGAATAGAATCGGAGTTATAGTTGTTTATATCTGTGAGGCCATGAATCACCATTGACGGCCGGATTCCCTACCATTCGAAACGATCGACGTTTGACGAAACCATGCAAGTTCGTCGCAGATCGGCACAAGGTGGGTCGATGTGACGTGTTTTATGCTACAAATTGCTATGTCGCAGATTTGCATTCGACGAATAGAAGCGGAGTTATAGTTGTTTATATCTGTCTGGCCATGAATCACCATTGACGGCCGGATTGCTTTCCACTAGAATCGATCGATGTTTGACGAACCTATGCAAGTGCGTCGCAGATCGGTATAAGGTGGTTCATTGGGGCGTGTTTTAAGCTACAAATTGCTACGTCGCAGATTTGCATACGGCGAATAGAAGCGGAGTTATAGTTGTTTATATCTGTGAGGCCATGAATCACCATTGACGGCCGGATTGCTTTCCACTCGAAACGATCGATGTTTGACGAAACTATGCAAGTTCGTCGCAGATCGGTATAAGGTGGTTCCTTGGGGCGTGTTTTAAGCTACAAATTGCAATGTCGCAGATTCGCATACGACGTATAGAAGCGGAGTTATAGTTGTTTATATCTGTCAGGCCATGAATCACCATTGACGGCCGGATTGCTTTGCACTCGAAACGATCGACGTTTGACAAAACTATGCAAGTTCGTCGCAGATCGGAATGAGGTGGGTCGATGTGTCGTGTATTATGCTACAAATCGCTATGTCGCAAATTTGCATTCGACTAATAGAAGCGGAGTTATAGTTGTTTATATCTGTCAGGCCATGAATCACCATTGACGGCCGGATTGCTTTCCACTCGAAACGATCGATGTTTGACAAAACTATGCAAGTTCGTCGCAGATCGGTATAAGGTGGGTGGTTGTGCCGTGTTTTATGCTACAAATTGCTACGTCGCAGATTTGCATACGGCGAATAGAAGCGGAGTTATAGTTGTTTATATCTGTGAGGCCATGAATCACCATTGACGGCCGGATTGCTTTCCACTCGAAACGATCGATGTTTGACGAAACTATGCAAGTTCGTCGCAGATCGGTATAAGGTGGTTCGTTGGGGCGTGTTTTATGCTACAAATTGCAATGTCGCAGATTCGCATACGACGTATAGAAGCGGAGTTATAGTTGTTTATATCTGTCAGGCCATGAATCACCATTGACGGCCGGATTGCTTTGCACTCGAAACGATCGATGTTTGACAAAACTATGCAAGTTCGTCGCAGATCGGTATAAGGTGGGTCGTTGGGGCGTGTTTTAAGCTACAAATTGCTATGTCGCAGATTCGCATACGACGTATAGAAGCGGAGTTATAGTTGTTTATATCTGTGAGGCCATGAACCGCCATTGACTACCGGATTGCCTACCACTCGAAACGATCGACGTTTGACGAAACTATACAAGTACGTCGCAGATCGGAATGAGGTGGGTCGATGTGTCGTGTATTATGCTACAAATCGCTATGACGCAAATTTGCATTCGACGAATAGAAGCTGAGTTATAGTTGTTTATATCTGTCAGGCCATGAATCACCATTGACGGCCGGATTGCTTTCCACTCGAAACGATCGATGTTTGACAAAACTATGCAAGTTCGTCGCAGATCTGTATAAGGTGGTTCGTTGGGGCGTGTTTTATGCTACAAATTGCTATGTCGCAGATTCGCATACGACGAATAGAAGCGGAGTTATTGTTGTTTATATCTGTGAGGCCATGAATCACCATTGACGGCCGGATTGCCTACCACTCGAAACGATCGATGTTTCACGAAACTATGCAAGTTCGTCGCACATCGGCACAAGATGGGTCGATGTGACGAGTTTTAAGCTACAAAATGCTATGTCGCAGATTTGCATTCGGCTAATAGAAGCGGAGTTATAGTTGTTTATATCTGTCAGGCTATGAATCACCATTGACGGCCGGATTGCTTTCCACTCGAAACGATCGATGTTTGACAAAACTATGCAAGTTCGTCGCAGATCGGTATAAGGTGGGTGGTTGGGCCGTGTTTTATGCTACAAATTGCTACGTCGCAGATTTGCATACGGCGAATAGAAGCGGAGTTATAGTTGTTTATATCTGTCAGGCCATGAATCACCATTAACGGCCGGATTGCTTTCCACTCGAAACGATCGATGTTTGACAAAACTATGCAAGTTCGTCGCAGATCGGTATAAGGTGGGTCGTTGGGGCGTGTTTTAAGCTACAAATTGCTATGTCGCAGATTCGCATACGACGTATAGAAGCGGACTTATAGTTGTTTATATCTGTGAGGCCATGAATCGCCATTGACTACCGGATTGCCTACCACTCGAAACGATCGACGTTTGACGAAACTATACAAGTACGTCGCAGATCGGCATGAGGTGGGTCGATGTGTCGTGTTTTAAGCTACAAATTTCTATGTCGCAGATTCGCATACGACGAATAGAAGCGGAGTTATAGTTGTTTATATCTGTCTGGCCATGAATCACCATTGACGGCCGGATTGCTTTCCACTAGAATCGATCGATGTTTGACGAAACTATGCAAGTGCGTCGCAGATCGGTATAAGGTGGTTCATTGGGGCGTGTTTTAAGCTACAAATTGCTAGGTCGCAGATTCGCATACGACGAATAGAAGCGGAGTTATAGTTGTTTATATCTGTGAGGCCATGAATCGCCATTGACTACCGGATTGCCTACCACTCGAAACGATCGACGTTTGACGAAACTATACAAGTACGTCACAGATCGGAATGAGGTGGGTCGATGTGTCGTGTATTATGCTACAAATCGCTATGACGCAAATTTGCATTCGACGAATAGAAGCTGAGTTATAGTTGTTTATATCTGTCAGGCCATGAATCACCATTGACGGCCGGATTGCTTTCCACTCGAAACGATCGATGTTTGACAAAACTATGCAAGTTCGTCGCAGATCTGTATAAGGTGGTTCGTTGGGGCGTGTTTTATGCTACAAATTGCTATGTCGCAGATTTGCATACGACGAATAGAAGCGGAGTTATTGTTGTTTATATCTGTGAGGCCATGAATCACCATTGACGGCCGGATTGCCTACCACTCGAAACGATCGATGTTTGACGAAACTATGCAAGTTCGTCGCACATCGGCACAAGATGGGTCGATGTGACGAGATTTTAGCTACAAAATGCTATGTCGCAGATTTGCATTCGACTAATAGAAGCGGAGTTATAGTTGTTTATATCTGTCAGGCTATGAATCACCATTGACGGCCGGATTGCTTTCCACTCGAAACGATCGATGTTTGACAAAACTATGCAAGTTCGTCGCAGATCGGTATAAGGTGGGTGGTTGGGCCGTGTTTTATGCTACAAATTGCTACGTCGCAGATTTGCATACGGCGAATAGAAGCGGAGTTATAGTTGTTTATATCTGTGAGGCCATGAATCACCATTGACGGCCGGATTGCTTTCCACTCGAAACGATCGATGTTTGACGAAACTATGCAAGTTCGTAGCAGATCGGTATAAGGTGGTTCGTTGGGGCGTGTTTTAAGCTACAAATTGCAATGTCGCAGATTCGCATACGACGTATAGAAGCGGAGTTATAGTTGTTTATATCTGTCAGGCCATGAATCACCATTGACGGCCGGATTGCTTTGCACTCGAAACGATCGATGTTTGACAAAACTATGCAAGTTCGTCGCAGATCGGTATAAGGTGGGTCGTTGGGGCGTGTCTTAAGCTACAAATTGCTATGTCGCAGATTCGCATACGACGTATAGAAGCGGACTTATAGTTGTTTATATCTGTGAGGCCATGAATCGCCATTGACTACCGGATTGCCTACCACTCGAAACGATCGACGTTTGACGAAACTATACAAGTACGTCGCAGATCGGCATGAGGTGGGTCGATGTGTCGTGTTTTAAGCTACAAATTTCTATGTCGCAGATTCGCATACGACGAATAGAAGCGGAGTTATAGTTGTTTATATCTGTCTGGCCATGAATCACCATTGACGGCCGGATTGCTTTCCACTAGAATCGATCGATGTTTGACGAAACTATGCAAGTGCGTCGCAGATCGGTATAAGGTGGATCATTGGGGCGTGTTTTAAGCTACAAATTGCTAGGTCGCAGATTCGCATACGACGAATAGAAGCGGAGTTATAGTTGTTTATATCTGTGAGGCCATGAATCGCCATTGACTACCGGATTGCCTACCACTCGAAACGATCGACGTTTGACGAAACTATACAAGTACGTCGCAGATCGGAATGAGGTGGGTCGATGTGTCGTGTATTATGCTACAAATCGCTATGACGCAAATTTGCATTCGACGAATAGAAGCTGAGTTATAGTTGTTTATATCTGTCAGGCCATGAATCACCATTGACGGCCGGATTGCTTTCCACTCGAAACGATCGATGTTTGACAAAACTATGCAAGTTCGTCGCAGATCGGTATAAGGTGGTTCGTTGGGGCGTGTTTTAAGCTACAAATTGCAATGTCGCAGATTCGCATACGACGTATAGAAGCGGAGTTATAGTTGTTTATATCTGTCTGGCCATGAATCACCATTGACGGCCGGATTGCTTTCCACTAGAATCGATCGATGTTTGACGAAACTATGCAAGTGCGTCGCAGATCGGTATAAGGTGGTTCATTGGGGCGTGTTTTAAGCTACAAATTGCTAGGTCGCAGATTCGCATACGACGAATAGAAGCGGAGTTATAGTTGTTTATATCTGTGAGGCCATGAATCGCCATTGACTACCGGATTGCCTACCACTCGAAACGATCGACGTTTGACGAAACTATACAAGTACGTCACAGATCGGAATGAGGTGGGTCGATGTGTCGTGTATTATGCTACAAATCGCTATGACGCAAATTTGCATTCGACGAATAGAAGCTGAGTTATAGTTGTTTATATCTGTCAGGCCATGAATCACCATTGACGGCCGGATTGCTTTCCACTCGAAACGATCGATGTTTGACAAAACTATGCAAGTTCGTCGCAGATCTGTATAAGGTGGTTCGTTGGGGCGTGTTTTATGCTACAAATTGCTATGTCGCAGATTTGCATACGACGAATAGAAGCGGAGTTATTGTTGTTTATATCTGTGAGGCCATGAATCACCATTGACGGCCGGATTGCCTACCACTCGAAACGATCGATGTTTGACGAAACTATGCAAGTTCGTCGCACATCGGCACAAGATGGGTCGATGTGACGAGATTTTAGCTACAAATTGCTAGGTCGCAGATTCGCATACGACGAATAGAAGCGGAGTTATAGTTGTTTATATCTGTGAGGCCATGAATCGCCATTGACTACCGGATTGCCTACCACTCGAAACGATCGACGTTTGACGAAACTATACAAGTACGTCGCAGATCGGAATGAGGTGGGTCGATGTGTCGTGTATTATGCTACAAATCGCTATGACGCAAATTTGCATTCGACGAATAGAAGCTGAGTTATAGTTGTTTATATCTGTCAGGCTATGAATCACCATTGACGGCCGGATTGCTTTCCACTCGAAACGATCGATGTTTGACAAAACTATGCAAGTTCGTCGCAGATCGGTATAAGGTGGGTGGTTGGGCCGTGTTTTATGCTACAAATTGCTACGTCGCAGATTTGCATACGGCGAATAGAAGCGGAGTTATAGTTGTTTATATCTGTGAGGCCATGAATCACCATTGACGGCCGGATTGCTTTCCACTCGAAACGATCGATGTTTGACGAAACTATGCAAGTTCGTCGCAGATCGGTATAAGGTGGTTCGTTGGGGCGTGTTTTAAGCTACAAATTGCAATGTCGCAGATTCGCATACGACGTATAGAAGCGGAGTTATAGTTGTTTATATCTGTCAGGCCATGAATCACCATTGACGGCCGGATTGCTTTGCACTCGAAACGATCGATGTTTGACAAAACTATGCAAGTTCGTCGCAGATCGGTATAAGGTGGATCGTTTGGGCGTGTTTTAAGCTACAAATTGCAATGTCGCAGATTCGCATACGACGTATAGAAGCGGAGTTATAGTTGTTTATATCTGTCAGGCCATGAATCACCATTGACGGCCGGATTGCTTTGCACTCGAAACGATCGATGTTTGACAAAACTATGCAAGTTCGTCGCAGATCGGTATAAGGTGGGTCGTTGGGGCGTGTTTTAAGCTACAAATTGCTATGTCGCAGATTCGCATACGACGTATAGAAGCGGTCTTATAGTTGTTTATATCTGTGAGGCCATGAATCGCCATTGACTACCGGATTGCCTACCACTCGAAACGATCGACGTTTGACGAAACTATACAAGTACGTCGCAGATCGGCATGAGGTGGGTCGATGTGTCGTGTTTTGAGCTACAAATTTCTATGTCGCAGATTCGCATACGACGAATAGAAGCGGAGTTATAGTTGTTTATATCTGTCTGGCCATGAATCACCATTGACGGCCGGATTGCTTTCCACTAGAATCGATCGATGTTTGACGAAACTATGCAAGTGCGTCGCAGATCGGTATAAGGTGGTTCATTGGGGCGTGTTTTAAGCTACAAATTGCTAGGTCGCAGATTCGCATACGACGAATAGAAGCGGAGTTATAGTTGTTTATATCTGTGAGGCCATGAATCGCCATTGACTACCGGATTGCCTACCACTCGAAACGATCGACGTTTGACGAAACTATACAAGTACGTCGCAGATCGGTATGAGGTGGGTCGATGTGTCGTGTATTATGCTACAAATCGCTATGACGCAAATTTGCATTCGACGAATAGAAGCTGAGTTATAGTTGTTTATATCTGTCAGGCCATGAATCACCATTGACGGCCGGATTGCTTTCCACTCGAAACGATCGATGTTTGACAAAACTATGCAAGTTCGTCGCAGATCTGTATAAGGTGGTTCGTTGGGGCGTGTTTTATGCTACAAATTGCTATGTCGCAGATTTGCATACGACGAATAGAAGCGGAGTTATTGTTGTTTATATCTGTGAGGCCATGAATCACCATTGACGGCCGGATTGCCTACCACTCGAAACGATCGATGTTTCACGAAACTATGCAAGTTCGTCGCATGTCGGCACAAGATGGGTCGATGTGACGAGTTTTAAGCTACAAAATGCTATGTCGCAGATTTGCATTCGACTAATAGAAGCGGAGTTATAGTTGTTTGTATCTGTCAGGCTATGAATCACCATTGACGGCCGGATTGCTTTCCACTCGAAACGATCGATGTTTGACAAAACTATGCAAGTTCGTCGCTGATCGGTATAAGGTGGGTGGTTGGGCCGTGTTTTATGCTACAAATTGCTACGTCGCAGATTTGCATACGGCGAATAGAAGCGGAGTTATAGTTGTTTATATCTGTGAGGCCATGAATCACCATTGACGGCCGGATTGCTTTCCACTCGAAACGATCGATGTTTGACGAAACTATGCAAGTTCGTCGCAGATCGGTATAAGGTGGTTCGTTGGGGGGTGTTTTAAGCTACAAATTGCAATGTCGCAGATTCGCATACGACGTATAGAAGCGGAGTTATAGTTGTTTATATCTGTCAGGCCATGAATCACCATTGACGGCCGGATTGCTTTGCACTCGAAACGATCGATGTTTGACAAAACTATGCAAGTTCGTCGCAGATCGGTATAAGGTGGGTCGTTGGGGCGTGTTTTAAGCTACAAATTGCTATGTCGCAGATTCGCATACGACGTATAGAAGCGGACTTATAGTTGTTTATATCTGTGAGGCCATGAATCGCCATTGACTACCGGATTGCCTACCACTCGAAACGATCGACGTTTGACGAAACTATACAAGTACGTCGCAGATCGGCACAAGGTGGGTCGATGTGTCGGGTTTTAAGCTACAAATTTCTATGTCGCAGATTCGCATACGGCGAATAGAAGCGGAGTTATAGTTGTTTATATCTGTCTGGCCATGAATCACCATTGACGGCCGGATTGCTTTCCACTAGAATCGATCGATGTTTGACGAAACTATGCAAGTGCGTCGCAGATCGGTATAAGGTGGTTCATTGGGGCGTGTTTTAAGCTACAAATTGCTAGGTCGCAGATTCGCATACGACGAATAGAAGCGGAGTTATAGTTGTTTATATCTGTGAGGCCATGAATCGCCATTGACTACCGGATTGCCTACCACTCGAAACGATCGACGTTTGACGAAACTATACAAGTACGTCGCAGATCGGAATGAGGTGGGTCGATGTGTCGTGTATTATGCTACAAATCGCTATGACGCAAATTTGCATTCGACGAATAGAAGCTGAGTTATAGTTGTTTATATCTGTCAGGCCATGAATCACCATTGACGGCCGGATTGCTTTCCACTCGAAACGATCGATGTTTGACAAAACTATGCAAGTTCGTCGCAGATCTGTATAAGGTGGTTCGTTGGGGCGTGTTTTATGCTACAAATTGCTATGTCGCAGATTTGCATACGACGAATAGAAGCGGAGTTATTGTTGTTTATATCTGTGAGGCCATGAATCACCATTGACGGCCGGATTGCCTACCACTCGAAACGATCGACGTTTGACGAAACTATACAAGTACGTCACAGATCGGAATGAGGTGGGTCGATGTGTCGTGTATTATGCTACAAATCGCTATGACGCAAATTTGCATTCGACGAATAGAAGCTGAGTTATAGTTGTTTATATCTGTCAGGCCATGAATCACCATTGACGGCCGGATTGCTTTCCACTCGAAACGATCGATGTTTGACAAAACTATGCAAGTTCGTCGCAGATCTGTATAAGGTGGTTCGTTGGGGCGTGTTTTATGCTACAAATTGCTATGTCGCAGATTTGCATACGACGAATAGAAGCGGAGTTATTGTTGTTTATATCTGTGAGGCCATGAATCACCATTGACGGCCGGATTGCCTACCACTCGAAACGATCGATGTTTGACGAAACTATGCAAGTTCGTCGCACATCGGCACAAGATGGGTCGATGTGACGAGATTTTAGCTACAAATTGCTAGGTCGCAGATTCGCATACGACGAATAGAAGCGGAGTTATAGTTGTTTATATCTGTGAGGCCATGAATCGCCATTGACTACCGGATTGCCTACCACTCGAAACGATCGACGTTTGACGAAACTATACAAGTACGTCGCAGATCGGAATGAGGTGGGTCGATGTGTCGTGTATTATGCTACAAATCGCTATGACGCAAATTTGCATTCGACGAATAGAAGCTGAGTTATAGTTGTTTATATCTGTCAGGCTATGAATCACCATTGACGGCCGGATTGCTTTCCACTCGAAACGATCGATGTTTGACAAAACTATGCAAGTTCGTCGCAGATCGGTATAAGGTGGGTGGTTGGGCCGTGTTTTATGCTACAAATTGCAATGTCGCAGATTTGCATACGGCGAATAGAAGCGGAGTTATAGTTGTTTATATCTGTGAGGCCATGAATCACCATTGACGGCCGGATTGCTTTCCACTCGAAACGATCGATGTTTGACGAAACTATGCAAGTTCGTCGCAGATCGGTATAAGGTGGTTCGTTGGGGCGTGTTTTAAGCTACAAATTGCAATGTCGCAGATTCGCATACGACGTATAGAAGCGGAGTTATAGTTGTTTATATCTGTCAGGCCATGAATCACCATTGACGGCCGGATTGCTTTGCACTCGAAACGATCGATGTTTGACAAAACTATGCAAGTTCGTCGCAGATCGGTATAAGGTGGATCGTTGGGGCGTGTTTTAAGCTACAAATTGCAATGGCGCAGATTCGCATACGACGTATAGAAGCGGAGTTATAGTTGTTTATATCTGTCAGGCCATGAATCACCATTGACGGCCGGATTGCTTTGCACTCGAAACGATCGATGTTTGACAAAACTATGCAAGTTCGTCGCAGATCGGTATAAGGTGGGTCGTTGGGGCGTGTTTTAAGCTACAAATTGCTATGTCGCAGATTCGCATACGACGTATAGAAGCGGTCTTATAGTTGTTTATATCTGTGAGGCCATGAATCGCCATTGACTACCGGATTGCCTACCACTCGAAACGATCGACGTTTGACGAAACTATACAAGTACGTCGCAGATCGGCATGAGGTGGGTCGATGTGTCGTGTTTTAAGCTACAAATTTCTATGTCGCAGATTCGCATACGACGAATAGAAGCGGAGTTATAGTTGTTTATATCTGTCTGGCCATGAATCACCATTGACGGCCGGATTGCTTTCCACTAGAATCGATCGATGTTTGACAAAACTATGCAAGTTCGTCGCAGATCGGTATAAGGTGGTTCGTTGGGGCGTGTTTTAAGCTACAAATTGCAATGTCGCAGATTCGCATACGACGTATAGAAGCGGAGTTATAGTTGTTTATATCTGTCAGGCCATGAATCACCATTGACGGCCGGATTGCTTTGCACTCGAAACGATCGATGTTTGACAAAACTATGCAAGTTCGTCGCAGATCGGTATAAGGTTGGTCGTTGGGGCGTGTTTTAAGCTACAAATTGCAATGTCGCAGATTCGCATACGACGTATAGAAGCGGAGTTATAGTTGTTTATATCTGTCAGGCCATGAATCACCATTGACGGCCGGATTGCTTTCCACTCGAAACGATCGATGTTTGACAAAACTATGCAAGTTCGTCGCAGATCGGTATAAGGTGGGTGGTTGGGGCGTGTTTTAAGCTACAAATTGCTATGTCGCAGATTCGCATACGACGTATAGAAGCGGACTTATAGTTGTTTATATCTGTGAGGCCATGAATCGCCATTGACTACCGGATTGCCTACCACTCGAAACGATCGACGTTTGACGAAACTATACAAGTACGTCGCAGATCGGCATGAGGTGGGTCGATGTGTCGTGTTTTAAGCTACAAATTTCTATGTCGCAGATTCGCATACGACGAATAGAAGCGGAGTTATAGTTGTTTATATCTGTCTGGCCATGAATCACCATTGACGGCCGGATTGCTTTCCACTAGAATCGATCGATGTTTGACGAAACTATGCAAGTGCGTCGCAGATCGGTATAAGGTGGTTCATTGGGGCGTGTTTTAAGCTACAAATTGCTAGGTCGCAGATTCGCATACGACGAATAGAAGCGGAGTTATAGTTGTTTATATCTGTGAGGCCATGAATCGCCATTGACTACCGGATTGCCTACCACTCGAAACGATCGACGTTTGACGAAACTATACAAGTACGTCGCAGATCGGAATGAGGTGGGTCGATGTGTCGTGTATTATGCTACAAATCGCTATGACGCAAATTTGCATTCGACGAATAGAAGCTGAGTTATAGTTGTTTATATCTGTCAGGCTATGAATCACCATTGACGGCCGGATTGCTTTCCACTCGAAACGATCGATGTTTGACAAAACTATGCAAGTTCGTCGCAGATCGGTATAAGGTGGGTGGTTGGGCCGTGTTTTATGCTACAAATTGCTACGTCGCAGATTTGCATACGGCGAATAGAAGCGGAGTTATAGTTGTTTATATCTGTGAGGCCATGAATCACCATTGACGGCCGGATTGCTTTCCACTCGAAACGATCGATGTTTGACGAAACTATGCAAGTTCGTCGCAGATCGGTATAAGGTGGTTCGTTGGGGCGTGTTTTAAGCTACAAATTGCAATGTCGCAGATTCGCATACGACGAATAGAAGCGGAGTTATAGTTGTTTATATCTGTCAGGCCATGAATCACCATTGACGGCCGGATTGCTTTGCACTCGAAACGATCGATGTTTGACAAAACTATGCAAGTTCGTCGCAGATCGGTATAAGGTGGATCGTTGGGGCGTGTTTTAAGCTACAAATTGCAATGTCGCAGATTCGCATACGACGTATAGAAGCGGAGTTATAGTTGTTTATATCTGTCAGGCCATGAATCACCATTGACGGCCGGATTGCTTTGCACTCGAAACGATCGATGTTTGACAAAACTATGCAAGTTCGTCGCAGATCGGTATAAGGTGGGTCGTTGGGGCGTGTTTTAAGCTACAAATTGCTATGTCGCAGATTCGCATACGACGTATAGAAGCGGTCTTATAGTTGTTTATATCTGTGAGGCCATGAATCGCCATTGACTACCGGATTGCCTACCACTCGAAACGATCGACGTTTGACGAAACTATACAAGTACGTCGCAGATCGGCATGAGGTGGGTCGATGTGTCGTGTTTTAAGCTACAAATTTCTATGTCGCAGATTCGCATACGACGAATAGAAGCGGAGTTATAGTTGTTTATATCTGTCTGGCCATGAATCACCATTGACGGCCGGATTGCTTTCCACTAGAATCGATCGATGTTTGACGAAACTATGCAAGTGCGTCGCAGATCGGTATAAGGTGGTTCATTGGGGCGTGTTTTAAGCTACAAATTGCTAGGTCGCAGATTCGCATACGACGAATAGAAGCGGAGTTATAGTTGTTTATATCTGTGAGGCCATGAATCGCCATTGACTACCGGATTGCCTACCACTCGAAACGATCGACGTTTGACGAAAGTATACAAGTACGTCGCAGATCGGAATGAGGTGGGTCGATGTGTCGTGTATTATGCTACAAATCGCTATGACGCAAATTTGCATTCGACGAATAGAAGCTGAGTTATAGTTGTTTATATCTGTCAGGCCATGAATCACCATTGACGGCCGGATTGCTTTCCACTCGAAACGATCGATGTTTGACAAAACTATGCAAGTTCGTCGCAGATCTGTATAAGGTGGTTCGTTGGGGCGTGTTTTATGCTACAAATTGCTATGTCGCAGATTTGCATACGACGAATAGAAGCGGAGTTATTGTTGTTTATATCTGTGAGGCCATGAATCACCATTGACGGCCGGATTGCCTACCACTCGAAACGATCGATGTTTGACGAAACTATGCAAGTTCGTCGCACATCGGCACAAGATGGGTCGATGTGACGAGTTTTAAGCTACAAAATGCTATGTCGCAGATTTGCATTCGACTAATAGAAGCGGAGTTATAGTTGTTTATATCTGTCAGGCCATGAATCACCATTGACGGCCGGATTGCTTTCCACTAGAATCGATCGATGTTTGACGAAACTATGCAAGTGCGTCGCAGATCGGTATAAGGTGGTTCATTGGGGCGTGTTTTAAGCTACAAATTGCTAGGTCGCAGATTCGCATACGACGAATAGAAGCGGAGTTATAGTTGTTTATATCTGTGAGGCCATGAATCACCATTGACGGCCGGATTCCCTACCATTCGAAACGATCGAGGTTTGACGAAACCATGCAAGTTCGTCGCAGATTGGCACAAGGTGGGTCGATGTGACGTGTTTTATGCTACAAATTGCTATGTCGCAGATTTGCATTCGACGAATAGAAGCGGAGTTATAGTTGTTTTTATCTGTCTGGCCATGAATCACCATTGACGGCCGGATTGCTTTCCACTAGAATCGATCGATGTTTGACGAAACTATGCAAGTGCGTCGCAGATCGGTATAAGGTGGTTCATTGGGGCGTGTTTTAAGCTACAAATTGCTACGTCGCAGATTTGCATACGGCGAATAGAAGCGGAGTTATAGTTGTTTATATCTGTGAGGCCATGAATCACCATTGACGGCCGGATTGCTTTCCACTCGAAACGATCGATGTTTGACGAAACTATGCAAGTTCGTCGCAGATCGGTATAAGGTGGTTCCTTGGGGCGTGTTTTAAGCTACAAATTGCAATGTCGCAGATTCGCATACGACGTATAGAAGCGGAGTTATAGTTGTTTATATCTGTCAGGCCATGAATCACCATTGACGGCCGGATTGCTTTGCACTCGAAACGATCGACGTTTGACAAAACTATGCAAGTTCGTCGCAGATCGGAATGAGGTGGGTCGATGTGTCGTGTATTATGCTACAAATCGCTATGTCGCAAATTTGCATTCGACTAATAGAAGCGGAGTTATAGTTGTTTATATCTGTCAGGCTATGAATCACCATTGACGGCCGGATTGCTTTCCACTCGAAACGATCGATGTTTGACAAAACTATGCAAGTTCGTCGCAGATCGGTATAAGGTGGGTGGTTGGGCCGTGTTTTATGCTACAAATTGCTACGTCGCAGATTTGCATACGGCGAATAGAAGCGGAGTTATAGTTGTTTATATCTGTGAGGCCATGAATCACCATTGACGGCCGGATTGCTTTCCACTCGAAACGATCGATGTTTGACGAAACTATGCAAGTTCGTCGCAGATCGGTATAAGGTGGTTCGTTGGGGCGTGTTTTATGCTACAAATTGCTATGTCGCAGATTTGCATACGACGAATAGAAGCGGAGTTATTGTTGTTTATATCTGTGAGGCCATGAATCACCATTGACGGCCGGATTGCCTACCACTCGAAACGATCGATGTTTGACGAAACTATGCAAGTTCGTCGCACATCGGCACAAGATGGGTCGATGTGACGAGTTTTAAGCTACAAAATGCTATGTCGCAGATTTGCATTCGACTAATAGAAGCGGAGTTATAGTTGTTTATATCTGTCAGGCTATGAATCACCATTGACGGCCGGATTGCTTTCCACTCGAAACGATCGATGTTTGACAAAACTATGCAAGTTCGTCGCAGATCGGCACAAGGTGGGTCGATGTGACGTGTTTTAAGCTACAAATTGCTATGTCGCAGATTTGCATTCGACGAATAGAAGCGGAGTTATAGTTGTTTATATCTGTGGGGCCATGAATCACCATTGACGGCCGGATTCCCTACCACTCGAAACGATCGACGTTTGACGAAGCCATGCAAGTTCGTCGCAGATCGGCAGAAGGTGGGTCGATGTGACGTGTTTTAAGCTACAAATTGCTATGTCGCATATTCGCATAAGACGAATAGAAGCGGAGTTATTGTTGTTTATATCTGTGAGGCCATGAATCACCATTGACGGCCGGATTCCCTACCACTCGAAACGATCGACGTTTGACGAAACCATGCAAGTTCGTCGCAGATCGGTATAAGGTGGTTCATTGGGGCGTGTTTTAAGCTACAAATTGCTAGGTCGCAGATTCGCATACGACGAATAGAAGCGGAGTTATTGTTGTTTATATCTGTGAGGCCATGAATCACCATTGACGGCCGGATTGCCTACCACTCGAAACGATCGATGTTTGACGAAACTATGCAAGTTCGTCGCACATCGGCACAAGATGGGTCGATGTGACGAGTTTTAAGCTACAAAATGCTATGTCGCAGATTTGCATTCGACTAATAGAAGCGGAGTTATAGTTGTTTATATCTGTCAGGCCATGAATCACCATTGACGGCCGGATTGCTTTGCACTCGAAACGATCGATGTTTGACAAAACTATACAAGTACGTCGCAGATCGGCATGAGGTGGGTCGTTGGGGCGTGTTTTAAGCTACAAATTGCTATGTCGCAGATTCGCATACGACGTATAGAAGCGGAGTTATTGTTGTTTATATCTGTGAGGCCATGAATCACCATTGACGGCCGGATTCCCTACCACTCGAAACGATCGACGTTTGACGAAACTATGCAAGTTCGTCGCAGATCGGCACAAGGTGGGTCGATGTGACGTGTTTTATGCTACAAATTGCTATGTCGCAGATTTGCATTCGACGAATAGAAGCGGAGTTATAGTTGTTTATATCTGTCTGGCCATGAATCACCATTGACTGCCGGATTGCTTTCCACTAGAATCGATCGATGTTTGACGAAACTATGCAAGTGCGTCGCAGATCGGTATAAGGTGGTTCATTGGGGCGTGTTTTAAGCTACAAATTGCTACGTCGCAGATTTGCATAGGGCGAATAGAAGCGGAGTTATAGTTGTTTATATCTGTGAGGCCATGAATCACCATTGACGGCCGGATTGCTTTCCACTCGAAACGATCGATGTTTGACGCAACTATGCAAGTTCGTCGCAGATCGGTATAAGGTGGTTCGTTGGGGCGTGTTTTAAGCTACAAATTGCAATGTCGCAGATTCGCATACGACGTATAGAAGCGGAGTTATAGTTGTTTATATCTGTCAGGCCATGAATCACCATTGACGGCCGGATTGCTTTGCACTCGAAACGATCGATGTTTGACGAATCTATGCAAGTTCGTCGCAGATCGGTATAAGGTGGGTCGTTGGGGCGTGTTTTAAGCTACAAATTTCTATGTCGCAGATTCGCATACGACGAATAGAAGCGGAGTTATTGTTGTTTATATCTGTGAGGCCATGAATCACCATTGACGGCCGGATTCCCTACCACTCGAAACGATCGACGTTTGACGAAACCATGCAAGTTCGTCGCAGATCGGCACAAGGTGGGTCGATGTGACGTGTTTTATGCTACAAATTGCTATGTCGCAGATTTGCATTCGACGAATAGAAGCGGAGTTATAGTTGTTTATATCTGTCTGGCCATGAATCACCATTGACGGCCGGATTGCTTTCCACTAGAATCGATCGATGTTAAACGAAACTATGCAAGTGCGTCGCAGATCGGTATAAGGTGGTTCATTGGGGCGTGTTTTAAGCTACAAATTGCTAGGTAGCAGATTCGCATACGACGAATAGAAGCGGAGTTATAGTTGTTTATATCTGTGAGGCCATGAATCGCCACTGACTACCGGATTGCCTACCACTCGAAACGATCGACGTTTGACGAAACTATACAAGTACGTCGCAGATCGGAATGAGGTGGGTCGATGTGTCGTGTATTATGCTACAAATCGGTATGTCGCAAATTTGCATTCGACGAATAGAAGCTGAGTTATAGTTGTTTATATCTGTCAGGCCATGAATCACCATTGACGGCCGGATTGCTTTCCACTCGAAACGATCGATGTTTGACAAAACTATGCAAGTTCGTCGCAGATCTGTATAAGGTGGTTCGTTGGGGCGTGTTTTATGCTACAAATTGCTATGTCGCAGATTTGCATACGACGAATAGAAGCGGAGTTATTGTTGTTTATATCTGTGAGGCCATGAATCACCATTGACGGCCGGATTGCCTACCACTCGAAACGATCGATGTTTGACGAAACTATGCAAGTTCGTCGCACATCGGCACAAGATGGGTCGATGTGACGAGTTTTAAGCTACAAAATGCTATGTCGCAGATTTGCATTCGACTAATAGAAGCGGAGTTATAGTTGTTTATATCTGTGAGGCCATGAATCACCATTGACGGCCGGATTGCTTTCCACTAGAATCGATCGATGTTTTACGAAACTATGCAAGTGCGTCGCAGATCGGTATAAGGTGGTTCATTGGGGCGTGTTTTAAGCTACAAATTGCTAGGTCGCAGATTCGCATACGACGAATAGAAGCGGAGTTATAGTTGTTTATATCTGTGAGGCCATGAATCACCATTGACGGCCGGATTGCCTACCACTCGAAACGATCGATGTTTGACGAAACTATGCAAGTTCGTCGCAGATCGGTAAAAGGTGGGTCGTTGGGTCGTGTTTTATGCTACAAATTGCTATGTCGCAAATTTGCATTCGACGAATAGAAGCTGAGTTATAGTTGTTTATATCTGTCAGGACATGAATCACCATTGACGGCCGGATTGCTTTCCACTCGAAACGATCGATGTTTGACAAAACTATGCAAGTTCGTCGCAGATTGATATAAGGCTGTTCGTTGGGGCGTGTTTTATGCTACAAATTGCTATGTCGCAGATTTGCATACGACGAATAGAAGCGGAGTTATTGTTGTTTATATCTGTGAGGCCATGAATCACCATTGACGGCCGGATTGCCTACCACTCGAAACGATCGATGTTTGACGAAACTATGCAAGTTCGTCGCAGATCGGCACAAGGTGGGTCGATGTGACGTGTTTTAAGCTACAAATTGCTATGTCGCAGATTTGCATTCGACTAATAGAAGCGGAGTTATAGTTGTTTATATCTGTCAGGCCATGAATCACCATTGACCGCCGGATTGCTTTCCACTAGAATCGATCGATGTTTGACGAAACTATGCAAGTGCGTCGCAGATCGGTATAAGGTGGTTCATTGGGGCGTGTTTTAAGCTACAAATTGCTAGGTCGCAGATTCGCATACGACGAATAGAATCGGAGTTATAGTTGTTTATATCTGTGAGGCCATGAATCACCATTGACGGCCGGATTCCCTACCATTCGAAACGATCGACGTTTGACGAAACCATGCAAGTTCGTCGCAGATCGGCACAAGGTGGGTCGATGTGACGTGTTTTATGCTACAAATTGCTATGTCGCAGATTTGCATTCGACGAATAGAAGCGGAGTTATAGTTGTTTATATCTGTCTGGCCATGAATCACCATTGACGGCCGGATTGCTTTCCACTAGAATCGATCGATGTTTGACGAACCTATGCAAGTGCGTCGCAGATCGGTATAAGGTGGTTCATTGGGGCGTGTTTTAAGCTACAAATTGCTACGTCGCAGATTTGCATACGGCGAATAGAAGCGGAGTTATAGTTGTTTATATCTGTGAGGCCATGAATCACCATTGACGGCCGGATTGCTTTCCACTCGAAACGATCGATGTTTGACGAAACTATGCAAGTTCGTCGCAGATCGGTATAAGGTGGTTCCTTGGGGCGTGTTTTAAGCTACAAATTGCAATGTCGCAGATTCGCATACGACGTATAGAAGCGGAGTTATAGTTGTTTATATCTGTCAGGCCATGAATCACCATTAACGGCCGGATTTCTTTGCACTCGAAACGATCGACGTTTGACAAAACTATGCAAGTTCGTCGCAGATCGGAATGAGGTGGGTCGATGTGTCGTGTATTATGCTACAAATCGCTATGTCGCAAATTTGCATTCGACTAATAGAAGCGGAGTTATAGTTGTTTATATCTGTCAGGCTATGAATCACCATTGACGGCCGGATTGCTTTCCACTAGAATCGATCGATGTTTGACGAACATATGCAAGTGCGTCGCAGATCGGTATAAGGTGGGTGGTTGGGCCGTGTTTTATGCTACAAATTGCTACGTCGCAGATTTGCATACGGCGAATAGAAGCGGAGTTATAGTTGTTTATATCTGTGAGGCCATGAATCACCATTGACGGCCGGATTGCTTTCCACTCGAAACGATCGATGTTTGACGAAACTATGCAAGTTCGTCGCAGATCGGTATAAGGTGGTTCGTTGGGGCGTGTTTTAAGCTACAAATTGCAATGTCGCAGATTCGCATACGACGTATAGAAGCGGAGTTATAGTTGTTTATATCTGTCAGGCCATGAATCACCATTGACGGCCGGATTGCTTTGCACTCGAAACGATCGATGTTTGACAAAACTATGCAAGTTCGTCGCAGATCGGTATAAGGTGGGTCGTTGGGGCGTGTTTTAAGCTACAAATTGCAATGTCGCAGATTCGCAAACGACGTATAGAAGCGGAGTTATAGTTGTTTATATCTGTCAGGCCATGAATCACCATTGACGGCCGGATTGCTTTCCACTAGAATCGATCGATGTTTGACGAAACTATGCAAGTGCGTCGCAGATCGGTATAAGGTGGTTCATTGGGGCGTGTTTTAAGCTACAAATTGCTAGGTCGCAGATTTGCATACGACGAATAGAAGCAGAGTTATAGTTGTTTATATCTGTGAGGCCATGAATCGCCATTGACTACCGGATTGCCTACCACTCGAAACGATCGACGTTTGACGAAAGTATACAAGTACGTCGCAGATCGGAATGAGGTGGGTCGATGTGTCGTGTATTATGCTACAAATCGCTATGACGCAAATTTGCATTCGACGAATAGAAGCTGAGTTATAGTTGTTTATATCTGTCAGGCCATGAATCACCATTGACGGCCGGATTGCTTTCCACTCGAAACGATCGATGTTTGACAAAACTATGCAAGTTCGTCGCAGATCTGTATAAGGTGGTTCGTTGGGGCGTGTTTTATGCTACAAATTGCTATGTTGCAGATTTGCATACGACGAATAGAAGCGGAGTTATTGTTGTTTATATCTGTGAGGCCATGAATCACCATTGACGGCCGGATTGCCTACCACTCGAAACGATCGATGTTTCACGAAACTATGCAAGTTCGTCGCACATCGGCACAAGATGGGTCGATGTGACGAGTTTTAAGCTACAAAATGCTATGTCGCAGATTTGCATTCGACTAATAGAAGCGGAGTTATAGTTGTTTATATCTGTCAGGCCATGAATCACCATTGACGGCCGGATTGCTTTGCACTCGAAACGATCGATGTTTGACAAAACTATACAAGTACGTCGCAGATCGGCATGAGGTGGGTCGTTGGGGCGTGTTTTAAGCTACAAATTGCTATGTCGCAGATTCGCATACGACGTATAGAAGCGGAGTTATTGTTGTTTATATCTGTGAGGCCATGAATCACCATTGACGGCCGGATTCCCTACCACTCGAAACGATCGACGTTTGACGAAACTATGCAAGTTCGTCGCAGATCGGCACAAGGTGGGTCGATGTGACGTGTTTTATGCTACAAATTGCTATGTCGCAGATTTGCATTCGACGAATAGAAGCGGAGTTATAGTTGTTTATATCTGTCTGGCCATGAATCACCATTGACTGCCGGATTGCTTTCCACTAGAATCGATCGATGTTTGACGAAACTATGCAAGTGCGTCGCAGATCGGTATAAGGTGGTTCATTGGGGCGTGTTTTAAGCTACAAATTGCTACGTCGCAGATTTGCATAGGGCGAATAGAAGCGGAGTTATAGTTGTTTATATCTGTGAGGCCATGAATCACCATTGACGGCCGGATTGCTTTCCACTCGAAACGATCGATGTTTGACGCAACTATGCAAGTTCGTCGCAGATCGGTATAAGGTGGTTCGTTGGGGCGTGTTTTAAGCTACAAATTGCAATGTCGCAGATTCGCATACGACGTATAGAAGCGGAGTTATAGTTGTTTATATCTGTCAGGCCATGAATCACCATTGACGGCCGGATTGCTTTCCACTCGAAACGATCGATGTTTGACAAAACTATGCAAGTTCGTCGCAGATCGGTATAAGGTGGGTCGTTGGGGCGTGTTTTAAGCTACAAATTTCTATGTCGCAGATTCGCATACGACGAATAGAAGCGGAGTTATTGTTGTTTATATCTGTGAGGCCATGAATCACCATTGACGGCCGGATTCCCTACCACTCGAAACGATCGACGTTTGACGAAACCATGCAAGTTCGTCGCAGATCGGCACAAGGTGGGTCGATGTGACGTGTTTTATGCTACAAATTGCTATGTCGCAGATTTGCATTCGACGAATAGAAGCGGAGTTATAGTTGTTTATATCTGTCTGGCCATGAATCACCATTGACGGCCGGATTGCTTTCCACTAGAATCGATCGATGTTTAACGAAACTATGCAAGTGCGTCGCAGATCGGTATAAGGTGGTTCATTGGGGCGTGTTTTAAGCTACAAATTGCTAGGTAGCAGATTCGCATACGACGAATAGAAGCGGAGTTATAGTTGTTTATATCTGTGAGGCCATGAATCACCATTGACTACCGGATTGCCTACCACTCGAAACGATCGACGTTTGACGAAACTATACAAGTACGTCGCAGATCGGAATGAGGTGGGTCGATGTGTCGTGTATTATGCTACAAATCGGTATGTCGCAAATTTGCATTCGACGAATAGAAGCTGAGTTATAGTTGTTTATATCTGTCAGGCCATGAATCACCATTGACGGCCGGATTGCTTTCCACTCGAAACGATCGATGTTTGACAAAACTATGCAAGTTGGTCGCAGATCTGTATAAGGTGGTTCGTTGGGGCGTGTTTTATGCTACAAATTGCTATGTCGCAGATTTGCATACGACGAATAGAAGCGGAGTTATTGTTGTTTATATCTGTGAGGCCATGAATCACCATTGACGGCCGGATTGCCTACCACTCGAAACGATCGATGTTTGACGAAACTATGCAAGTTCGTCGCACATCGGCACAAGATGGGTCGATGTGACGAGTTTTAAGCTACAAAATGCTATGTCGCAGATTTGCATTCGACTAATAGAAGCGGAGTTATAGTTGTTTATATCTGTGAGGCCATGAATCACCATTGACGGCCGGATTGCTTTCCACTAGAATCGATCGATGTTTAACGAAACTATGCAAGTGCGTCGCAGATCGGTATAAGGTGGTTCATTGGGGCGTGTTTTAAGCTACAAATTGCTAGGTCGCAGATTCGCATACGACGAATAGAAGCGGAGTTATAGTTGTTTATATCTGTGAGGCCATGAATCACCATTGACGGCCGGATTGCCTACCACTCGAAACGATCGATGTTTGACGAAACTATGCAAGTTCGTCGCAGATCGGTAAAAGGTGGGTCGTTGGGTCGTGTTTTATGCTACAAATTGCTATGTCGCAAATTTGCATTCGACGAATAGAAGCTGAGTTATAGTTGTTTATATCTGTCAGGACATGAATCACCATTGACGGCCGGATTGCTTTCCACTCGAAACGATCGATGTTTGACAAAACTATGCAAGTTCGTCGCAGATTGATATAAGGCTGTTCGTTGGGGCGTGTTTTATGCTACAAATTGCTATGTCGCAGATTTGCATACGACGAATAGAAGCGGAGTTATTGTTGTTTATATCTGTGAGGCCATGAATCACCATTGACGGCCGGATTGCCTACCACTCGAAACGATCGATGTTTGACGAAACTATGCAAGTTCGTCGCAGATCGGCACAAGGTGGGTCGATGTGACGTGTTTTAAGCTACAAATTGCTATGTCGCAGATTTGCATTCGACTAATAGAAGCGGAGTTATAGTTGTTTATATCTGTCAGGCCATGAATCACCATTGACGGCCGGATTGCTTTCCACTAGAATCGATCGATGTTTGACGAAACTATGCAAGTGCGTCGCAGATCGGTATAAGGTGGTTCATTGGGGCGTGTTTTAAGCTACAAATTGCTAGGTCGCAGATTCGCATACGACGAATAGAATCGGAGTTATAGTTGTTTATATCTGTGAGGCCATGAATCACCATTGACGGCCGGATTCCCTACCATTCGAAACGATCGACGTTTGACGAAACCATGCAAGTTCGTCGCAGATCGGCACAAGGTGGGTCGATGTGACGTGTTTTATGCTACAAATTGCTATGTCGCAGATTTGCATTCGACGAATAGAAGCGGAGTTATAGTTGTTTATATCTGTCTGGCCATGAATCACCATTGACGGCCGGATTGCTTTCCACTAGAATCGATCGATGTTTGACGAACCTATGCAAGTGCGTCGCAGATCGGTATAAGGTGGTTCATTGGGGCGTGTTTTAAGCTACAAATTGCTACGTCGCAGATTTGCATACGGCGAATAGAAGCGGAGTTATAGTTGTTTATATCTGTGAGGCCATGAATCACCATTGACGGCCGGATTGCTTTCCACTCGAAACGATCGATGTTTGACGAAACTATGCAAGTTCGTCGCAGATCGGTATAAGGTGGTTCCTTGGGGCGTGTTTTAAGCTACAAATTGCAATGTCGCAGATTCGCATACGACGTATAGAAGCGGAGTTATAGTTGTTTATATCTGTCAGGCCATGAATCACCATTAACGGCCGGATTTCTTTGCACTCGAAACGATCGACGTTTGACAAAACTATGCAAGTTCGTCGCAGATCGGAATGAGGTGGGTCGATGTGTCGTGTATTATGCTACAAATCGCTATGTCGCAAATTTGCATTCGACTAATAGAAGCGGAGTTATAGTTGTTTATATCTGTCAGGCTATGAATCACCATTGACGGCCGGATTGCTTTCCACTAGAATCGATCGATGTTTGACGAACATATGCAAGTGCGTCGCAGATCGGTATAAGGTGGGTGGTTGGGCCGTGTTTTATGCTACAAATTGCTACGTCGCAGATTTGCATACGGCGAATAGAAGCGGAGTTATAGTTGTTTATATCTGTGAGGCCATGAATCACCATTGACGGCCGGATTGCTTTCCACTCGAAACGATCGATGTTTGACGAAACTATGCAAGTTCGTCGCAGATCGGTATAAGGTGGTTCGTTGGGGCGTGTTTTAAGCTACAAATTGCAATGTCGCAGATTCGCATACGACGTATAGAAGCGGAGTTATAGTTGTTTATATCTGTCAGGCCATGAATCACCATTGACGGCCGGATTGCTTTGCACTCGAAACGATCGATGTTTGACAAAACTATGCAAGTTCGTCGCACATCGGCACAAGATGGGTCGATGTGACGAGTTTTAAGCTACAAAATGCTATGTCGCAGATTTGCATTCGACTAATAGAAGCGGAGTTATAGTTGTTTATATCTGTCAGGCTATGAATCACCATTGACGGCCGGATTGCTTTCCACTCGAAACGATCGATGTTTGACAAAACTATGCAAGTTCGTCGCAGATCGGTATAAGGTGGGTGGTTGGGCCGTGTTTTATGCTACAAATTGCTACGTCGCAGATTTGCATACGGCGAATAGAAGCGGAGTTATAGTTGTTTATATCTGTGAGGCCATGAATCACCATTGACGGCCGGATTGCTTTCCACTCGAAACGATCGATGTTTGACGAAACTATGCAAGTTCGTCGCAGATCGGTATAAGGTGGTTCGTTGGGGCGTGTTTTAAGCTACAAATTGCAATGTCGCAGATTCGCATACGACGTATAGAAGCGGAGTTATAGTTGTTTATATCTGTCAGGCCATGAATCACCATTGACGGCCGGATTGCTTTGCACTCGAAACGATCGATGTTTGACAAAACTATGCAAGTTCGTCGCAGATCGGTATAAGGTGGGTCGTTGGGGCGTGTTTTAAGCTACAAATTGCTATGTCGCAGATTCGCATACGACGTATAGAAGCGGACTTATAGTTGTTTATATCTGTGAGGCCATGAATCGCCATTGACTACCGGATTGCCTACCACTCGAAACGATCGACGTTTGACGAAACCATGCAAGTTCGTCGCAGATCGGCACAAGGTGGGTCGATGTGACGTGTTTTATGCTACAAATTGCTATGTCGCAGATTTGCATTCGACGAATAGAAGCGGAGTTATAGTTGTTTATATCTGTCTGGCCATGAATCACCATTGACGGCCGGATTGCTTTCCACTAGAATCGATCGATGTTTAACGAAACTATGCAAGTGCGTCGCAGATCGGTATAAGGTGGTTCATTGGGGCGTGTTTTAAGCTACAAATTGCTAGGTAGCAGATTCGCATACGACGAATAGAAGCGGAGTTATAGTTGTTTATATCTGTGAGGCCATGAATCGCCACTGACTACCGGATTGCCTACCACTCGAAACGATCGACGTTTGACGAAACTATACAAGTACGTCGCAGATCGGAATGAGGTGGGTCGATGTGTCGTGTATTATGCTACAAATCGGTATGTCGCAAATTTGCATTCGACGAATAGAAGCTGAGTTATAGTTGTTTATATCTGTCAGGCCATGAATCACCATTGACGGCCGGATTGCTTTCCACTCGAAACGATCGATGTTTGACAAAACTATGCAAGTTCGTCGCAGATCTGTATAAGGTGGTTCGTTGGGGCGTGTTTTATGCTACAAATTGCTATGTCGCAGATTTGCATACGACGAATAGAAGCGGAGTTATTGTTGTTTATATCTGTGAGGCCATGAATCACCATTGACGGCCGGATTGCCTACCACTCGAAACGATCGATGTTTGACGAAACTATGCAAGTTCGTCGCACATCGGCACAAGATGGGTCGATGTGACGAGTTTTAAGCTACAAAATGCTATGTCGCAGATTTGCATTCGACTAATAGAAGCGGAGTTATAGTTGTTTATATCTGTGAGGCCATGAATCACCATTGACGGCCGGATTGCTTTCCACTAGAATCGATCGATGTTTAACGAAACTATGCAAGTGCGTCGCAGATCGGTATAAGGTGGTTCATTGGGGCGTGTTTTAAGCTACAAATTGCTAGGTCGCAGATTCGCATACGACGAATAGAAGCGGAGTTATAGTTGTTTATATCTGTGAGGCCATGAATCACCATTGACGGCCGGATTGCCTACCACTCGAAACGATCGATGTTTGACGAAACTATGCAAGTTCGTCGCAGATCGGTAAAAGGTGGGTCGTTGGGTCGTGTTTTATGCTACAAATTGCTATGTCGCAAATTTGCATTCGACGAATAGAAGCGGAGTTATAGTTGTTTATATCTGTCAGGACATGAATCACCATTGACGGCCGGATTGCTTTCCACTCGAAACGATCGATGTTTGACAAAACTATGCAAGTTCGTCGCAGATTGATATAAGGCTGTTCGTTGGGGCGTGTTTTATGCTACAAATTGCTATGTCGCAGATTTGCATACGACGAATAGAAGCGGAGTTATTGTTGTTTATATCTGTGAGGCCATGAATCACCATTGACGGCCGGATTGCCTACCACTCGAAACGATCGATGTTTGACGAAACTATGCAAGTTCGTCGCAGATCGGCACAAGGTGGGTCGATGTGACGTGTTTTAAGCTACAAATTGCTATGTCGCAGATTTGCATTCGACTAATAGAAGCGGAGTTATAGTTGTTTATATCTGTGAGGCCATGAATCACCATTGACGGCCGGATTGCTTTCCACTAGAATCGATCGATGTTTGACGAAACTATGCAAGTGCGTCGCAGATCGGTATAAGGTGGTTCATTGGGGCGTGTTTTAAGCTACAAATTGCTAGGTCGCAGATTCGCATACGACGAATAGAATCGGAGTTATAGTTGTTTATATCTGTGAGGCCATGAATCACCATTGACGGCCGGATTCCCTACCATTCGAAACGATCGACGTTTGACGAAACCATGCAAGTTCGTCGCAGATCGGCACAAGGTGGGTCGATGTGACGTGTTTTATGCTACAAATTGCTATGTCGCAGATTTGCATTCGACGAATAGAAGCGGAGTTATAGTTGTTTATATCTGTCTGGCCATGAATCACCATTGACGGCCGGATTGCTTTCCACTAGAATCGATCGATGTTTGACGAACCTATGCAAGTGCGTCGCAGATCGGTATAAGGTGGTTCATTGGGGCGTGTTTTAAGCTACAAATTGCTACGTCGCAGATTTGCATACGGCGAATAGAAGCGGAGTTATAGTTGTTTATATCTGTGAGGCCATGAATCACCATTGACGGCCGGATTGCTTTCCACTCGAAACGATCGATGTTTGACGAAACTATGCAAGTTCGTCGCAGATCGGTATAAGGTGGTTCCTTGGGGCGTGTTTTAAGCTACAAATTGCAATGTCGCAGATTCGCATACGACGTATAGAAGCGGAGTTATAGTTGTTTATATCTGTCAGGCCATGAATCACCATTAACGGCCGGATTGCTTTGCACTCGAAACGATCGACGTTTGACAAAACTATGCAAGTTCGTCGCAGATCGGAATGAGGTGGGTCGATGTGTCGTGTATTATGCTACAAATCGCTATGTCGCAAATTTGCATTCGACTAATAGAAGCGGAGTTATAGTTGTTTATATCTGTCAGGCTATGAATCACCATTGACGGCCGGATTGCTTTCCACTAGAATCGATCGATGTTTGACGAACATATGCAAGTGCGTCGCAGATCGGTATAAGGTGGGTGGTTGGGCCGTGTTTTATGCTACAAATTGCTACGTCGCAGATTTGCATACGGCGAATAGGAGCGGAGTTATAGTTGTTTATATCTGTGAGGCCATGAATCACCATTGACGGCCGGATTGCTTTCCACTCGAAACGATCGATGTTTGACGAAACTATGCAAGTTCGTCGCAGATCGGTATAAGGTGGTTCGTTGGGGCGTGTTTTAAGCTACAAATTGCAATGTCGCAGATTCGCATACGACGTATAGAAGCGGAGTTATAGTTGTTTATATCTGTCAGGCCATGAATCACCATTGACGGCCGGATTGCTTTGCACTCGAAACGATCGATGTTTGACAAAACTATGCAAGTTCGTCGCAGATCGGTATAAGGTGGGTCGTTGGGGCGTGTTTTAAGCTACAAATTGCAATGTCGCAGATTCGCATACGACGTATAGAAGCGGAGTTATAGTTGTTTATATCTGTCAGGCCATGAATCACCATTGACGGCCGGATTGCTTTCCACTAGAATCGATCGATGTTTGACGAAACTATGCAAGTGCGTCGCAGATCGGTATAAGGTGGTTCATTGGGGCGTGTTTTAAGCTACAAATTGCTAGGTCGCAGATTTGCATACGACGAATAGAAGCAGAGTTATAGTTGTTTATATCTGTGAGGCCATGAATCGCCATTGACTACCGGATTGCCTACCACTCGAAACGATCGACGTTTGACGAAAGTATACAAGTACGTCGCAGATCGGAATGAGGTGGGTCGATGTGTCGTGTATTATGCTACAAATCGCTATGACGCAAATTTGCATTCGACGAATAGAAGCTGAGTTATAGTTGTTTATATCTGTCAGGCCATGAATCACCATTGACGGCCGGATTGCTTTCCACTCGAAACGATCGATGTTTGACAAAACTATGCAAGTTCGTCGCAGATCTGTATAAGGTGGTTCGTTGGGGCGTGTTTTATGCTACAAATTGCTATGTTGCAGATTTGCATACGACGAATAGAAGCGGAGTTATTGTTGTTTATATCTGTGAGGCCATGAATCACCATTGACGGCCGGATTGCCTACCACTCGAAACGATCGATGTTTCACGAAACTATGCAAGTTCGTCGCACATCGGCACAAGATGGGTCGATGTGACGAGTTTTAAGCTACATAATGCTATGTCGCAGATTTGCATTCAACTAATAGAAGCGGAGTTATAGTTGTTTATATCTGTCAGGCTATGAATCACCATTGACGGCCGGATTGCTTTCCACTCGAAACGATCGATGTTTGACAAAACTATGCAAGTTCGTCGCAGATCGGTATAAGGTGGGTGGTTGGGCCGTGTTTTATGCTACAAATTGCTACGTCGCAGATTTGCATACGGCGAATAGAAGCGGAGTTATAGTTGTTTATATCTGTGAGGCCATGAATCACCATTGACGGCCGGATTGCTTTCCACTCGAAACGATCGATGTTTGACGAAACTATGCAAGTTCGTCGCAGATCGGTATAAGGTGGTTCGTTGGGGCGTGTTTTAAGCTACAAATTGCAATGTCGCAGATTCGCATACGACGTATAGAAGCGGAGTTATAGTTGTTTATATCTGTCAGGCCATGAATCACCATTGACGGCCGGATTGCTTTGCACTCGAAACGATCGATGTTTGACAAAACTATGCAAGTTCGTCGCAGATCGGTATAAGGTGGGTCGTTGGGGCGTGTTTTAAGCTACAAATTGCTATGTCGCAGATTCGCATACGACGTATAGAAGCGGACTTATAGTTGTTTATATCTGTGAGGCCATGAATCGCCATTGACTACCGGATTGCCTACCACTCGAAACGATCGACGTTTGACGAAACTATACAAGTACGTCGCAGATCGGCATGAGGTGGGTCGATGTGTCGTGTTTTAAGCTACAAATTTCTATGTCGCAGATTCGCATACGACGAATAGAAGCGGAGTTATAGTTGTTTATATCTGTCTGGCCATGAATCACCATTGACGGCCGGATTGCTTTCCACTAGAATCGATCGATGTTTGACGGAACTATGCAAGTGCGTCGCAGATCGGTATAAGGTGGTTCATTGGGGCGTGTTTTAAGCTACAAATTGCTAGGTCGCAGATTCGCATACGACGAATAGAAGCGGAGTTATAGTTGTTTATATCTGTGAGGCCATGAATCGCCATTGACTACCGGATTGCCTACCACTCGAAACGATCGACGTTTGACGAAACTATACAAGTACGTCGCAGATCGGAATGAGGTGGGTCGATGTGTCGTGTATTATGCTACAAATCGCTATGACGCAAATTTGCATTCGACGAATAGAAGCTGAGTTATAGTTGTTTATATCTGTCAGGCCATGAATCACCATTGACGGCCGGATTGCTTTCCACTCGAAACGATCGATGTTTGACAAAACTATGCAAGTTCGTCGCAGATCTGTATAAGGTGGATCGTTGGAGCGTGTTTTATGCTACAAATTGCTATGTCGCAGATTTGCATACGACGAATAGAAGCGGAGTTATTGTTGTTTATATCTGTGAGGCCATGAATCACCATTGACGGCCGGATTGCCTACCACTCGAAACGATCGATGTTTGACGAAACTATGCAAGTTCGTCGCACATCGGCACAAGATGGGTCGATGTGACGAGTTTTAAGCTACAAAATGCTATGTCGCAGATTTGCATTCGACTAATAGAAGCGGAGTTATAGTTGTGTATATCTGTCAGGCCATGAATCACCATTGACGGCCGGATTGCTTTCCACTAGAATCGATCGATGTTTGACGAAACTATGCAAGTGCGTCGCAGATCGGTATAAGGTGGTTCATTGGGGCGTGTTTTAAGCTACAAATTGCTAGGTCGCAGATTCGCATACGACGAATAGAATCGGAGTTATAGTTGTTTATATCTGTGAGGCCATGAATCACCATTGACGGCCGGATTCCCTACCATTCGAAACGATCGATGTTTGACGAAACCATGCAAGTTCGTCGCAGATCGGCACAAGGTGGGTCGATGTGACGTGTTTTAAGCTACAAATTGCTATGTCGCAGATTTGCATTCGACTAATAGAAGCGGAGTTATAGTTGTTTATATCTGTCAGGCCATGAATCACCATTGACGGCCGGATTGCTTTCCACTAGAATCGATCGATGTTTGACGAAACTATGCAAGTGCGTCGCAGATCGGTATAAGGTGGTTCATTGGGGCGTGTTTTAAGCTACAAATTGCTAGGTCGCAGATTCGCATACGACGAATAGAATCGGAGTTATAGTTGTTTATATCTGTGAGGCCATGAATCACCATTGACGGCCGGATTCCCTACCATTCGAAACGATCGACGTTTGACGAAACCATGCAAGTTCGTCGCAGATCGGCACAAGGTGGGTCGATGTGACGTGTTTTATGCTACAAATTGCTATGTCGCAGATTTGCATTCGACGAATAGAAGCGGAGTTATAGTTGTTTATATCTGTCTGGCCATGAATCACCATTGACGGCCGGATTGCTTTCCACTAGAATCGATCGATGTTTGACGAACCTATGCAAGTGCGTCGCAGATCGGTATAAGGTGGTTCATTGGGGCGTGTTTTAAGCTACAAATTGCTACGTCGCAGATTTGCATACGGCGAATAGAAGCGGAGTTATAGTTGTTTATATCTGTGAGGCCATGAATCACCATTGACGGCCGGATTGCTTTCCACTCGAAACGATCGATGTTTGACGAAACTATGCAAGTTCGTCGCAGATCGGTATAAGGTGGTTCCTTGGGGCGTGTTTTAAGCTACAAATTGCAATGTCGCAGATTCGCATACGACGTATAGAAGCGGAGTTATAGTTGTTTATATCTGTCAGGCCATGAATCACCATTAACGGCCGGATTGCTTTGCACTCGAAACGATCGACGTTTGACAAAACTATGCAAGTTCGTCGCAGATCGGAATGAGGTGGGTCGATGTGTCGTGTATTATGCTACAAATCGCTATGTCGCAAATTTGCATTCGACTAATAGAAGCGGAGTTATAGTTGTTTATATCTGTCAGGCTATGAATCACCATTGACGGCCGGATTGCTTTCCACTAGAATCGATCGATGTTTGACGAACATATGCAAGTGCGTCGCAGATCGGTATAAGGTGGGTGGTTGGGCCGTGTTTTATGCTACAAATTGCTACGTCGCAGATTTGCATACGGCGAATAGAAGCGGAGTTATAGTTGTTTATATCTGTGAGGCCATGAATCACCATTGACGGCCGGATTGCTTTCCACTCGAAACGATCGATGTTTGACGAAACTATGCAAGTTCGTCGCAGATCGGTATAAGGTGGTTCGTTGGGGCGTGTTTTAAGCTACAAATTGCAATGTCGCAGATTCGCATACGACGTATAGAAGCGGAGTTATAGTTGTTTATATCTGTCAGGCCATGAATCACCATTGACGGCCGGATTGCTTTGCACTCGAAACGATCGATGTTTGACAAAACTATGCAAGTTCGTCGCAGATCGGTATAAGGTGGGTCGTTGGGGCGTGTTTTAAGCTACAAATTGCAATGTCGCAGATTCGCATACGACGTATAGAAGCGGAGTTATAGTTGTTTATATCTGTCAGGCCATGAATCACCATTGACGGCCGGATTGCTTTCCACTAGAATCGATCGATGTTTGACGAAACTATGCAAGTGCGTCGCAGATCGGTATAAGGTGGTTCATTGGGGCGTGTTTTAAGCTACAAATTGCTAGGTCGCAGATTTGCATACGACGAATAGAAGCAGAGTTATAGTTGTTTATATCTGTGAGGCCATGAATCGCCATTGACTACCGGATTGCCTACCACTCGAAACGATCGACGTTTGACGAAAGTATACAAGTACGTCGCAGATCGGAATGAGGTGGGTCGATGTGTCGTGTATTATGCTACAAATCGCTATGACGCAAATTTGCATTCGACGAATAGAAGCTGAGTTATAGTTGTTTATATCTGTCAGGCCATGAATCACCATTGACGGCCGGATTGCTTTCCACTCGAAACGATCGATGTTTGACAAAACTATGCAAGTTCGTCGCAGATCTGTATAAGGTGGTTCGTTGGGGCGTGTTTTATGCTACAAATTGCTATGTTGCAGATTTGCATACGACGAATAGAAGCGGAGTTATTGTTGTTTATATCTGTGAGGCCATGAATCACCATTGACGGCCGGATTGCCTACCACTCGAAACGATCGATGTTTCACGAAACTATGCAAGTTCGTCGCACATCGGCACAAGATGGGTCGATGTGACGAGTTTTAAGCTACAAAATGCTATGTCGCAGATTTGCATTCGACTAATAGAAGCGGAGTTATAGTTGTTTATATCTGTCAGGCTATGAATCACCATTGACGGCCGGATTGCTTTCCACTCGAAACGATCGATGTTTGACAAAACTATGCAAGTTCGTCGCAGATCGGTATAAGGTGGGTGGTTGGGCCGTGTTTTATGCTACAAATTGCTACGTCGCAGATTTGCATACGGCGAATAGAAGCGGAGTTATAGTTGTTTATATCTGTGAGGCCATGAATCACCATTGACGGCCGGATTGCTTTCCACTCGAAACGATCGATGTTTGACGAAACTATGCAAGTTCGTCGCAGATCGGTATAAGGTGGTTCGTTGGGGCGTGTTTTAAGCTACAAATTGCAATGTCGCAGATTCGCATACGACGTATAGAAGCGGAGTTATAGTTGTTTATATCTGTCAGGCCATGAATCACCATTGACGGCCGGATTGCTTTGCACTCGAAACGATCGATGTTTGACAAAACTATGCAAGTTCGTCGCAGATCGGTATAAGGTGGGTCGTTGGGGCGTGTTTTAAGCTACAAATTGCTATGTCGCAGATTCGCATACGACGTATAGAAGCGGACTTATAGTTGTTTATATCTGTGAGGCCATGAATCGCCATTGACTACCGGATTGCCTACCACTCGAAACGATCGACGTTTGACGAAACTATACAAGTACGTCGCAGATCGGCATGAGGTGGGTCGATGTGTCGTGTTTTAAGCTACAAATTTCTATGTCGCAGATTCGCATACGACGAATAGAAGCGGAGTTATAGTTGTTTATATCTGTCTGGCCATGAATCACCATTGACGGCCGGATTGCTTTCCACTAGAATCGATCGATGTTTGACGGAACTATGCAAGTGCGTCGCAGATCGGTATAAGGTGGTTCATTGGGGCGTGTTTTAAGCTACAAATTGCTAGGTCGCAGATTCGCATACGACGAATAGAAGCGGAGTTATAGTTGTTTATATCTGTGAGGCCATGAATCGCCATTGACTACCGGATTGCCTACCACTCGAAACGATCGACGTTTGACGAAACTATACAAGTACGTCGCAGATCGGCATGAGGTGGGTCGATGTGTCGTGTTTTAAGCTACAAATTTCTATGTCGCAGATTCGCATACGACGAATAGAAGCGGAGTTATAGTTGTTTATATCTGTCTGGCCATGAATCACCATTGACGGCCGGATTGCTTTCCACTAGAATCGATCGATGTTTGACGGAACTATGCAAGTGCGTCGCAGATCGGTATAAGGTGGTTCATTGGGGCGTGTTTTAAGCTACAAATTGCTAGGTCGCAGATTCGCATACGACGAATAGAAGCGGAGTTATAGTTGTTTATATCCGTGAGGCCATGAATCGCCATTGACTACCGGATTGCCTACCACTCGAAACGATCGACGTTTGACGAAACTATACAAGTACGTCGCAGATCGGAATGAGGTGGGTCGATGTGTCGTGTATTATGCTACAAATCGCTATGACGCAAATTTGCATTCGACGAATAGAAGCTGAGTTATAGTTGTTTATATCTGTCAGGCCATGAATCACCATTGACGGCCGGATTGCTTTCCACTCGAAACGATCGATGTTTGACAAAACTATGCAAGTTCGTCGCAGATCTGTATAAGGTGGATCGTTGGAGCGTGTTTTATGCTACAAATTGCTATGTCGCAGATTTGCATACGACGAATAGAAGCGGAGTTATTGTTGTTTATATCTGTGAGGCCATGAATCACCATTGACGGCCGGATTGCCTACCACTCGAAACGATCGATGTTTGACGAAACTATGCAAGTTCGTCGCACATCGGCACAAGATGGGTCGATGTGACGAGTTTTAAGCTACAAAATGCTATGTCGCAGATTTGCATTCGACTAATAGAAGCGGAGTTATAGTTGTGTATATCTGTCAGGCCATGAATCACCATTGACGGCCGGATTGCTTTCCACTAGAATCGATCGATGTTTGACGAAACTATGCAAGTGCGTCGCAGATCGGTATAAGGTGGTTCATTGGGGCGTGTTTTAAGCTACAAATTGCTAGGTCGCAGATTCGCATACGACGAATAGAATCGGAGTTATAGTTGTTTATATCTGTGAGGCCATGAATCACCATTGACGGCCGGATTCCCTACCATTCGAAACGATCGACGTTTGACGAAACCATGCAAGTTCGTCGCAGATCGGCACAAGGTGGGTCGATGTAACGTGTTTTATGCTACAAATTGCTATGTCGCAGATTTGCATTCGACGAATAGAAGCGGAGTTATAGTTGTTTATATCTGTCTGGCCATGAATCACCATTGACGGCCGGATTGCTTTCCACTAGAATCGATCGATGTTTGACGAACCTATGCAAGTGCGTCGCAGATCGGTATAAGGTGGTTCATTGGGGCGTGTTTTAAGCTACAAATTGCTACGTCGCAGATTTGCATACGGCGAATAGAAGCGGAGTTATAGTTGTTTATATCTGTGAGGCCATGAATCACCATTGACGGCCGGATTGCTTTCCACTCGAAACGATCGATGTTTGACGAAACTATGCAAGTTCGTCGCAGATCGGTATAAGGTGGTTCCTTGGGGCGTGTTTTAAGCTACAAATTGCAATGTCGCAGATTCGCATACGACGTATAGAAGCGGAGTTATAGTTGTTTATATCTGTCAGGCCATGAATCACCATTGACGGCCGGATTGCTTTGCACTCGAAACGATCGACGTTTGGCAAAACTATGCAAGTTCGTCGCAGATCGGAATGAGGTGGGTCGATGTGTCGTGTATTATGCTACAAATCGCTATGTCGCAAATTTGCATTCGTCTAATAGAAGCGGAGTTATAGTTGTTTATATCTGTCAGGCTATGAATCACCATTGACGGCCGGATTGCTTTCCACTCGAAACGATCGATGTTTGACAAAACTATGCAAGTTCGTCGCAGATCGGTATAAGGTGGGTGGTTGGGCCGTGTTTTATGCTACAAATTGCTACGTCGCAGATTTGCATACGGCGAATAGAAGCGGAGTTATAGTTGTTTATATCTGTGAGGCCATGAATCACCATTGACGGCCGGATTGCTTTCCACTCGAAACGATCGATGTTTGACGAAACTATGCAAGTTCGTCGCAGATCGGTATAAGGTGGTTCGTTGGGGCGTGTTTTAAGCTACAAATTGCAATGTCGCAGATTCGCATACGACGTATAGAAGCGGAGTTATAGTTGTTTATATCTGTCAGGCCATGAATCACCATTGACGGCCGGATTGCTTTGCACTCGAAACGATCGATGTTTGACAAAACTATGCAAGTTCGTCGCAGATCGGTATAAGGTGGGTCGTTGGGGCGTGTTTTAAGCTACAAATTGCTATGTCGCAGATTCGCATACGACGTATAGAAGCGGACTTATAGTTGTTTATATCTGTGAGGCCATGAATCGCCATTGACTACCGGATTGCCTACCACTCGAAACGATCGACGTTTGACGAAACTATACAAGTACGTCGCAGATCGGCATGAGGTGGGTCGATGTGTCGTGTTTTAAGCTACAAATTTCTATGTCGCAGATTCGCATACGACGAATAGAAGCGGAGTTATAGTTGTTTATATCTGTCTGGCCATGAATCACCATTGACGGCCGGATTGCTTTCCACTAGAATCGATCGATGTTTGACGAAACTATGCAAGTGCGTCGCAGATCGGTATAAGGTGGTTCATTGGGGCGTGTTTTAAGCTACAAATTGCTAGGTCGCAGATTCGCATACGACGAATAGAAGCGGAGTTATAGTTGTTTATATCTGTGAGGCCATGAATCGCCATTGACTACCGGATTGCCTACCACTCGAAACGATCGACGTTTGACGAAACTATACAAGTACGTCGCAGATCGGAATGAGGTGGGTCGATGTGTCGTGTATTATGCTACAAATCGCTATGACGCAAATTTGCATTCGACGAATAGAAGCTGAGTTATAGTTGTTTATATCTGTCAGGCCATGAATCACCATTGACGGCCGGATTGCTTTCCACTCGAAACGATCGATGTTTGACAAAACTATGCAAGTTCGTCGCAGATCTGTATAAGGTGGTTCGTTGGGGCGTGTTTTATGCTACAAATTGCTATGTCGCAGATTTGCATACGACGAATAGAAGCGGAGTTATTGTTGTTTATATCTGTGAGGCCATGAATCACCATTGACGGCCGGATTGCCTACCACTCGAAACGATCGATGTTTGACGAAACTATGCAAGTTCGTCGCACATCGGCACAAGATGGGTCGATGTGACGAGTTTTAAGCTACAAAATGCTATGTCGCAGATTTGCATTCGACTAATAGAAGCGGAGTTATAGTTGTTTATATCTGTCAGGCCATGAATCACCATTGACGGCCGGATTGCTTTCCACTAGAATCGATCGATGTTTGACGAAACTATGCAAGTGCGTCGCAGATCGGTATAAGGTGGTTCATTGGGGCGTGTTTTAAGCTACAAATTGCTAGGTCGCAGATTCGCATACGACGAATAGAATCGGAGTTATAGTTGTTTATATCTGTGAGGCCATGAATCACCATTGACGGCCGGATTCCCTACCATTCGAAACGATCGACGTTTGACGAAACCATGCAAGTTCGTCGCAGATCGGCACAAGGTGGGTCGATGTGACGTGTTTTATGCTACAAATTGCTATGTCGCAGATTTGCATTCGACGAATAGAAGCGGAGTTATAGTTGTTTATATCTGTCTGGCCATGAATCACCATTGACGGCCGGATTGCTTTCCACTAGAATCGATCGATGTTTGACGAACCTATGCAAGTGCGTCGCAGATCGGTATAAGGTGGTTCATTGGGGCGTGTTTTAAGCTACAAATTGCTACGTCGCAGATTTGCATACGGCGAATAGAAGCGGAGTTATAGTTGTTTATATCTGTGAGGCCATGAATCACCATTGACGGCCGGATTGCTTTCCACTCGAAACGATCGATGTTTGACGAAACTATGCAAGTTCGTCGCAGATCGGTATAAGGTGGTTCCTTGGGGCGTGTTTTAAGCTACAAATTGCAATGTCGCAGATTCGCATACGACGTATAGAAGCGGAGTTATAGTTGTTTATATCTGTCAGGCCATGAATCACCATTGACGGCCGGATTGCTTTCCACTCGAAACGATCGAGGTTTGACAAAACTATGCAAGTTCGTCGCAGATCGGAATGAGGTGGGTCGATGTGTCGTGTATTATGCTACAAATCGCTATGTCGCAAATTTGCATTCGACTAATAGAAGCGGAGTTATAGTTGTTTATATCTGTCAGGCTATGAATCACCATTGACGGCCGGATTGCTTTCCACTCGAAACGATCGATGTTTGACAAAACTATGCAAGTTCGTCGCAGATCGGTATAAGGTGGGTGGTTGTGCCGTGTTTTATGCTACAAATTGCTACGTCGCAGATTTGCATACGGCGAATAGAAGCGGAGTTATAGTTGTTTATATCTGTGAGGCCATGAATCACCATTGACGGCCGGATTGCTTTCCACTCGAAACGATCGATGTTTGACGAAACTATGCAAGTTCGTCGCAGATCGGTATAAGGTGGTTCGTTGGGGCGTGTTTTATGCTACAAATTGCAATGTCGCAGATTCGCATACGACGTATAGAAGCGGAGTTATAGTTGTTTATATCTGTCAGGCCATGAATCACCATTGACGGCCGGATTGCTTTGCACTCGAAACGATCGATGTTTGACAAAACTATGCAAGTTCGTCGCAGATCGGTATAAGGTGGGTCGTTGGGGCGTGTTTTAAGCTACAAATTGCTATGTCGCAGATTCGCATACGACGTATAGAAGCGGACTTATAGTTGTTTATATCTGTGAGGCCATGAATCGCCATTGACTACCGGATTGCCTACCACTCGAAACGATCGACGTTTGACGAAACTATATAAGTACGTCGCAGATCGGCATGAGGTGGGTCGATGTGTCGTTTTTTAAGCTACAAATTTCTATGTCGCAGATTCGCATACGACGAATAGAAGCGGAGTTATAGTTGTTTATATCTGTCTGGCCATGAATCACCATTGACGGCCGGATTGCTTTCCACTAGAATCGATCGATGTTTGACGAAACTATGCAAGTGCGTCGCAGATCGGTATAAGGTGGTTCATTGGGGCGTGTTTTAAGCTACAAATTGCTAGGTCGCAGATTCGCATACGACGAATAGAAGCGGAGTTATTGTTGTTTATATCTGTGAGGCCATGAATCACCATTGACGGCCGGATTGCCTACCACTCGAAACGATCGACGTTTGACGAAACTATGCAAGTACGTCGCAGATCGGAATGAGGTGGGTCGATGTGTCGTGTATTATGCTACAAATCGCTATGACGCAAATTTGCATTCGACGAATAGAAGCTGAGTTATAGTTGTTTATATCTGTCAGGCCATGAATCACCATTGACGGCCGGATTGCTTTCCACTCGAAACGATCGATGTTTGACGAAACTATGCAAGTTCGTCGCAGATCGGTATAAGGTGGTTCGTTGGGGCGTGTTTTAAGCTACAAATTGCAATGTCGCAGATTCGCATACGACGTATAGAAGCGGAGTTATAGTTGTTTATATCTGTCAGGCCATGAATCACCATTGACGGCCGGATTGCTTTGCACTCGAAACGATCGATGTTTGCAAAACTATGCAAGTTCGTCGCAGATCGGTATAAGGTGGGTCGTTGGGGCGTGTTTTAAGCTACAAATTGCTATGTCGCAGATTCGCATACGACGTATAGAAGCGGACTTATAGTTGTTTATATCTGTGAGGCCATGAACCGCCATTGACTACCGGATTGCCTACCACTCGAAACGATCGACGTTTGACGAAACTATACAAGTACGTCGCAGATCGGAATGAGGTGGGTCGATGTGTCGTGTATTATGCTACAAATCGCTATGACGCAAATTTGCATTCGACGAATAGAAGCTGAGTTATAGTTGTTTATATCTGTCAGGCCATGAATCACCATTGACGGCCGGATTGCTTTCCACTCGAAACGATCGATGTTTGACAAAACTATGCAAGTTCGTCGCAGATCTGTATAAGGTGGTTCGTTGGGGCGTGTTTTATGCTACAAATTGCTATGTCGCAGATTCGCATACGACGAATAGAAGCGGAGTTATTGTTGTTTATATCTGTGAGGCCATGAATCACCATTGACGGCCGGATTGCCTACCACTCGAAACGATCGATGTTTCACGAAACTATGCAAGTTCGTCGCACATCGGCACAAGATGGGTCGATGTGACGAGTTTTAAGCTACAAAATGCTATGTCGCAGATTTGCATTCGACTAATAGAAGCGGAGTTATAGTTGTTTATATCTGTCAGGCTATGAATCACCATTGACGGCCGGATTGCTTTCCACTCGAAACGATCGATGTTTGACAAAACTATGCAAGTTCGTCGCAGATCGGTATAAGGTGGGTGGTTGGGCCGTGTTTTATGCTACAAATTGCTACGTCGCAGATTTGCATACGGCGAATAGAAGCGGAGTTATAGTTGTTTATATCTGTCAGGCCATGAATCACCATTAACGGCCGGATTGCTTTCCACTCGAAACGATCGATGTTTGACAAAACTATGCAAGTTCGTCGCAGATCGGTATAAGGTGGGTCGTTGGGGCGTGTTTTAAGCTACAAATTGCTATGTCGCAGATTCGCATACGACGTATAGAAGCGGACTTATAGTTGTTTATATCTGTGAGGCCATGAATCGCCATTGACTACCGGATTGCCTACCACTCGAAACGATCGACGTTTGACGAAACTATACAAGTACGTCGCAGATCGGCATGAGGTGGGTCGATGTGTCGTGTTTTAAGCTACAAATTTCTATGTCGCAGATTCGCATACGACGAATAGAAGCGGAGTTATAGTTGTTTATATCTGTCTGGCCATGAATCACCATTGACGGCCGGATTGCTTTCCACTAGAATCGATCGATGTTTGACGAAACTATGCAAGTGCGTCGCAGATCGGTATAAGGTGGTTCATTGTGGCGTGTTTTAAGCTACAAATTGCTAGGTCGCAGATTCGCATACGACGAATAGAAGCGGAGTTATAGTTGTTTATATCTGTGAGGCCATGAATCGCCATTGACTACCGGATTGCCTACCACTCGAAACGATCGACGTTTGACGAAACTATACAAGTACGTCACAGATCGGAATGAGGTGGGTCGATGTGTCGTGTATTATGCTACAAATCGCTATGACGCAAATTTGCATTCGACGAATAGAAGCTGAGTTATAGTTGTTTATATCTGTCAGGCCATGAATCACCATTGACGGCCGGATTGCTTTCCACTCGAAACGATCGATGTTTGACAAAACTATGCAAGTTCGTCGCAGATCTGTATAAGGTGGTTCGTTGGGGCGTGTTTTATGCTACAAATTGCTATGTCGCAGATTTGCATACGACGAATAGAAGCGGAGTTATTGTTGTTTATATCTGTGAGGCCATGAATCACCATTGACGGCCGGATTGCCTACCACTCGAAACGATCGATGTTTGACGAAACTATGCAAGTTCGTCGCACATCGGCACAAGATGGGTCGATGTGACGAGATTTTAGCTACAAAATGCTATGTCGCAGATTTGCATTCGACTAATAGAAGCGGAGTTATAGTTGTTTATATCTGTCAGGCTATGAATCACCATTGACGGCCGGATTGCTTTCCACTCGAAACGATCGATGTTTGACAAAACTATGCAAGTTCGTCGCAGATCGGTATAAGGTGGGTGGTTGGGCCGTGTTTTATGCTACAAATTGCTACGTCGCAGATTTGCATACGGCGAATAGAAGCGGAGTTATAGTTGTTTATATCTGTGAGGCCATGAATCACCATTGACGGCCGGATTGCTTTCCACTCGAAACGATCGATGTTTGACGAAACTATGCAAGTTCGTAGCAGATCGGTATAAGGTGGTTCGTTGGGGCGTGTTTTAAGCTACAAATTGCAATGTCGCAGATTCGCATACGACGTATAGAAGCGGAGTTATAGTTGTTTATATCTGTCAGGCCATGAATCACCATTGACGGCCGGATTGCTTTGCACTCGAAACGATCGATGTTTGACAAAACTATGCAAGTTCGTCGCAGATCGGTATAAGGTGGGTCGTTGGGGCGTGTCTTAAGCTACAAATTGCTATGTCGCAGATTCGCATACGACGTATAGAAGCGGACTTATAGTTGTTTATATCTGTGAGGCCATGAATCGCCATTGACTACCGGATTGCCTAAAACTCGAAACGATCGACGTTTGACGAAACTATACAAGTACGTCGCAGATCGGCATGAGGTGGGTCGATGTGTCGTGTTTTAAGCTACAAATTTCTATGTCGCAGATTCGCATACGACGAATAGAAGCGGAGTTATAGTTGTTTATATCTGTCTGGCCATGAATCACCATTGACGGCCGGATTGCTTTCCACTAGAATCGATCGATGTTTGACGAAACTATGCAAGTGCGTCGCAGATCGGTATAAGGTGGATCATTGGGGCGTGTTTTAAGCTACAAATTGCTAGGTCGCAGATTCGCATACGACGAATAGAAGCGGAGTTATAGTTGTTTATATCTGTGAGGCCATGAATCGCCATTGACTACCGGATTGCCTACCACTCGAAACGATCGACGTTTGACGAAACTATACAAGTACGTCGCAGATCGGAATGAGGTGGGTCGATGTGTCGTGTATTATGCTACAAATCGCTATGACGCAAATTTGCATTCGACGAATAGAAGCTGAGTTATAGTTGTTTATATCTGTCAGGCCATGAATCACCATTGACGGCCGGATTGCTTTCCACTCGAAACGATCGATGTTTGACAAAACTATGCAAGTTCGTCGCAGATCGGTATAAGGTGGTTCGTTGGGGCGTGTTTTAAGCTACAAATTGCAATGTCGCAGATTCGCATACGACGTATAGAAGCGGAGTTATAGTTGTTTATATCTGTCAGGCCATGAATCACCATTGACGGCCGGATTGCTTTGCACTCGAAACGATCGATGTTTGACAAAACTATGCAAGTTCGTCGCAGATCGGTATAAGGTGGGTCGTTGGGGCGTGTTTTAAGCTACAAATTGCAATGTCGCAGATTCGCATACGACGTATAGAAGCGGAGTTATAGTTGTTTATATCTGTCAGGCCATGAATCACCATTGACGGCCGGATTGCTTTGCACTCGAAACGATCGATGTTTGACAAAACTATGCAAGTTCGTCGCAGATCGGTATAAGGTGGGTCGTTGGGGCGTGTTTTAAGCTACAAATTGCTATGTCGCAGATTCGCATACGACGTATAGAAGCGGACTTATAGTTGTTTATATCTGTGAGGCCATGAATCGCCATTGACTACCGGATTGCCTACCACTCGAAACGATCGACGTTTGACGAAACTATACAAGTACGTCGCAGATCGGCATGAGGTGGGTCGATGTGTCGTGTTTTAAGCTACAAATTTCTATGTCGCAGATTCGCATACGACGAATAGAAGCGGAGTTATAGTTGTTTATATCTGTGAGGCCATGAATCACCATTGACGGCCGGATTGCTTTCCACTAGAATCGATCGATGTTTGACGAAACTATGCAAGTGCGTCGCAGATCGGTATAAGGTGGTTCATTGGGGCGTGTTTTAAGCTACAAATTGCTAGGTCGCAGATTCGCATACGACGAATAGAAGCGGAGTTATAGTTGTTTATATCTGTGAGGCCATGAATCGCCATTGACTACCGGATTGCCTACCACTCGAAACGATCGACGTTTGACGAAACTATACAAGTACGTCGCAGATCGGAATGAGGTGGGTCGATGTGTCGTGTATTATGCTACAAATCGCTATGACGCAAATTTGCATTCGACGAATAGAAGCTGAGTTATAGTTGTTTATATCTGTCAGGCTATGAATCACCATTGACGGCCGGATTGCTTTCCACTCGAAACGATCGATGTTTGACAAAACTATGCAAGTTCGTCGCAGATCGGTATAAGGTGGGTGGTTGGGCCGTGTTTTATGCTACAAATTGCTACGTCGCAGATTTGCATACGGCGAATAGAAGCGGAGTTATAGTTGTTTATATCTGTGAGGCCATGAATCACCATTGACGGCCGGATTGCTTTCCACTCGAAACGATCGATGTTTGACGAAACTATGCAAGTTCGTCGCAGATCGGTATAAGGTGGTTCGTTGGGGCGTGTTTTAAGCTACAAATTGCAATGTCGCAGATTCGCATACGACGTATAGAAGCGGAGTTATAGTTGTTTATATCTGTCAGGCCATGAATCACCATTGACGGCCGGATTGCTTTGCACTCGAAACGATCGATGTTTGACAAAACTATGCAAGTTCGTCGCAGATCGGTATAAGGTGGATCGTTGGGGCGTGTTTTAAGCTACAAATTGCAATGTCGCAGATTCGCATACGACGTATAGAAGCGGAGTTATAGTTGTTTATATCTGTCAGGCCATGAATCACCATTGACGGCCGGATTGCTTTGCACTCGAAACGATCGATGTTTGACAAAACTATGCAAGTTCGTCGCAGATCGGTATAAGGTGGGTCGTTGGGGCGTGTTTTAAGCTACAAATTGCTATGTCGCAGATTCGCATACGACGTATAGAAGCGGTCTTATAGTTGTTTATATCTGTGAGGCCATGAATCGCCATTGACTACCGGATTGCCTACCACTCGAAACGATCGACGTTTGACGAAACTATACAAGTACGTCGCAGATCGGCATGAGGTGGGTCGATGTGTCGTGTTTTAAGCTACAAATTTCTATGTCGCAGATTCGCATACGACGAATAGAAGCGGAGTTATAGTTGTTTATATCTGTCTGGCCATGAATCACCATTGACGGCCGGATTGCTTTCCACTAGAATCGATCGATGTTTGACGAAACTATGCAAGTGCGTCGCAGATCGGTATAAGGTGGTTCATTGGGGCGTGTTTTAAGCTACAAATTGCTAGGTCGCAGATTCGCATACGACGAATAGAAGCGGAGTTATAGTTGTTTATATCTGTGAGGCCATGAATCGCCATTGACTACCGGATTGCCTACCACTCGAAACGATCGACGTTTGACGAAACTATACAAGTACGTCGCAGATCGGAATGAGGTGGGTCGATGTGTCGTGTATTATGCTACAAATCGCTATGACGCAAATTTGCATTCGACGAATAGAAGCTGAGTTATAGTTGTTTATATCTGTCAGGCCATGAATCACCATTGACGGCCGGATTGCTTTCCACTCGAAACGATCGATGTTTGACAAAACTATGCAAGTTCGTCGCAGATCTGTATAAGGTGGTTCGTTGGGGCGTGTTTTATGCTACAAATTGCTATGTCGCAGATTTGCATACGACGAATAGAAGCGGAGTTATTGTTGTTTATATCTGTGAGGCCATGAATCACCATTGACGGCCGGATTGCCTACCACTCGAAACGATCGATGTTTCACGAAACTATGCAAGTTCGTCGCATGTCGGCACAAGATGGGTCGATGTGACGAGTTTTAAGCTACAAAATGCTATGTCGCAGATTTGCATTCGACTAATAGAAGCGGAGTTATAGTTGTTTGTATCTGTCAGGCTATGAATCACCATTGACGGCCGGATTGCTTTCCACTCGAAACGATCGATGTTTGACAAAACTATGCAAGTTCGTCGCTGATCGGTATAAGGTGGGTGGTTGGGCCGTGTTTTATGCTACAAATTGCTACGTCGCAGATTTGCATACGGCGAATAGAAGCGGAGTTATAGTTGTTTATATCTGTGAGGCCATGAATCACCATTGACGGCCGGATTGCTTTCCACTCGAAACGATCGATGTTTGACGAAACTATGCAAGTTCGTCGCAGATCGGTATAAGGTGGTTCGTTGGGGCGTGTTTTAAGCTACAAATTGCAATGTCGCAGATTCGCATACGACGTATAGAAGCGGAGTTATAGTTGTTTATATCTGTCAGGCCATGAATCACCATTGACGGCCGGATTGCTTTGCACTCGAAACGATCGATGTTTGACAAAACTATGCAAGTTCGTCGCAGATCGGTATAAGGTGGGTCGTTGGGGCGTGTTTTAAGCTACAAATTGCTATGTCGCAGATTCGCATACGACGTATAGAAGCGGACTTATAGTTGTTTATATCTGTGAGGCCATGAATCGCCATTGACTACCGGATTGCCTACCACTCGAAACGATCGACGTTTGACGAAACTATACAAGTACGTCGCAGATCGGCACAAGGTGGGTCGATGTGTCGGGTTTTAAGCTCCAAATTTCTATGTCGCAGATTCGCATACGGCGAATAGAAGCGGAGTTATAGTTGTTTATATCTGTCTAGCCATGAATCACCATTGACGGCCGGATTGCTTTCCACTAGAATCGATCGATGTTTGACGAAACTATGCAAGTGCGTCGCAGATCGGTATAAGGTGGTTCATTGGGGCGTGTTTTAAGCTACAAATTGCTAGGTCGCAGATTCGCATACGACGAATAGAAGCGGAGTTATAGTTGTTTATATCTGTGGGGCCATGAATCACCATTGACGGCCGGATTCCCTACCACACGAAACGATCGACGTTTGACGAAGCCATGCAAGTTCGTCGCAGATCGGCAGAAGGTGGGTCGATGTGACGTGTTTTAAGCTACAAATTGCTATGTCGCATATTCGCATAAGACGAATAGAAGCGGAGTTATTGTTGTTTATATCTGTGAGGCCATGAATCACAATTGACGGCCGGATTCCCTACCACTCGAAACGATCGACGTTTGACGAAACCATGCAAGTTCGTCGCAGATCGGTATAAGGTGGTTCATTGGGGCGTGTTTTAAGCTACAAATTGCTAGGTCGCAGATTCGCATACGACGAATAGAAGCGGAGTTATTGTTGTTTATATCTGTGAGGCCATGAATCACCATTGACGGCCGGATTGCCTACCACTCGAAACGATCGATGTTTGACGAAACTATGCAAGTTCGTCGCACATCGGCACAAGATGGGTCGATGTGACGAGTTTTAAGCTACAAAATGCTATGTCGCAGATTTGCATTCGACTAATAGAAGCGGAGTTATTGTTGTTTATATCTGTCAGGCCATGAATCACCATTGACGGCCGGATTGCTTTGCACTCGAAACGATCGATGTTTGACAAAACTATACAAGTACGTCGCAGATCGGCATGAGGTGGGTCGTTGGGGCGTGTTTTAAGCTACAAATTGCTATGTCGCAGATTCGCATACGACGTATAGAAGCGGAGTTATTGTTGTTTATATCTGTGAGGCCATGAATCACCATTGACGGCCGGATTCCCTACCACTCGAAACGATCGACGTTTGACGAAACTATGCAAGTTCGTCGCAGATCGGCACAAGGTGGGTCGATGTGACGTGTTTTATGCTACAAATTGCTATGTCGCAGATTTGCATTCGACGAATAGAAGCGGAGTTATAGTTGTTTATATCTGTCTGGCCATGAATCACCATTGACGGCCGGATTGCTTTCCACTAGAATCGATCGATGTTTGACGAAACTATGCAAGTGCGTCGCAGATCGGTATAAGGTGGTTCATTGGGGCGTGTTTTAAGCTACAAATTGCTACGTCGCAGATTTGCATAGGGCGAATAGAAGCGGAGTTATAGTTGTTTATATCTGTGAGGCCATGAATCACCATTGACGGCCGGATTGCTTTCCACTCGAAACGATCGATGTTTGACGCAACTATGCAAGTTCGTCGCAGATCGGTATAAGGTGGTTCGTTGGGGCGTGTTTTAAGCTACAAATTGCAATGTCGCAGATTCGCATACGACGTATAGAAGCGGAGTTATAGTTGTTTATATCTGTCAGGCCATGAATCACCATTGACGGCCGGATTGCTTTGCACTCGAAACGATCGATGTTTGACAAAACTATGCAAGTTCGTCGCAGATCGGTATAAGGTGGGTCGTTGGGGCGTGTTTTAAGCTACAAATTTCTATGTCGCAGATTCGCATACGACGAATAGAAGCGGAGTTATTGTTGTTTATATCTGTGAGGCCATGAATCGCCACTGACTACCGGATTGCCTACCACTCGAAACGATCGACGTTTGACGAAACTATACAAGTACGTCGCAGATCGGAATGAGGTGGGTCGATGTGTCGTGTATTATGCTACAAATCGGTATGTCGCAAATTTGCATTCGACGAATAGAAGCTGAGTTATAGTTGTTTATATCTGTCAGGCCATGAATCACCATTGACGGCCGGATTGCTTTCCACTCGAAACGATCGATGTTTGACAAAACTATGCAAGTTCGTCGCAGATCTGTATAAGGTGGTTCGTTGGGGCGTGTTTTATGCTACAAATTGCTATGTCGCAGATTTGCATACGACGAATAGAAGCGGAGTTATTGTTGTTTATATCTGTGAGGCCATGAATCACCATTGACGGCCGGATTGCCTACCACTCGAAACGATCGATGTTTGACGAAACTATGCAAGTTCGTCGCACATCGGCACAAGATGGGTCGATGTGACGAGTTTTAAGCTACAAAATGCTATGTCGCAGATTTGCATTCGACTAATAGAAGCGGAGTTATAGTTGTTTATATCTGTGAGGCCATGAATCACCATTGACGGCCGGATTGCTTTCCACTAGAATCGATCGATGTTTAACGAAACTATGCAAGTGCGTCGCAGATCGGTATAAGGTGGTTCATTGGGGCGGGTTTTAAGCTACAAATTGCTAGGTCGCAGATTCGCATACGACGAATAGAAGCGGAGTTATAGTTGTTTATATCTGTGAGGCCATGAATCACCATTGACGGCCGGATTGCCTACCACTCGAAACGATCGATGTTTGACGAAACTATGCAAGTTCGTCGCAGATCGGTAAAAGGTGGGTCGTTGGGTCGTGTTTTATGCTACAAATTGCTATGTCGCAAATTTGCATTCGACGAATAGAAGCTGAGTTATAGTTGTATATATCTGTCAGGACATGAATCACCATTGACGGCCGGATTGCTTTCCACTCGAAACGATCGATGTTTGACAAAACTATGCAAGTTCGTCGCAGATTGATATAAGGCTGTTCGTTGGGGCGTGTTTTATGCTACAAATTGCTATGCCGCAGATTTGCATACGACGAATAGAAGCGGAGTTATTGTTGTTTATATCTGTGAGGCCATGAATCACCATTGACGGCCGGATTGCCTACCACTCGAAACGATCGATGTTTGACGAAACTATGCAAGTTCGTCGCAGATCGGCACAAGGTGGGTCGATGTGACGTGTTTTAAGCTACAAATTGCTATGTCGCAGATTTGCATTCGACGAATAGAAGCGGAGTTATAGTTGTTTATATCTTGTGAGGCTATGAATCACCATTGACGGCCGGATTCCCTACCACTCGAAACGATCGACGTTTGACGAAACTATGCAAGTTCGTCGCAGATCGGCACAAGGTGGGTCGATGTGACGTGTTTTAAGCTACAATTTGCTATGTCGCGTATTCGCATAAGACGAATAGAAGCGGAGTTATAGTTGTTTATATCTGTGTGGCCATGAATCACCATTGACGGCCGGATTCCCTACCACTCGAAACGATCGACGTTTGACGAAACCATGCAAGTTCGTCGCAGATCGGCAGAAGGTGGGTCGATGTGACGTGTTTTAAGCTACAAATTGCTATGTCGCATATTCGCATTCGACGAATAGAACCGGAGTTATAGTTGTTTATATCTGTGAGGCCATGAATCACCATTGACGGCCGGATTCCCTACCACTCGAAACGACCGACGTTTGACGAAACCATGCAAGTTCGTCGCAGATCAGCAGAAGGTGGGTCGATGTGACGTGTTTTAAGCTACAAATTGCTATGTCGCATATTCGCATACGACAAATAGAAGCGGAGTTATTGTTGTTTATATCTGTGAGGCCATGAATCGCCATTGACTACCGGATTGCCTACCACTCGAAACGATCGATGTTTGACGAAACTATGCAAGTTCGTCGCAGATCGGCACAAGGTGGGTCGATGTGACGTGTTTTAAGCTACAAATTGCTATGTCGCAGATTTGCATTCGACGAATAGAAGCGGAGTTATAGTTGTTTATATCTGTGAGGCCATGAATCACCATTGACGGCCGGATTCCCTACCACTCGAAACGATCGACGTTTGACGAAGCCATGCAAGTTCGTCGCAGATCGGCAGAAGGTGGGTCGATGTGACGTGTTTTAAGCTACAAATTGCTATGTCGCATATTCGCATAAGACGAATAGAAGCGGAGTTATTGTTGTTTATATCTGTGAGGCCATGAATCACCATTGACGGCCGGATTCCCTACCACTCGAAACGATCGACGTTTGACGAAACCATGCAAGTTCGTCGCAGATCGGTATAAGGTGGTTCATTGGGGCGTGTTTTAAGCTACAAATTGCTAGGTCGCAGATTCGCATACGACGAATAGAAGCGGAGTTATTGTTGTTTATATCTGTGAGGCCATGAATCACCATTGACGGCCGGATTGCCTACCACTCGAAACGATCGATGTTTGACGAAACTATGCAAGTTCGTCGCACATCGGCACAAGATGGGTCGATGTGACGAGTTTTAAGCTACAAAATGCTATGTCGCAGATTTGCATTCGACTAATAGAAGCGGAGTTATAGTTGTTTATATCTGTCAGGCCATGAATCACCATTGACGGCCGGATTGCTTTGCACTCGAAACGATCGATGTTTGACAAAACTATGCAAGTTCGTCGCAGATCGGTATAAGGTGGGTCGTTGGGGCGTGTTTTAAGCTACAAATTGCTATGTCGCAGATTCGCATACGACGTATAGAAGCGGACTTATAGTTGTTTATATCTGTGAGGCCATGAATCGCCATTGACTACCGGATTGCCTACCACTCGAAACGATCGACGTTTGACGAAACTATACAAGTACGTCGCAGATCGGCATGAGGTGGGTCGATGTGTCGTGTTTTAAGCTACAAATTTCTATGTCGCAGATTCGCATACGACGAATAGAAGCGGAGTTATTGTTGTTTATATCTGTGAGGCCATGAATCACCATTGACGGCCGGATTCCCTACCACTCGAAACGATCGACGTTTGACGAAACCATGCAAGTTCGTCGCAGATCGGCACAAGGTGGGTCGATGTGACGTGTTTTAATCTACAAATTGCTATGTCGCAGATTTGCATTCGACGAATAGAAGCGGAGTTATAGTTGTTTATATCTGTCTGGCCATGAATCACCATTGACGGCCGGATTGCTTTCCACTAGAATCGATCGATGTTTGACGAAACTATGCAAGTGCGTCGCAGATCGGTATAAGGTGGTTCATTGGGGCGTGTTTTAAGCTACAAATTGCTACGTCGCAGATTTGCATACGGCGAATAGAAGCGGAGTTATAGTTGTTTATATCTGTGAGGCCATGAATCACCATTGACGGCCGGATTGCTTTCCACTCGAAACGATCGATGTTTGACGCAACTATGCAAGTTCGTCGCAGATCGGTATAAGGTGGTTCGTTGGGGCGTGTTTTAAGCTACAAATTGCAATGTCGCAGATTCGCATACGACGTATAGAAGCGGAGTTATAGTTGTTTATATCTGTCAGGCCATGAATCACCATTGACGGCCGGATTGCTTTGCACTCGAAACGATCGATGTTTGACAAAACTATGCAAGTTCGTCGCAGATCGGTATAAGGTGGGTCGTTGGGGCGTGTTTTAAGCTACAAATTGCTATGTCGCAGATTCGCATACGACGTATAGAAGCGGACTTATAGTTGTTTATATCTGTGAGGCCAAGAATCGCCATTGACTACCGGATTGCCTACCACTCGAAACGATCGACGCTTGACGAAACTATACAAGTACGTCGCAGATCGGCATGAGGTGGGTCGATGTGTCGTGTTTTAAGCTACAAATTTCTATGTCGCAGATTCGCATACGACGAATAGAAGCGGAGTTATTGTTGTTTATATCTGTGAGGCCATGAATCACCATTGACGGCCGGATTCCCTACCACTCGAAACGATCGACGTTTGACGAAACCATGCAAGTTCGTCGCAGATCGGCACAAGGTGGGTCGATGTGACGTGTTTTATGCTACAAATTGCTATGTCGCAGATTTGCATTCGACGAATAGAAGCGGAGTTATAGTTGTTTATATCTGTCTGGCCATGAATCACCATTGACGGCCGGATTGCTTTCCACTAGAATCGATCGATGTTTAACGAAACTATGCAAGTGCGTCGCAGATCGGTATAAGGTGGTTCATTGGGGCGTGTTTTAAGCTACAAATTGCTAGGTCGCAGATTCGCATACGACGAATAGAAGCGGAGTTATAGTTGTTTATATCTGTGAGGCCATGAATCGCCATTGACTACCGGATTGCCTACCACTCGAAACGATCGACGTTTGACGAAACTATACAAGTACGTCGCAGATCGGAATGAGGTGGGTCGATGTGTCGTGTATTATGCTACAAATCGCTATGTCGCAAATTTGCATTCGACGAATAGAAGCTGAGTTATAGTTGTTTATATCTGTCAGGCCATGAATCACCATTGACGGCCGGATTGCTTTCCACTCGAAACGATCGATGTTTGACAAAACTATGCAAGTTCGTCGCAGATCTGTATAAGGTGGTTCGCTGGGGCGTGTTTTATGCTATAAATTGCTATGTCGCAGATTTGCATACGACGAATAGAAGCGGAGTTATTGTTGTTTATATCTGTGAGGCCATGAATCACCATTGACGGCCGGATTGCCTACCACTCGAAACGATCGATGTTTGACGAAACTATGCAAGTTCGTCGCACATCGGCACAAGATGGGTGGATGTGACGAGTTTTAAGCTACAAAATGCTATGTCGCAGATTTGCATTCGACTAATAGAAGCAGAGTTATAGTTGTTTATATCTGTCAGGCCATGAATCACCATTGACGGCCGGATTGCTTTGCACTCGAAACGATCGATGTTTGACAAAACTATGCAAGTTCGTCGCAGATCGGTATAAGGTGGGTCGTTGGGGCGTGTTTTAAGCTACAAATTGCTATGTCGCAGATTCGCATACGACGTATAGAAGCGGACTTATAGTTGTTTATATCTGTGAGGCCATGAATCGCCAGTAACTACCGGATTGCCTACCACTCGAAACGATCGACGTTTGACGAAACTATACAAGTACGTCGCAGATCGGCATGAGGTGGGTCGATGTGTCGTGTTTTAAGCTACAAATTTCTATGTCGCAGATTCGCATACGACGAATAGAAGCGGAGTTATTGTTGTTTATATCTGTGAGGCCATGAATCACCATTGACGGCCGGATTCCCTACCACTCGAAACGATCGACGTTTGACGAAACTATGCAAGTTCGTCGCAGATCGGCACAAGGTGGGTCGATGTGACGTGTTTTATGCTACAAATTGCTATGTCGCAGATTTGCATTCGACGAATAGAAGCGGAGTTATAGTTGTTTATATCTGTCTGGCCATGAATCACCATTGACGGCCGGATTGCTTTCCACTAGAATCGATTGATGTTTGACGAAACTATGCAAGTGCGTCGCAGATCGGTATAAGGTGGTTCATTGGGGCGTGTTTTAAGCTACAAATTGCTACGTCGCAGATTTGCATAGGGCGAATAGAAGCGGAGTTATAGTTGTTTATATCTGTGAGGCCAAGAATCGCCATTGACTACCGGATTGCCTACCACTCGAAACGATCGACGTTTGACGAAACTATACAAGTACGTCGCAGATCGGCATGAGGTGGGTCGATGTGTCGTGTTTTAAGCTACAAATTTCTATGTCGCAGATTCGCATACGACGAATAGAAGCGGAGTTATTGTTGTTTATATCTGTGAGGCCATGAATCACCATTGACGGCCGGATTCCCTACCACTCGAAACGATCGACGTTTGACGAAACCATGCAAGTTCGTCGCAGATCGGCACAAGGTGGGTCGATGTGACGTGTTTTATGCTACAAATTGCTATGTCGCAGATTTGCATTCGACGAATAGAAGCGGAGTTATAGTTGTTTATATCTGTCTGGCCATGAATCACCATTGACGGCCGGATTGCTTTCCACTAGAATCGATCGATGTTTAACGAAACTATGCAAGTGCGTCGCAGATCGGTATAAGGTGGTTCATTGGGGCGTGTTTTAAGCTACAAATTGCTAGGTCGCAGATTCGCATACGACGAATAGAAGCGGAGTTATAGTTGTTTATATCTGTGAGGCCATGAATCACCATTGACGGCCGGATTGCCTACCACTCGAAACGATCGATGTTTGACGAAACTATGCAAGTTCGTCGCAGATCGGTAAAAGGTGGGTCGTTGGGTCGTGTTTTATGCTACAAATTGCTATGTCGCATATTTGCATTCGACGAATAGAAGCTGAGTTATAGTTGTTTATATCTGTCAGGACATGAATCACCATTGACGGCCGGATTGCTTTCCACTCGAAACGATCGATGTTTGACAAAACTATGCAAGTTCGTCGCAGATTGATATAAGGCTGTTCGTTGGGGCGTGTTTTATGCTACAAATTGCTATGTCGCAGATTTGCATACGACGAATAGAAGCGGAGTTATTGTTGTTTATATCTGTGAGGCCATGAATCACCATTGACGGCCGGATTGCCTACCACTCGAAACGATCGATGTTTGACGAAACTATGCAAGTTCGTCGCAGATCGGCACAAGGTGGGTCGATGTGACGTGTTTTAAGCTACAAATTGCTATGTCGCAGATTTGCATTCGACGAATAGAAGCGGAGTTATAGTTGTGTATATCTTGTGAGGCTATGAATCACCATTGACGGCCGGATTCCCTACCACTCGAAACGATCGACGTTTGACGAAACCATGCAAGTTCGTTGCAGATCGGCAGAAGGTGGGTCGATGTGACGTGTTTTAAGCTACAATTTGCTATGTCGCGTATTCGCATAAGACGAATAGAAGCGGAGTTATTGTTGTTTATATCTGTGAGGCCATGAATCACCATTGACGGCCGGATTCCCTACCACTCGAAACGATCGACGTTTGACGAAACCATGCAAGTTCGTCGCAGATCGGCACAAGGTGGGTCGATGTGACGTGTTTTATGCTACAAATTGCTATGTCGCAGATTTGCATTCGACGAATAGAAGCGGAGTTATAGTTGTTTATATCTGTCTGGCCATGAATCACCATTGACGGCCGGATTGCTTTCCACTAGAATCGATCGATGTTTAACGAAACTATGCAAGTGCGTCGCAGATCGGTATAAGGTGGTTCATTGGGGCGTGTTTTAAGCTTCAAATTGCTAGGTCGCAGATTCGCATACGACGAATAGAAGCGGAGTTATAGTTGTTTATACCTGTGAGGCCATGAATCGCCATTGACTACCGGATTGCCTACCACTCGAAACGATCGACGTTTGACGAAACTATACAAGTACGTCGCAGATCGGAATGAGGTGGGTCGATGTGTCGTGTATTATGCTACAAATCGCTATGTCGCAAATTTGCATTCGACGAATAGAAGCTGAGTTATAGTTGTTTATATCTGTCAGGCCATGAATCACCATTGACGGCCGGATTGCTTTCCACTCGAAACGATCGATGTTTGACAAAACTATGCAAGTTCGTCGCAGATCTGTATAAGGTGGTTCGTTGGGGCGTGTTTTATGCTACAAATTGCTATGTCGCAGATTTGCATACGACGAATAGAAGCGGAGTTATTGTTGTTTATATCTGTGAGGCCATGAATCACCATTGACGGCCGGATTGCCTACCACTCGAAACGATCGATGTTTGACGAAACTATGCAAGTTCGTCGCACATCGGCACAAGATGGGTCGATGTGACGAGTTTTAAGCTACAAAATGCTATGTCGCAGATTTGCATTCGACTAATAGAAGCGGAGTTATAGTTGTTTATATCTGTGAGGCCATGAATCACCATTGACGGCCGGATTGCTTTCCACTAGAATCGATCGATGTTTAACGAAACTATGCAAGTGCGTCGCAGATCGGTATAAGGTGGTTCATTGGGGCGTGTTTTAAGCTACAAATTGCTAGGTCGCAGATTCGCATACGACGAATAGAAGCGGAGTTATAGTTGTTTATATCTGTGAGGCCATGAATCACCATTGACGGCCGGATTGCCTACCACTCGAAACGATCGATGTTTGACGAAACTATGCAAGTTCGTCGCAGATCGGTAAAAGGTGGGTCGTTGGGTCGTGTTTTATGCTACAAATTGCTATGTCGCAAATTTGCATTCGACGAATAGAAGCTGAGTTATAGTTGTTTATATCTGTCAGGACATGAATCACCATTGACGGCCGGATTGCTTTCCACTCGAAACGATCGATGTTTGACAAAACTATGCAAGTTCGTCGCAGATTGATATAAGGCTGTTCGTTGGGGCGTGTTTTATGCTACAAATTGCTATGTCGCAGATTTGCATACGACGAATAGAAGCGGAGTTATTGTTGTTTATATCTGTGAGGCCATGAATCACCATTGACGGCCGGATTGCCTACCACTCGAAACGATCGATGTTTGACGAAACTATGCAAGTTCGTCGCAGATCGGCACAAGGTGGGTCGATGTGACGTGTTTTAAGCTACAAATTGCTATGTCGCAGATTTGCATTCGACGAATAGAAGCGGAGTTATAGTTGTGTATATCTTGTGAGGCTATGAATCACCATTGACGGCCGGATTCCCTACCACTCGAAACGATCGACGTTTGACGAAACCATGCAAGTTCGTTGCAGATCGGCAGAAGGTGGGTCGATGTGACGTGTTTTAAGCTACAATTTGCTATGTCGCGTATTCGCATAAGACGAATAGAAGCGGAGTTATTGTTGTTTATATCTGTGAGGCCATGAATCACCATTGACGGCCGGATTCCCTACCACTCGAAACGATCGACGTTTGACGAAACCATGCAAGTTCGTCGCAGATCGGCACAAGGTGGGTCGATGTGACGTGTTTTATGCTACAAATTGCTATGTCGCAGATTTGCATTCGACGAATAGAAGCGGATTTATAGTTGTTTATATCTGTCTGGCAATGAATCACCATTGACGGCCGGATTGCTTTCCACTAGAATCGATCGATGTTTGACGAAACTATGCAAGTTCGTCGCAGATCGGTATAAGGTGGTTCATTGGGGCGTGTTTTAAGCTACAAATTGCTAGGTCGCAGATTCGCATACGACGAATAGAAGCGAAGTTATTGTTGTTTATATCTGTGAGGCCATGAATCACCATTGACGGCCGGATTCCCTACCACTCGAAACGATCGACGTTTGACGAAACCATGCAAGTTCGTCGCAGATCGGTACAAGTTGGGTCGATGTGACGTGTTTTAAGCTACAAATTGCTATGTCGCAGATTTGCATTCGACGAATAGAAGCGGAGTTATAGTTGTTTATATCTGTGAGGCCATGAATCACCATTAACGGCCGGATTCCCTACCACTCGAAACGACTGACGTTTGACGAAACTATGCAAGTTCGTCGCAGATCAGCAGAAGGTGGGTCGATGTGACGTGTTTTAAGCTACAAATTGCTATGTCGCATATTCGAATACGACAAATAGAAGCGGAGTTATTGTTGTTTGTATCTGTGAGGCCATGAATCACCATTGACGGCCGGATTGCCTACCACTCGAAACGATCGATGTTTGACGAAACTATGCAAGTTCGTCGCAGATCGGCACAAGGTGGGTCGATGTGACGTGTTTTAAGCTACAAATTGCTATGTCGCAGATTTGCATTCGACGAATAGAAGCGGAGTTATAGTTGTTTATATCTGTGAGGCCATGAATCACCATTGACGGCCGGATTCCCTACCACTCGAAACGATCGACGTTTGGCGAAACCATGCAAGTTCGTCGCAGATCGGCAGAAGGTGGGTCGATGTGACGTGTTTTAAGCTACAAATTGCTATGTCGCATATTCGCATACGACGAATAGAAGCGGAGTTATTGTTGTTTATATCTGTGAGGCCATGAATCACCATTGACGGCCGGATTGCCTACCACTTGAAACGATCGATGTTTGACGAAACTATGCAAGTTCGTCGCAGATCAGCAGAAGGTGGGTCGATGTGACGTGTTTTAAGCTACAAATTGCTATGTCGCATATTCGCAAACGACAAATAGAAGCGGAGTTATTGTTGTTTATATCTGTGAGGCCATGAATCGCCATTGACTACCGGATTGCCTACCACTCGAAACGATCGATGTTTGACGAAACTATGCAAGTTCGTCGCAGATCGGCACAAGGTGGGTCGATGTGACGTGTTTTAAGCTACAAATTGCTATGTCGCATATTCGCATACGACGAATAGAAGCGGAGTTATTGTTGTTTGTATCTGTGAGGCCATGAATCACCATTGACGGCCGGATTGCCTACCACTCGAAACGATCGATGTTTGACGAAACTATGCAAGTTCGTCGCAGATCGGCACAAGGTGGGTCGATGTGACGTGTTTTAAGCTACAAATTGCTATGTCGCAGATTTGCATTCGACGAATAGAAGCGGAGTTATAGTTGTTTATATCTGTGAGGCCATGAATCACCATTGACGGCCGGATTCCCTACCACTCGAAACGACCGACGTTTGACGAAACCATGCAAGTTCGTCGCAGATCAGCTGAAGGTGGGTCGATGTGACGTGTTTTAAGCTACAAATTGCTATGTCGCATATTCGCATACGACAAATAGAAGCGGAGTTATTGTTGTTTATAACTGTGAGGCCATGAATCGCCATTGACTACCGGATTTCCTACCACTCGAAACGATCGATGTTTGACGAAACTATGAAAGTTCGTCGCAGATCGGCAAAAGGTGGGTCGATGTGACGTGTTTTAAGCTACAAATTGCTATGTCGCATATTCGCATACGACGAATAGAAGCGGAGTTATTGTTGTTTGTATCTGTGAGGCCATGAATCACCATTGACGGCCGGATTGCCTACCACTCGAAACGATCGATGTTTGACGAAACTATGCAAGTTCGTCGCAGATCGGCACAAGGTGGGTCGATGTGACGTGTTTTAAGCTATAAATTGCTATGTCGCAGATTTGCATTCGACGAATAGAAGCGGAGTTATAGTTGTTTATATCTGTGAGGCCATGAATCACCATTGACGGCCGGATTCCCTACCACTCGAAACGATCGACGTTTGACGAAACCATGCAAGTTCGTCGCAGATCGGCAGAAGGTGGGTCGATGTGACGTGTTTTAAGCTACAAATTCCTATGTCGCATATTCGCATACGACGAATAGAAGCGGAGTTATTGTTGTTTATATCTGTGAGGCCATGAATCACCATTGACGGCCGGATTGCCTACCACTCGAAACGATCGATGTTTGACGAAACTATGCAAGTTCGTCGCAGATCGGCACAAGGTGGGTCGATGTGACGTGTTTTAAGCTACAAATTGCTATGTCGCAGATTTGCATTCGACGAATAGAAGCGGAGTTATTGTTGTTTATATCTGTGAGGCCATGAATCACCATTGACGGCCGGATTGCCTACCACTCGAAACGATCGATGTTTGACGAAACTATGCAAGTTCGTCGCAGATCGGCACAAGGTGGGTCGATGTGACGTGTTTTAAGCTACAAATTGCTATGTCGCAGATTTGCATTCGACGAATAGAAGCGGAGTTATAGTTGTTTATATCTGTGAGGCCATGAATCACCATTGACGGCCGGATTCCCTACCACTCGAAACGATCGACGTTTGACGAAACCATGCAAGTTCGTCGCAGATCGGCACAAGGTGGATCGATGTGACGTGTTTTAAGCTACAAATTGCTATGTCGCATATTCGCATACGACGAATAGAAGCGGAGTTATTGTTGTTTATATCTGTGAGGCCATGAATCACCATTGACGGCCGGATTCCCTACCACTCGAAACGACCGACGTTTGACGAAACCATGCAAGTTCGTCGCAGATCAGCAGAAGGTGGGTCGATGTGACGTGTTTTGAGCTACAAATTGCTATGTCGCATATTCGCATACGACAAATAGAAGCGGAGTTATTGTTGTTTATATCTGTGAGGCCATGAATCGCCATTGACTACCGGATTACCTACCACTCGAAACGATCGATGTTTGACGAAACTATGAAAGTTCGTCGCAGATCGGCAAAAGGTGGGTCGATGTGACGTGTTTTAAGCTACAAATTGCTATGTCGCATATTCGCATACGACGAATAGAAGCGGAGTTATTGTTGTTTGTATCTGTGAGGCCATGAATCACCATTGACGGCCGGATTGCCTACCACTCGAAACGATCGATGTTTGACGAAACTATGCAAGTTCGTCGCAGATCGGCACAAGGTGGGTCGATGTGACGTGTTTTAAGCTACAAATTGCTATGTCGCAGATTTGCATTCGACGAATAGAAGCGGAGTTATAGTTGTTTATATCTGTGAGGCCATGAATCACCATTGACGGCCGGATTCCCTACCACTCGAAACGATCGACGTTTGACGAAACCATGCAAGTTCGTCGCAGATCGGCAGAAGGTGGGTCGATGTGACGTGTTTTAAGCTACAAATAGCTATGTCGCATATTCGCATACGACGAATAGAAGCGGAGTTATTGTTGTTTATATCTGTGAGGCCATGATTCACCATTGACGGCCGGATTGCCTACCACTCGAAACGATCGATGTTTGACGAAACTATGCAAGTTCGTCGCAGATCGGCACAAGGTGGGTCGATGTGACGTGTTTTAAGCTACAAATGGCTATGTCGCAGATTCGCATACGACGAATAGAAGCGAAGTTATTGTTGTTTATATCTGTGAGGCCATGAATCACCATTGACGGCCGGATTCCCTACCACTCGAAACGATCGACGTTTGACGAAACCATGCAAGTTCGTCGCAGATCGGTACAAGGTGGGTCGATGTGACGTGTTTTAAGCTACAAATTGCTATGTCGCAGATTTGCATTCGACGAATAGAAGCGGAGTTATAGTTGTTTATATCTGTGAGGCCATGAATCACCATTGACGGCCGGATTCCCTACCACTCGAAACGACCGACGTTTGACGAAACCATGCAAGTTCGTCGCAGATCAGCAGAAGGTGGGTCGATGTGACGTGTTTTAAGCTACAAATTGCTATGTCGCATATTCGCATACGACAAATAGAAGCGGAGTTATTGTTGTTTATATCTGTGAGGCCATGAATCGCCATTGACTACCGGATTGCCTACCACTCGAAACGATCGATGTTTGACGAAACTATGCAAGTTCGTCGCAGATCGGCACAAGGTGGGTCGATGTGACGTGTTTTAAGCTACAAATTGCTATGTCGCAGATTTGCATTCGACGAATAGAAGCGGAGTTATAGTTGTTTATATCTGTGAGGCCATGAATCACCATTGACGGCCGGATTCCCTACCACTCGAAACGATCGACGTTTGACGAAACCATGCAAGTTCGTCGCAGATCAGCACAAGGTGGATCGATGTGACGTGTTTTAAGCTACAAATTGCTATGTTGCATATTCGCATACGACGAATAGAAGCGGAGTTATTGTTGTTTATATCTGTGAGGCCATGAAACACCATTGACGGCCGGATTGCCTACCACTCGAAACGATCGATGTTTGACGAAACTATGCAAGTTCGTCGCAGATCGGCACAAGGTGGGTCGATGTGACGTGTTTTAAGCTACAAATGGCTATGTCGCAGATTCGCATACGACGAATAGAAGCGAAGTTATTGTTGTTTATATCTGTGAGGCCATGAATCACCATTGACGGCCGGATTCCCTACCACTCGAAACGATCGACGTTTGACGAAACCATGCAAGTTCGTCGCAGATCGGTACAAGGTGGGTCGATGTGACGTGTTTTAAGCTACAAATTGCTATGTCGCAGATTTGCATTCGACGAATAGAAGCGGAGTTATAGTTGTTTATATCTGTGAGGCCATGAATCACCATTGACGGCCGGATTCCCTACCACTCGAAACGACCGACGTTTGACGAAACCATGCAAGTTCGTCGCAGATCAGCAGAAGGTGGGTCGATGTGACGTGTTTTAAGCTACAAATTGCTATGTCGCATATTCGCATACGACAAATAGAAGCGGAGTTATTGTTGTTTATATCTGTGAGGCCATGAATCGCCATTGACTACCGGATTGCCTACCACTCGAAACGATCGATGTTTGACGAAACTATGCAAGTTCGTCGCAGATCGGCACAAGGTGGGTCGATGTGACGTGTTTTAAGCTACAAATTGCTATGTCGCATATTCGCATACGACGAATAGAAGCGGAGTTATTGTTGTTTGTATCTGTGAGGCCATGAATCACCATTGACGGCCGGATTGCCTACCACTCGAAACGATCGATGTTTGACGAAACTATGCAAGTTCGTCGCAGATCGGCACAAGGTGGGTCGATGTGACGTGTTTTAAGCTACAAATTGCTATGTCGCAGATTTGCATTCGACGAATAGAAGCGGAGTTATAGTTGTTTATATCTGTGAGGCCATGAATCACCATTGACGGCCGGATTCCCTACCACTCGAAACGATCGACGTTTGACGAAACCATGCAAGTTCGTCGCAGATCGGCAGAAGGTGGGTCGATGTGACGTGTTTTAAGCTACAAATTGCTATGTCGCATATTCGCATTCGACGAATAGAACCGGAGTTATAGTTGTTTATATCTGTGAGGCCATGAATCACCATTGACGGCCGGATTCCCTACCACTCGAAACGACCGACGTTTGACGAAACCATGCAAGTTCGTCGCAGATCAGCAGAAGGTGGGTCGATGTGACGTGTTTTAAGCTACAAATTGCTATGTCGCATATTCGCATACGACAAATAGAAGCGGAGTTATTGTTGTTTATATCTGTGAGGCCATGAATCGCCATTGACTACCGGATTGCCTACCACTCGAAACGATCGATGTTTGACGAAACTATGCAAGTTCGTCGCAGATCGGCACAAGGTGGGTCGATGTGACGTGTTTTAAGCTACAAATTGCTATGTCGCATATTCGCATACGACGAATAGAAGCGGAGTTATTGTTGTTTATATCTGTGAGGCCATGAATCACCATTGACGGCCGGATTGCCTACCACTCGAAACGATCGATGTTTGACGAAACTATGCAAGTTCGTCGCAGATCGGCACAAGGTGGGTCGATGTGACGTGTTTTAAGCTACAAATTGCTATGTCGCAGATTTGCATACGACGAATAGAAGCGGAGTTATTGTTGTTTATATCTGTGAGGCCATGAATCACCATTGACGGCCGGATTGCCTACCACTCGAAACGATCGATGTTTGACGAAACTATGCAAGTTCGTCGCAGATCGGTAAAAGGTGGGTCGTTGGGTCGTGTTTTATGCTACAAATTGCTATGTCGCAGATTTGCATACGACGTATAGAAGCGGAGTTATTGTTGTTTATATCTGTGAGGCCATGAATCACCATTGACGGCCGGATTGCTTTCCACTCCAAACGATCGATGTTTGACGAAACTATGCAAGTTCGTCGCAGATCGGCACAAGGTGGGTCGATGTGACGTGTTTTAAGCTATAAATTGCTATGTCGCAGATTTGCATTCGACGAATAGAAGCGGAGTTATAGTTGTTTATATCTGTGAGGCCATGAATCACCATTGACGGCCGGATTCCCTACCACTCGAAACGATCGACGTTTGACGAAACCATGCAAGTTCGTCGCAGATCGGCAGAAGGTGGGTCGATGTGACGTGTTTTAAGCTACAAATTCCTATGTCGCATATTCGCATACGACGAATAGAAGCGGAGTTATTGTTGTTTATATCTGTGAGGCCATGAATCACCATTGACGGCCGGATTGCCTACCACTCGAAACGATCGATGTTTGACGAAACTATGCAAGTTCGTCGCAGATCGGCACAAGGTGGGTCGATGTGACGTGTTTTAAGCTACAAATTGCTATGTCGCAGATTTGCATTCGACGAATAGAAGCGGAGTTATTGTTGTTTATATCTGTGAGGCCATGAATCACCATTGACGGCCGGATTGCCTACCACTCGAAACGATCGAAGTTTGACGAAACTATGCAAGTTCGTCGCAGATCGGCACAAGGTGGGTCGATGTGACGTGTTTTAAGCTACAAATTGCTATGTCGCAGATTTGCATTCGACGAATAGAAGCGGAGTTATAGTTGTTTATATCTGTGAGGCCATGAATCACCATTGACGGCCGGATTCCCTACCACTCGAAACGATCGACGTTTGACGAAACCATGCAAGTTCGTCGCAGATCGGCACAAGGTGGATCGATGTGACGTGTTTTAAGCTACAAATTGCTATGTCGCATATTCGCATACGACGAATAGAAGCGGAGTTATTGTTGTTTATATCTGTGAGGCCATGAATCACCATTGACGGCCGGATTCCCTACCACTCGAAACGACCGACGTTTGACGAAACCATGCAAGTTCGTCGCAGATCAGCAGAAGGTGGGTCGATGTGACGTGTTTTGAGCTACAAATTGCTATGTCGCATATTCGCATACGACAAATAGAAGCGGAGTTATTGTTGTTTATATCTGTGAGGCCATGAATCGCCATTGACTACCGGATTACCTACCACTCGAAACGATCGATGTTTGACGAAACTATGAAAGTTCGTCGCAGATCGGCAAAAGGTGGGTCGATGTGACGTGTTTTAAGCTACAAATTGCTATGTCGCATATTCGCATACGACGAATAGAAGCGGAGTTATTGTTGTTTGTATCTGTGAGGCCATGAATCACCATTGACGGCCGGATTGCCTACCACTCGAAACGATCGATGTTTGACGAAACTATGCAAGTTCGTCGCAGATCGGCACAAGGTGGGTCGATGTGACGTGTTTTAAGCTACAAATTGCTATGTCGCAGATTTGCATTCGACGAATAGAAGCGGAGTTATAGTTGTTTATATCTGTGAGGCCATGAATCACCATTGACGGCCGGATTCCCTACCACTCGAAACGATCGACGTTTGACGAAAACATGCAAGTTCGTCGCAGATCGGCAGAAGGTGGGTCGATGTGGCGTGTTTTAAGCTACAAATTGCTATGTCGCATATTCGCATACGACGAATAGAAGCGGAGTTATTGTTGTTTATATCTGTGAGGCGATGATTCACCATTGACGGCCGGATTGCCTACCACTCGAAACGATCGATGTTTGACGAAACTATGCAAGTTCGTCGCAGATCGGCACAAGGTGGGTCGATGTGACGTGTTTTAAGCTACAAATGGCTATGTCGCAGATTCGCATACGACGAATAGAAGCGAAGTTATTGTTGTTTATATCTGTGAGGCCATGAATCACCATTGACGGCCGGATTCCCTACCACTCGAAACGATCGACGTTTGACGAAACCATGCAAGTTCGTCGCAGATCGGTACAAGGTGGGTCGATGTGACGTGTTTTAAGCTACAAATTGCTATGTCGCAGATTTGCATTCGACGAATAGAAGCGGAGTTATAGTTGTTTATATCTGTGAGGCCATGAATCACCATTGACGGCCGGATTCCCTACCACTCGAAACGACCGACGTTTGACGAAACCATGCAAGTTCGTCGCAGATCAGCAGAAGGTGGGTCGATGTGACGTGTTTTAAGCTACAAATTGCTATGTCGCATATTCGCATACGACAAATAGAAGCGGAGTTATTGTTGTTTATATCTGTGAGGCCATGAATCGCCATTGACTACCGGATTGCCTACCACTCGAAACGATCGATGTTTGACGAAACTATGCAAGTTCGTCGCAGATCGGCACAAGGTGGGTCGATGTGACGTGTTTTAAGCTACAAATTGCTATGTCGCAGATTTGCATTCGACGAATAGAAGCGGAGTTATAGTTGTTTATATCTGTGAGGCCATGAATCACCATTGACGGCCGGATTCCCTACCACTCGAAACGATCGACGTTTGACGAAACCATGCAAGTTCGTCGCAGATCAGCACAAGGTGGATCGATGTGACGTGTTTTAAGCTACAAATTGCTATGTCGCATATTCGCATACGACGAATAGAAGCGGAGTTATTGTTGTTTATATCTGTGAGGCCATGAAACACCATTGACGGCCGGATTGCCTACCACTCGAAACGATCGATGTTTGACGAAACTATGCAAGTTCGTCGCAGATCGGCACAAGGTGGGTCGATGTGACGTGTTTTAAGCTACAAATGGCTATGTCGCAGATTCGCATACGACGAATAGAAGCGAAGTTATTGTTGTTTATATCTGTGAGGCCATGAATCACCATTGACGGCCGGATTCCCTACCACTCGAAACGATCGACGTTTGACGAAACCATGCAAGTTCGTCGCAGATCGGTACAAGGTGGGTCGATGTGACGTGTTTTAAGCTACAAATTGCTATGTCGCAGATTTGCATTCGACGAATAGAAGCGGAGTTATAGTTGTTTATATCTGTGAGGCCATGAATCACCATTGACGGCCGGATTCCCTACCACTCGAAACGACCGACGTTTGACGAAACCATGCAAGTTCGTCGCAGATCAGCAGAAGGTGGGTCGATGTGACGTGTTTTAAGCTACAAATTGCTATGTCGCATATTCGCATACGACAAATAGAAGCGGAGTTATTGTTGTTTATATCTGTGAGGCCATGAATCGCCATTGACTACCGGATTGCCTACCACTCGAAACGATCGATGTTTGACGAAACTATGCAAGTTCGTCGCAGATCGGCACAAGGTGGGTCGATGTGACGTGTTTTAAGCTACAAATTGCTATGTCGCATATTCGCATACGACGAATAGAAGCGGAGTTATTGTTGTTTGTATCTGTGAGGCCATGAATCACCATTGACGGCCGGATTGCCTACCACTCGAAACGATCGATGTTTGACGAAACTATGCAAGTTCGTCGCAGATCGGCACAAGGTGGGTCGATGTGACGTGTTTTAAGCTACAAATTGCTATGTCGCAGATTTGCATTCGACGAATAGAAGCGGAGTTATAGTTGTTTATATCTGTGAGGCCATGAATCACCATTGACGGCCGGATTCCCTACCACTCGAAACGATCGACGTTTGACGAAACCATGCAAGTTCGTCGCAGATCGGCAGAAGGTGGGTCGATGTGACGTGTTTTAAGCTACAAATTGCTATGTCGCATATTCGCATTCGACGAATAGAACCGGAGTTATAGTTGTTTATATCTGTGAGGCCATGAATCACCATTGACGGCCGGATTCCCTACCACTCGAAACGACCGACGTTTGACGAAACCATGCAAGTTCGTCGCAGATCAGCAGAAGGTGGGTCGATGTGACGTGTTTTAAGCTACAAATTGCTATGTCGCATATTCGCATACGACAAATAGAAGCGGAGTTATTGTTGTTTATATCTGTGAGGCCATGAATCGCCATTGACTACCGGATTGCCTACCACTCGAAACGATCGATGTTTGACGAAACTATGCAAGTTCGTCGCAGATCGGCACAAGGTGGGTCGATGTGACGTGTTTTAAGCTACAAATTGCTATGTCGCATATTCGCATACGACGAATAGAAGCGGAGTTATTGTTGTTTGTATCTGTGAGGCCATGAATCGCCATTGACTACCGGATTGCCTATCACTCGAAACGATCGATGTTTGACGAAACTATGCAAGTTCGTCGCAGATCAGCAGAAGGTGGGTCGATGTGACGTGTTTTAAGCTACAAATTGCTATGTCGCAGATTTGCATTCGACGAATAGAAGCGGAGTTATAGTTGTTTATATCTGTGAGGCCATGAATCACCATTGACGGCCGGATTGCCTACCACTCGAAACGATCGACGTTTGACGAAACCATGCAAGTTCGTCGCAGATCGGCAGAAGGTGGGTCGATGTGACGTGTTTTAAGCTACAAATTGCTATGTCGCATATTCGCATTCGACGAATAGAAGCGGAGTTATTGTTGTTTATATCTGTGAGGCCATGAATCACCATTGACGGCCGGATTGCCTACCACTCGAAACGATCGATGTTTGACGAAACTATGCAAGTTCGTCGCAGATCGGCACAAGGTGGGTCGATGTGACGTGTTTTAAGCTACAAATTGCTATGTCGCAGATTTGCATACGACGAATAGAAGCGGAGTTATTGTTGTTTATATCTGTGAGGCCATGAATCACCATTGACGGCCGGATTGCCTACCACTCGAAACGATCGATGTTTGACGAAACTATGCAAGTTCGTCGCAGATCGGTAAAAGGTGGGTCGTTGGGTCGTGTTTTATGCTACAAATTGCTATGTCGCAGATTTGCATACGACGTATAGAAGCGGAGTTATTGTTGTTTATATCTGTGAGGCCATGAATCACCATTGACGGCCGGATTGCTTTCCACTCCAAACGATCGATGTTTGACGAAACTATGCAAGTTCGTCGCAGATCGGCACAAGGTGGGTCGATGTGACGTGTTTTAAGCTACAAATTGCTATGTCGCAGATTTGCATACGACGAATAGAAGCGGAGTTATTGTTGTTTATATCTGTGAGGCCATGAATCACCATTGACGGCCGGATTGCCTACCACTCGAAACGATCGATGTTTGACGAAACTATGCAAGTTCGTCGCAGATCGGCACAAGGTGGGACGGTGCGACGTGTTTTAAGCTACAAATTGCTATGTCGCATATTCGCATACGACGAATAGAAGCGGAGTTATTGTTGTTTATATCTGTGAGGCCATGAATCACCATTGACGGCCGGATTGCCTACCACTCGAAACGATCGATGTTTGACGAAACTATGCAAGTTCGTCGCAGATCGGCACAAGGTGGGTCGATGTGACGTGTTTTAAGCTACAAATTGCTATGTCGCAGATTTGCATACGACGAATAGAAGCGGAGTTATTGTTGTTTATATCTGTGAGGCCATGAATCACCATTGACGGCCGGATTGCCTACCACTCGAAACGATCGATGTTTGACGAAACTATGCAAGTTCGTCGCAGATCGGCACAAGGTGGGTCGATGTGACGTGTTTTAAGCTACAAATTGCTATGTCGCAGATTTGCATACGACGAATAGAAGCGGAGGTATTGTTGTTTATATCTGTGAGGCCATGAATCACCATTGACGGCCGGATTGCCTACCACTCGAAACGATCGATGTTTGACGAAACTATGCAAGTTCGTCGCAGATCGGCACAAGGTGGGTCGATGTGACGTGTTTTAAGCTACAAATTGCTATGTCGCAGATTTGCATTCGACGAATAGAAGCGGAGTTATAGTTGTTTATATCTGTGAGGCCATGAATCACCATTGACGGCCGGATTGCCTACCACTCGAAACGATCGACGTTTGACGAAACCATGCAAGTTCGTCGCAGATCGGCACAAGGTGGATCGATGTGACGTGTTTTAAGCTACAAATTGCTATGTCGCATATTCGCATACGACGAATAGAAGCGGAGTTATTGTTGTTTGTATCTGTGAGGCCATGAATCACCATTGACGGCCGGATTGCCTACCACTCGAAACGATCGAGGTTTGACGAAACTATGCAAGTTCGTCGCAGATCGGCACAAGGTGGGTCGATGTGACGTGTTTTAAGCTACAAATTGCTATGTCGCAGATTTGCATTCGACGAATAGAAGCGGAGTTATAGTTGTTTATATCTGTGAGGCCATGAATCACCATTGACGGCCGGATTCCCTACCACTCGAAACGATCGACGTTTGACGAAACCATGCAAGTTCGTCGCAGATCGGCACAAGGTGGATCGATGTGACGTGTTTTAAGCTACATATTGCTATGTCGCATATTCGCATACGACGAATAGAAGCGGAGTTATTGTTGTTTGTATCTGTGAGGCCATGAATCACCATTGACGGCCGGATTGCCTACCACTCGAAACGATCGATGTTTGACGAAACTATGCAAGTTCGTCGCAGATCGGTAAAAGGTGGGTCGTTGGGTCGTGTTTTATGCTACAAATTGCTATGTCGCAGATTTGCATACGACGTATAGAAGCGGAGTTATTGTTGTTTATATCTGTGAGGCCATGAATCACCATTGACGGCCGGATTGCTTTCCACTCCAAACGATCGATGTTTGACGAAACTATGCAAGTTCGTCGCAGATCGGCACAAGGTGGGTCGATGTGACGTGTTTTAAGCTACAAATTGCTATGTCGCAGATTTGCATACGACGAATAGAAGCGGAGTTATTGTTGTTTATATCTGTGAGGCCATGAATCACCATTGACGGCCGGATTGCCTACCACTCGAAACGATCGATGTTTGACGAAACTATGCAAGTTCGTCGCAGATCGGCACAAGGTGGGTCGATGTGACGTGTTTTAAGCTACAAATTGCTATGTCGCAGATTTGCATACGACGAATAGAAGCGGAGTTATTGTTGTTTATATCTGTGAGGCCATGAATCACCATTGACGGCCGGATTGCCTACCACTCGAAACGATCGATGTTTGACGAAACCATGCAAGTTCGTCCCAGATCGGCACAAGGTGGGTCGATGGGACGTGTTTTAAGCTACAAATTGCTATGTCGCAGATTTGCATACGACGTATAGAAGCGGAGTTATAGTTGTTTATATCTGTCTGGCCATGAATCACCATTGACGGCCGGATTGCTTTCCACTAGAATCGATCGATGTTTGACGAAACTATGCAAGTTCGTCGCAGATCGGCACAAGGTGGGTCGATGTGACGTGTTTTAAGCTACAAATTGCTATGTCGCAGATTTGCATACGACGAATAGAAGCGGAGTTATTGTTGTTTATATCTGTGAGGCCATGAATCACCATTGACGGCCGGATTGCCTACCACTCGAAACGATCGATGTTTGACGAAACTATGCAAGTTCGTCGCAGATCGGCATGAGGTGGGTCGATGTGTCGTGTTTTAAGCTACAAATTTCTATGTCGCAGATTCGCATACGACGAATAGAAGCGGAGTTATTGTTGTTTATATCTGTGAGGCCATGAATCACCATTGACGGCCGGATTGCTTTCCACTCGAAACGATCGATGTTTGACAAAACTATGCAAGTTCGTCGCAGATCGGTATAAGGTGGTTCGTTGGGGCGTGTTTTATGCTACAAATTGCTATGTCGCAGATTTGCATACGACGAATAGAAGCGGAGTTATTGTTGTTTATATCTGTGAGGCCATGAATCACCATTGACGGCCGGATTGCTTTCCACTCGAAACGATCGACGTTTGACGAAACCATGCAAGTTCGTCGCAGATCAGCAGAAGGTGGGTCGATGTGACGTGTTTTAAGCTACAAATTGCTATGTCGCATATTCGCATACGACAAATAGACGCGGAGTTATTGTTGTTTATATCTGTGAGGCCATGAATCGCCATTGACTACCGGATTGCCTACCACTCGAAACGATCGATGTTTGACGAAACTATGCAAGTTCGTCGCAGATCGGCACAAGGTGGGTCGATGTGACGTGTTTTAAGCTACAAATTGCTATGTCGCATATTCGCATACGACGAATAGAAGCGGAGTTATTGTTGTTTGTATCTGTGAGGCCATGAATCGCCATTGACTACCGGATTGCCTATCACTCGAAACGATCGATGTTTGACGAAACTATGCAAGTTCGTCGCAGATCAGCAGAAGGTGGGTCGATGTGACGTGTTTTAAGCTACAAATTGCTATGTCGCAGATTTGCATACGACGAATAGAAGCGGAGTTATTGTTGTTTATATCTGTGAGGCCATGAATCACCATTGACGGCCGGATTGCCTACCACTCGAAACGATCGATGTTTGACGAAACTATGCAAGTTCGTCGCAGATCGGCATGAGGTGGGTCGATGTGTCGTGTTTTAAGCTACAAATTTCTATGTCGCAGATTCGCATACGACGAATAGAAGCGGAGTTATTGTTGTTTATATCTGTGAGGCCATGAATCACCATTGACGGCCGGATTGCTTTCCACTCGAAACGATCGATGTTTGACAAAACTATGCAAGTTCGTCGCAGATCGGTATAAGGTGGTTCGTTGGGGCGTGTTTTATGCTACAAATTGCTATGTCGCAGATTTGCATACGACGAATAGAAGCGGAATTATTGTTGTTTATATCTGTGAGGCCATGAATCACCATTGACGGCCGGATTGCTTTCCACTCGAAACGATCGACGTTTGACGAAACCATGCAAGTTCGTCGCAGATCAGCAGAAGGTGGGTCGATGTGACGTGTTTTAAGCTACAAATTGCTATGTCGCATATTCGCATACGACAAATAGAAGCGGAGTTATTGTTGTTTATATCTGTGAGGCCATGAATCGCCATTGACTACCGGATTGCCTACCACTCGAAACGATCGATGTTTGACGAAACTATGCAAGTTCGTCGCAGATCGGCACAAGGTGGGTCGATGTGACGTGTTTTAAGCTACAAATTGCTATGTCGCATATTCGCATACGACGAATAGAAGCGGAGTTATTGTTGTTTGTATCTGTGAGGCCATGAATCGCCATTGACTACCGGATTGCCTATCACTCGAAACGATCGATGTTTGACGAAACTATGCAAGTTCGTCGCAGATCAGCAGAAGGTGGGTCGATGTGTCGTGTTTTAAGCTACAAATTTCTATGTCGCAGATTCGCATACGACGAATAGAAGCGGAGTTATTGTTGTTTATATCTGTGAGGCCATGAATCACCATTGACGGCCGGATTGCTTTCCACTCGAAACGATCGATGTTTGACAAAACTATGCAAGTTCGTCGCAGATCGGTATAAGGTGGTTCGTTGGGGCGTGTTTTATGCTACAAATTGCTATGTCGCAGATTTGCATACGACGAATAGAAGCGGAGTTATTGTTGTTTATATCTGTGAGGCCATGAATCACCATTGACGGCCGGATTGCTTTCCACTCGAAACGATCGACGTTTGACGAAACCATGCAAGTTCGTCGCAGATCAGCAGAAGGTGGGTCGATGTGACGTGTTTTAAGCTACAAATTGCTATGTCGCATATTCGCATTCGACGAATAGAAGCGGAGTTATTGTTGTTTATATCTGTGAGGCCATGAATCACCATTGACGGCCGGATTGCCTACCACTCGAAACGATCGATGTTTGACGAAACTATGCAAGTTCGTCGCAGATCGGCACAAGGTGGGTCGATGTGACGTGTTTTAAGCTACAAATTGCTATGTCGCAGATTTGCATACGACGAATAGAAGCGGAGTTATTGTTGTTTATATCTGTGAGGCCATGAATCACCATTGACGGCCGGATTGCCTACCACTCGAAACGATCGATGTTTGACGAAACTATGCAAGTTCGTCGCAGATCGGTAAAAGGTGGGTCGTTGGGTCGTGTTTTATGCTACAAATTGCTATGTCGCAGATTTGCATACGATGTATAGAAGCGGAGTTATTGTTGTTTATATCTGTGAGGCCATGAATCACCATTGACGGCCGGATTGCTTTCCACTCGAAACGATCGATGTTTGACGAAACTATGCAAGTTCGTCGCAGATCGGCATGAGGTGGGTCGATGTGTCGTGTTTTAAGCTACAAATTTCTATGTCGCAGATTCGCATACGACGAATAGAAGCGGAGTTATTGTTGTTTATATCTGTGAGGCCATGAATCACCATTGACGGCCGGATTGCTTTCCACTCGAAACGATCGATGTTTGACAAAACTATGCAAGTTCGTCGCAGATCGGTATAAGGTGGTTCGTTGGGGCGTGTTTTATGCTACAAATTGCTATGTCGCAGATTTGCATACGACGAATAGAAGCGGAGTTATTGTTGTTTATATCTGTGAGGCCATGAATCACCATTGACGGCCGGATTGCTTTCCACTCGAAACGATCGACGTTTGACGAAACCATGCAAGTTCGTCGCAGATCAGCAGAAGGTGGGTCGATGTGACGTGTTTTAAGCTACAAATTGCTATGTCGCATATTCGCATACGACCAATAGAAGCGGAGTTATTGTTGTTTATATCTGTGAGGCCATGAATCGCCATTGACTACCGGATTGCCTACCACTCGAAACGATCGATGTTTGACGAAACTATGCAAGTTCGTCGCAGATCGGCACAAGGTGGGTCGATGTGACGTGTTTTAAGCTACAAATTGCTATGTCGCATATTCGCATACGACGAATAGAAGCGGAGTTATTGTTGTTTGTATCTGTGAGGCCATGAATCGCCATTGACTACCGGATTGCCTATCACTCGAAACGATCGATGTTTGACGAAACTATGCAAGTTCGTCGCAGATCAGCAGAAGGTGGGTCGATGTGACGTGTTTTAAGCTACAAATTGCTATGTCGCAGATTTGCATTCGACGAATAGAAGCGGAGTTATAGTTGTTTATATCTGTGAGGCCATGAATCACCATTGACGGCCGGATTGCCTACCACTCGAAACGATCGACGTTTGACGAAACCATGCAAGTTCGTCGCAGATCGGCAGAAGGTGGGTCGATGTGACGTGTTTTAAGCTACAAATTGCTATGTCGCATATTCGCATTCGACGAATAGAAGCGGAGTTATTGTTGTTTATATCTGTGAGGCCATGAATCACCATTGACGGCCGGATTGCCTACCACTCGAAACGATCGATGTTTGACGAAACTATGCAAGTTCGTCGCAGATCGGCACAAGGTGGGTCGATGTGACGTGTTTTAAGCTACAAATTGCTATGTCGCAGATTTGCATACGACGAATAGAAGCGGAGTTATTGTTGTTTATATCTGTGAGGCCATGAATCACCATTGACGGCCGGATTGCCTACCACTCGAAACGATCGATGTTTGACGAAACTATGCAAGTTCGTCGCAGATCGGTAAAAGGTGGGTCGTTGGGTCGTGTTTTATGCTACAAATTGCTATGTCGCAGATTTGCATACGACGTATAGAAGCGGAGTTATTGTTGTTTATATCTGTGAGGCCATGAATCACCATTGACGGCCGGATTGCTTTCCACTCCAAACGATCGATGTTTGACGAAACTATGCAAGTTCGTCGCAGATCGGCACAAGGTGGGTCCATGTGACGTGTTTTAAGCTACAAATTGCTATGTCGCAGATTTGCATACGACGAATAGAAGCGGAGTTATTGTTGTTTATATCTGTGAGGCCATGAATCACCATTGACGGCCGGATTGCCTACCACTCGAAACGATCGATGTTTGACGAAACTATGCAAGTTCGTCGCAGATCGGCACAAGGTGGGTCGGTGCGACGTGTTTTAAGCTACAAATTGCTATGTCGCATATTCGCATACGACGAATAGAAGCGGAGTTATTGTTGTTTATATCTGTGAGGCCATGAATCACCATTGACGGCCGGATTGCCTACCACTCGAAACGATCGATGTTTGACGAAACTATGCAAGTTCGTCGCAGATCGGCACAAGGTGGGTCGATGTGACGTGTTTTAAGCTACAAATTGCTATGTCGCAGATTTGCATACGACGAATAGAAGCGGAGTTATTGTTGTTTATATCTGTGAGGCCATGAATCACCATTGACGGCCGGATTGCCTACCACTCGAAACGATCGATGTTTGACGAAACTATGCAAGTTCGTCGCAGATCGGCACAAGGTGGGTCGATGTGACGTGTTTTAAGCTACAAATTGCTATGTCGCAGATTTGCATACGACGAATAGAAGCGGAGGTATTGTTGTTTATATCTGTGAGGCCATGAATCACCATTGACGGCCGGATTGCCTACCACTCGAAACGATCGATGTTTGACGAAACTATGCAAGTTCGTCGCAGATCGGCACAAGGTGGGTCGATGTGACGTGTTTTAAGCTACAAATTGCTATGTCGCAGATTTGCATTCGACGAATAGAAGCGGAGTTATAGTTGTTTATATCTGTGAGGCCATGAATCACCATTGACGGCCGGATTCCCTACCACTCGAAACGATCGACGTTTGACGAAACCATGCAAGTTCGTCGCAGATCGGCACAAGGTGGATCGATGTGACGTGTTTTAAGCTACAAATTGCTATGTCGCATATTCGCATACGACGAATAGAAGCGGAGTTATTGTTGTTTGTATCTGTGAGGCCATGAATCACCATTGACGGCCGGATTGCCTACCACTCGAAACGATCGATGTTTGACGAAACTATGCAAGTTCGTCGCAGATCGGCACAAGGTGGGTCGATGTGACGTGTTTTAAGCTACAAATTGCTATGTCGCAGATTTGCATTCGACGAATAGAAGCGGAGTTATAGTTGTTTATATCTGTGAGGCCATGAATCACCATTGACGGCCGGATTCCCTACCACTCGAAACGATCGACGTTTGACGAAACCATGCAAGTTCGTCGCAGATCGGCACAAGGTGGATCGATGTGACGTGTTTTAAGCTACATATTGCTATGTCGCATATTCGCATACGACGAATAGAAGCGGAGTTATTGTTGTTTGTATCTGTGAGGCCATGAATCACCATTGACGGCCGGATTGCCTACCACTCGAAACGATCGATGTTTGACGAAACTATGCAAGTTCGTCGCAGATCGGTAAAAGGTGGGTCGTTGGGTCGTGTTTTATGCTACAAATTGCTATGTCGCAGATTTGCATACGACGTATAGAAGCGGAGTTATTGTTGTTTATATCTGTGAGGCCATGAATCACCATTGACGGCCGGATTGCTTTCCACTCCAAACGATCGATGTTTGACGAAACTATGCAAGTTCGTCGCAGATCGGCACAAGGTGGGTCGATGTGACGTGTTTTAAGCTACAAATTGCTATGTCGCAGATTTGCATACGACGAATAGAAGCGGAGTTATTGTTGTTTATATCTGTGAGGCCATGAATCACCATTGACGGCCGGATTGCCTACCACTCGAAACGATCGATGTTTGACGAAACTATGCAAGTTCGTCGCAGATCGGCACAAGGTGGGTCGATGTGACGTGTTTTAAGCTACAAATTGCTATGTCGCAGATTTGCATACGACGAATAGAAGCGGAGTTATTGTTGTTTATATCTGTGAGGCCATGAATCACCATTGACGGCCGGATTGCCTACCACTCGAAACGATCGATGTTTGACGAAACCATGCAAGTTCGTCCCAGATCGGCACAAGGTGGGTCGATGGGACGTGTTTTAAGCTACAAATTGCTATGTCGCAGATTTGCATACGGCGAGTAGAGCGGAGTTATAGTTGTTTATATCTGTCTGGCCATGAATCACCATTGACGGCCGGATTGCTTTTCACTAGAATCGATCGATGTTTGACGAAACTATGCAAGTTCGTCGCAGATCGGCACAAGGTGGGTCGATGTGACGTGTTTTAAGCTACAAATTGCTATGTCGCAGATTTGCATACGACGAATAGAAGCGGAGTTATTGTTGTTTATATCTGTGAGGCCATGAATCACCATTGACGGCCGGATTGCCTACCACTCGAAACGATCGATGTTTGACGAAACTATGCAAGTTCGTCGCAGATCGGCATGAGGTGGGTCGATGTGTCGTGTTTTAAGCTACAAATTTCTATGTCGCAGATTCGCATACGACGAATAGAAGCGGAGTTATTGTTGTTTATATCTGTGAGGCCATGAATCACCATTGACGGCCGGATTGCTTTCCACTCGAAACGATCGATGTTTGACAAAACTATGCAAGTTCGTCGCAGATCGGTATAAGGTGGTTCGTTGGGGCGTGTTTTATGCTACAAATTGCTATGTCGCAGATTTGCATACGACGAATAGAAGCGGAGTTATTGTTGTTTATATCTGTGAGGCCATGAATCACCATTGACGGCCGGATTGCCTACCACTCGAAACGATCGATGTTTGACGAAACTATGCAAGTTCGTCGCAGATCGGCACAAGGTGGGTCGATGTGACGTGTTTTAAGCTACAAATTGCTATGTCGCAGATTTGCATACGACGAATAGAAGCGGAGGTATTGTTGTTTATATCTGTGAGGCCATGAATCACCATTGACGGCCGGATTGCCTACCACTCGAAACGATCGATGTTTGACGAAACTATGCAAGTTCGTCGCAGATCGGCACAAGGTGGGTCGATGTGACGTGTTTTAAGCTACAAATTGCTATGTCGCAGATTTGCATTCGACGAATAGAAGCGGAGTTAAAGTTGTTTATATCTGTGAGGCCATGAATCACCATTGACGGCCGGATTCCCTACCACTCGAAACGATCGACGTTTGACGAAACCATGCAAGTTCGTCGCAGATCGGCACAAGGTGGATCGATGTGACGTGTTTTAAGCTACAAATTGCTATGTCGCATATTCGCATACGACGAATAGAAGCGGAGTTATTGTTGTTTGTATCTGTGAGGCCATGAATCACCATTGACGGCCGGATTGCCTACCACTCGAAACGATCGATGTTTGACGAAACTATGCAAGTTCGTCGCAGATCGGCACAAGGTGGGTCGATGTGACGTGTTTTAAGCTACAAATTGCTATGTCGCAGATTTGCATTCGACGAATAGAAGCGGAGTTATAGTTGTTTATATCTGTGAGGCCATGAATCACCATTGACGGCCGGATTCCCTACCACTCGAAACGATCGACGTTTGACGAAACCATGCAAGTTCGTCGCAGATCGGCACAAGGTGGATCGATGTGACGTGTTTTAAGCTACATATTGCTATGTCGCATATTCGCATACGACGAATAGAAGCGGAGTTATTGTTGTTTGTATCTGTGAGGCCATGAATCACCATTGACGGCCGGATTGCCTACCACTCGAAACGATCGATGTTTGACGAAACTATGCAAGTTCGTCGCAGATCGGTAAAAGGTGGGTCGTTGGGTCGTGTTTTATGCTACAAATTGCTATGTCGCAGATTTGCATACGACGTATAGAAGCGGAGTTATTGTTGTTTATATCTGTGAGGCCATGAATCACCATTGACGGCCGGATTGCTTTCCACTCCAAACGATCGATGTTTGACGAAACTATGCAAGTTCGTCGCAGATCGGCACAAGGTGGGTCGATGTGACGTGTTTTAAGCTACAAATTGCTATGTCGCAGATTTGCATACGACGAATAGAAGCGGAGTTATTGTTGTTTATATCTGTGAGGCCATGAATCACCATTGACGGCCGGATTGCCTACCACTCGAAACGATCGATGTTTGACGAAACTATGCAAGTTCGTCGCAGATCGGCACAAGGTGGGTCGATGTGACGTGTTTTAAGCTACAAATTGCTATGTCGCAGATTTGCATACGACGAATAGAAGCGGAGTTATTGTTGTTTATATCTGTGAGGCCATGAATCACCATTGACGGCCGGATTGCCTACCACTCGAAACGATCGATGTTTGACGAAACCATGCAAGTTCGTCCCAGATCGGCACAAGGTGGGTCGATGGGACGTGTTTTAAGCTACAAATTGCTATGTCGCAGATTTGCATACGACGTATAGAAGCGGAGTTATAGTTGTTTATATCTGTCTGGCCATGAATCACCATTGACGGCCGGATTGCTTTTCACTAGAATCGATCGATGTTTGACGAAACTATGCAAGTTCGTCGCAGATCGGCACAAGGTGGGTCGATGTGACGTGTTTTAAGCTACAAATTGCTATGTCGCAGATTTGCATACGACGAATAGAAGCGGAGTTATTGTTGTTTATATCTGTGAGGCCATGAATCACCATTGACGGCCGGATTGCCTACCACTCGAAACGATCGATGTTTGACGAAACTATGCAAGTTCGTCGCAGATCGGCATGAGGTGGTTCGATGTGTCGTGTTTTAAGCTACAAATTTCTATGTCGCAGATTCGCATACGACGAATAGAAGCGGAGTTATTGTTGTTTATATCTGTGAGGCCATGAATCACCATTGACGGCCGGATTGCTTTCCACTCGAAACGATCGATGTTTGACAAAACTATGCAAGTTCGTCGCAGATCGGTATAAGGTGGTTCGTTGGGGCGTGTTTTATGCTACAAATTGCTATGTCGCAGATTTGCATACGACGAATAGAAGCGGAGTTATTGTTGTTTATATCTGTGAGGCCATGAATCACCATTGACGGCCGGATTGTTTTCCACTCGAAACGATCGATGTTTGACGAAACTATGCAAGTTCGTCGCAGATCGGTATAAGGTGGTTCGTTGGGGCGTGTTTTAAGCTACAAATTGCTATGTCGCAGATTCGCATACGACGTATAGAAGCGGAGTTATAGTTGTTTATATCTGTCAGGCCATGAATCACCATTGACGGCCGGATTGCCTACCACTCGAAACGATCGATGTTTGACGAAACTATGCAAGTTCGTCCCAGATCGGCACAAGGTGGGTCGATGGGACGTGTTTTAAGCTACAAATTGCTATGTCGCAGATTTGCATACGACGTATAGAAGCGGAGTTATAGTTGTTTATATCTGTGAGGCCATGAATCGCCATTGACTACCGGATTGCCTACCACTCGAAACGATCGACGTTTGACGAAACTGTACAAGTACGTCGCAGATCGGCATGAGGTGGGTCGATGTGTCGTGTTTTAAGCTACAAATTGCTATGTCGCAGATTCGCATACGACGAATAGAAGCGGAGTTATTGTTGTTTATATCTGTGAGGCCATGAATCGCCATTGACTACCGGATTGCCTACCACTCGAAACGATCGACGTTTGACGAAACTATACAAGTACGTCGCAGATCGGCATGAGGTGGGTCGATGTGTCGTGTTTTAAGCTACAAATCGCTATGTCGCAAATTTGCATTCGACGAATAGAAGCTGAGTTATAGTTGTTTATATCTGTCAGGCCATGAATCACCATTGACGGCCGGATTGCTTTCCACTAGAATCGATCGATGTTTGACGAAGCTATGCAAGTTCGTCGCAGATCGGTATAAGGTGGTTCATTGGGGCGTGTTTTAAGCTACAAATTGCTAGGTCGCAGATTCGCATACGACGAATAGAAGCGGAGTTATAGTTGTTTATATCTGTGAGGCCATGAATCGCCATTGACTACCGGATTGCCTACCACTCGAAACGATCGACGTTTGACGAAACTATACAAGTACGTCGCAGATCGGAATGAGGTGGGTCGATGTGTCGTGTTTTAAGCTACAAATCGCTATGTCGCAAATTTGCATTCGACGAATAGAAGCTGAGTTATAGTTGTTTATATCTGTCAGGCCATGAATCACCATTGACGGCCGGATTGCTTTCCACTCGAAACGATCGACGTTTGACGAAACCATGCAAGTTCGTCGCAGATCGGTATAAGGTGGTTCGTTGGGGCGTGTTTGAGGCTACAAAGTGCTATGTCGCAGATTTGCATACGACGAATAGAAGCGGAGTTATAGTTGTTTATATCTGTCAGGCCATGAATCACCATTGACGGCCGGATTGCTTTCCACTAGAATCGATCGATGTTTGACGAAACTATGCAAGTGCGTCGCAGATCGGTATATGGTGGTTCATTGGGGCGTGTTTTAAGCTACAAATTGCTAGGTCGCAGATTCGCATACGACGAATAGAAGCGGAGTTATAGTTGTTTATATCTGTGAGGCCATGAATCACCATTGACGGCCGGATTGCCTACCACTCGAAACGATCGATGTTTGACGAAACTATGCAAGTGCGTCGCAGATCGGTATAAGGTGGTTCATTGGGGCGTGTTTTAAGCTACAAATTGCTAGGTCGCAGATTCGCATACGACGAATAGAAGCGGAGTTATAGTTGTTTATATCTGTGAGGCCATGAATCGCCATTGACTACCGGATTGCCTACCACTCGAAACGATCGACGTTTGACGAAACTATACAAGTACGTCGCAGATCGGAATGAGGTGGGTCGATGTGTCGTGTATTATGCTACAAATCGCTATGTCGCAAATTTGCATTCGACGAATAGAAGCTGAGTTATAGTTGTTTATATCTGTCAGGCCATGAATCACCATTGACGGCCGGATTGCTTTCCACTAGAATCGATCGATGTTTGACGAAACTATGCAAGTGCGTCGCAGATCGGTATAAGGTGGTTCATTGGGGCGTGTTTTAAGCTACAAATTGCTACGTCGCAGATTTGCATACGGCGAATAGAAGCGGAGTTATAGTTGTTTATATCTGTGAGGCCATGAATCACCATTGACGGCCGGATTGCTTTCCACTCGAAACGATCGATGTTTGACGAAACTATGCAAGTTCGTCGCAGATCGGTATAAGGTGGTTCGTTGGGGCGTGTTTTAAGCTACAAATTGCAATGTCGCAGATTCGCATACGACGTATAGAAGCGGAGTTATAGTTGTTTATATCTGTCAGGCCATGAATCACCATTGACGGCCGGATTGCCTACCACTCGAAACGATCGACGTTTGACGAAACTATACAAGTACGTCGCAGATCGGAATGAGGTGGGTCGATGTGTCGTGTATTATGCTACAAATCGCTATGTCGCAAATTTGCATTCGACGAATAGAAGCTGAGTTATAGTTGTTTATATCTGTCAGGCCATGAATCACCATTGACGGCCGGATTGCTTTCCACTCGAAACGATCGATGTTTGACAAAACTATGCAAGTTCGTCGCAGATCTGTATAAGGTGGTTCGTTGGGGCGTGTTTTATGCTACAAATTGCTATGTCGCAGATTTGCATACGACGAATAGAAGCGGAGTTATTGTTGTTTATATCTGTCAGGCCATGAATCACCATTGACGGCCGGATTGCCTACCACTCGAAACGATCGACGTTTGACGAAACCATGCAAGTTCGTCGCAGATCGGCACAAGGTGGGTCGATGTGACGTGTTTTATGCTACAAATTGCTATGTCGCAGATTTGCATTCGACGAATAGAAGCGGAGTTATAGTTGTTTATATCTGTCTGGCCATGAATCACCATTGACGGCCGGATTGCTTTCCACTAGAATCGATCGATGTTTGACGAAACTATGCAAGTGCGTCGCAGATCGGTATAAGGTGGTTCATTGGGGCGTGTTTTAAGCTACAAATTGCTAGGTCGCAGATTCGCATACGGCGAATAGAAGCGGAGTTATAGTTGTTTATATCTGTGAGGCCATGAATCACCATTGACGGCCGGATTGCTTTCCACTCGAAACGATCGATGTTTGACGAAACTATGCAAGTTCGTCGCAGATCGGTATAAGGTGGTTCGTTGGGGCGTGTTTTAAGCTACAAATTGCAATGTCGCAGATTCGCATACGACGTATAGAAGCGGAGTTATAGTTGTTTATATCTGTCAGGCCATGAATCACCATTGATGGCCGGATTGCTTTGCACTCGAAACGATCGATGTTTGACAAAACTATGCAAGTTTGTCGCAGATCTGTATAAGGTGGTTCGTTGGGGCGTGTTTTATGCTACAAATTGCTATGTCGCAGATTCGCATACGACGTATAGAAGCGGACTTATAGTTGTTTATATCTGTGAGGCCATGAATCGCCATTGACTACCGGATTGCCTACCACTCGAAACGATCGACGTTTGACGAAACTATACAAGTACGTCGCAGATCGGCATGAGGTGGGTCGATGTGTTGTGTTTTAAACTACAAATTTCTATGTCGCAGATTCGCATACGACGAATAGAAGCGGAGTTATTGTTGTTTATATCTGTGAGGCCATGAATCACCATTGACGGCCGGATTCCCTACCATTCGAAACGATCGACGTTTGACGAAACCATGCAAGTTCGTCGCAGATCGGCACAAGGTGGGTTGATGTGACGTGTTTTATGCTACAAATTGCTATGTCGCAGATTTGCATTCGACGAATAGAAGCGGAGTTATAGTTGTTTATATCTGTCAGGCTATGAATCACCATTGACGGCCGGATTGCTTTCCACTCGAAACGATCGATGTTTGACAAAACTATGCAAGTTCGTCGCAGATCGGTATAAGGTGGGTGGTTGGGCCGTGTTTTATGCTACAAATTGCTACGTCGCAGATTTGCATACGGCGAATAGAAGCGGAGTTATAGTTGTTTATATCTGTGAGGCCATGAATCACCATTGACGGCCGGATTGCTATCCACTCGAAACGATCGATGTTTGACGAAACTATGCAAGTTCGTCGCAGATCGGTATAAGGTGGTTCGTTGGGGCGTGTTTTAAGCTACAAATTGCAATGTCGCAGATTCGCATACGACGTATAGAAGCGGAGTTATAGTTGTTTATATCTGTCAGGCCATGAATCACCATTGACGGCCGGATTGCTTTGCACTCGAAACGATCGATGTTTGACAAAACTATGCAAGTTCGTCGCAGATCGGTATAAGGTGGGTCGTTGGGGCGTGTTTTAAGCTACAAATTGCTATGTCGCAGATTCGCATACGACGTATAGAAGCGGACTTATAGTTTTTTATATCTGTGAGGCCATGAATCGCCATTGACTACCGGATTGCCTACCACTCGAAACGATCGACGTTTGACGAAACTATACAAGTACGTCGCAGATCGGCATGAGGTGGGTCGATGTGTCGTGTTTTATGCTACAAATTTCTATGTCGCAGATTCGCATACGACGAATAGAAGCGGAGTTATAGTTGTTTATATCTGTCTGGCCATGAATCACCATTGACGGCCGGATTGCTTTCCACTAGAATCGATCGATGTTTGACGAAACTATGCAAGTGCGTCGCAGATCGGTATAAGGTGGTTCATTGGGGCGTGTTTTAAGCTACAAATTGCTAGGTCGCAGATTCGCATACGACGAATGGAAGCGGAGTTATAGTTGTTTATATCTGTGAGGCCATGAATCGCCATTGACTACCGGATTGCCTACCACTCGAAACGATCGACGTTTGACGAAACTATACAAGTACGTCGCAGATCGGAATGAGGTGGGTCGATGTGTCGTGTATTATGCTACAAATCGCTATGACGCAAATTTGCATTCGACGAATAGAAGCTGAGTTATAGTTGTTTATATCTGTCAGGCCATGAATCACCATTGACGGCCGGATTGCTATCCACTCGAAACGATCGATGTTTGACAAAACTATGCAAGTTCGTCGCAGATCTGTATAAGGTGGTTCGTTGGGGCGTGTTTTATGCTACAAATTGCTATGTCGCAGATTTGCATACGACGAATAGAAGCGGAGTTATTGTTGTTTATATCTGTGAGGCCATGAATCACCATTGACGGCCGGATTGCCTACCACTCGAAACGATCGATGTTTCACGAAACTATGCAAGTTCGTCGCACATCGGCACAAGATGGGTCGATGTGACGAGTTTTAAGCTACAAAATGCTATGTCGCAGATTTGCATTCGACTAATAGAAGCGGAGTTATAGTTGTTTATATCTGTCAGTCTATGAATCACCATTGACGGCCGGATTGCTTTCCACTCGATACGATCGATGTTTGACAAAACTATGCAAGTTCGTCGCAGATCGGTATAAGGTGGGTGGTTGGGCCGTGTTTTATGCTACAAATTGCTACGTCGCAGATTTGCATACGGCGAATAGAAGCGGAGTTATAGTTGTTTATATCTGTGAGGCCATGAATCACCATTGACGGCCGGATTGCTTTCCACTCGGAACGATCGATGTTTGACGAAACTATGCAAGTTCGTCGCAGATCGGTATAAGGTGGTTCGTTGGGGCGTGTTTTAAGCTACAAATTGCAATGTCGCAGATTCGCATACGACGTATAGAAGCGGAGTTATAGTTGTTTATATCTGTCAGGCCATGAATCACCATTGACGGCCGGATTGCTTTGCACTCGAAACGATCGATGTTTGACAAAACTATGCAAGTTCGTCGCAGATCGGTATCAGGTGGGTCGTTGGGGCGTGTTTTAAGCTACAAATTGCTATGTCGCAGATTCGCATACGACGTATAGAAGCGAACTTATAGTTGTTTATATCTGTGAGGCCAAGAATCGCCATTGACTACCGGATTGCCTACCACTCGAAACGATCGACGTTTGACGAAACTATACAAGTACGTCGCAGATCGGCATGAGGTGGGTCGATGTGTCGTGTTTTAAGCTACAAATTTCTATGTCGCAGATTCGCATACGACGAATAGAAGCGGAGTTATAGTTGTTTATATCTGTGAGGCCATGAATCGCCATTGACTACCGGATTGCCTACCACTCGAAACGATCGACGTTTGACGAAACTATACAAGTACGTCGCAGATCGGAATGAGGTGGGTCGATGTGTCGTGTATTATGCTACAAATCGCTATGACGCAAATTTGCATTCGACGAATAGAAGCTGAGTTATAGTTGTTTATATCTGTCAGGCCATGAATCACCATTGACGGCCGGATTGCTTTCCACTCGAAACGATCGATGTTTGACAAAACTATGCAAGTTCGTCGCAGATCTGTATAAGGTGGTTCGTTGGGGCGTGTTTTATGCTACAAATTGCTATGTCGCAGATTTGCATACGACGAATAGAAGCGGAGTTATTGTTGTTTATATCTGTGAGGCCATGAATCACCATTGACGGCCGGATTGCCTACAACTCGAAACGATCGATGTTTCACGAAACTATGCAAGTTCGTCGCACATCGGCACAAGATGGGTCGATGTGACGAGTTTTAAGCTACAAAATGCTATGTCGCAGATTTGCATTCGACTAATAGAAGCGGAGTTATAGTTGTTTATATCTGTCAGGCTATGAATCACCATTGACGGCCGGATTGCTTTCCACTCGAAACGTTCGATGTTTGACAAAACTATGCAAGTTCGTCGCAGATCGGTATAAGGTGGGTGGTTGGGCCGTGTTTTATGCTACAAATTGCTACGTCGCAGATTTGCATACGGCGAATAGAAGCGGAGTTATAGTTGTTTATATCTGTGAGGCCATGAATCACCATTGACGGCCGGATTGCTTTCCACTCGAAACGATCGATGTTTGACGAAACTATGCAAGTTCGTCGCAGATCGGTATAAGGTGGTTCGTTGGGGCGTGTTTTAAGCTACAAATTGCAATGTCGCAGATTCGCATACGACGTATAGAAGCGGAGTTATAGTTGTTTATATCTGTCAGGCCATGAATCACCATTGACGGCCGGATTGCTTTGCACTCGAAACGATCGATATTTGACAAAACTATGCAAGTTCGTCGCAGATCGGTATAAGGTGGGTCGTTGGGGCGTGTTTTAAGCTACAAATTGCTATGTCGCAGATTCGCATACGACGTATAGAAGCGAACTTATAGTTGTTTATATCTGTGAGGCCAAGAATCGCCATTGACTACCGGATTGCCTACCACTCGAAACGATCGACGTTTGACGAAACTATACAAGTACGTCGCAGATCGGCATGAGGTGGGTCGATGTGTCGTGTTTTAAGCTACAAATTTCTATGTCGCAGATTCGCATACGACGAATAGAAGCGGAGTTATTGTTGTTTATATCTGTGAGGCCATGAATCACCATTGACGGCCGGATTCCCTACCACTCGAAACGATCGACGTTTGACGAAACCATGCAAGTTCGTCGCAGATCGGCACAAGGTGGGTCGATGTGACGTGTTTTATGCTACAAATTGCTATGTCGCAGATTTGCATTCGACGAATAGAAGCGGAGTTATAGTTGTTTATATCTGTCTGGCCATGAATCACCATTGACGGCCGGATTGCTTTCCACTAGAATCGATCGATGTTTGACGAAACTATGCAAGTGCGTCGCAGATCGGTATAAGGTGGTTCATTGGGGCGTGTTTTAAGCTACAAATTGCTAGGTCGCAGATTCGCATACGACGAATAGAAGCGGAGTTATAGTTGTTTATATCTGTGAGGCCATGAATCGCCATTGACTACCGGATTGCCTACCACTCGAAACGATCGACGTTTGACGAAACTATACAAGTACGTCGCAGATCGGAATGAGGTGGGTCGATGTGTCGTGTATTATGCTACAAATCGCTATGTCGCAAATTTGCATTCGACGAATAGAAGCTGAGTTATAGTTGTTTATATCTGTCAGGCCATGAATCACCATTGACGGCCGGATTGCTTTCCACTCGAAACGATCGATGTTTGACAAAACTATGCAAGTTCGTCGCAGATCTGTATAAGGTGGTTCGTTGGGGCGTGTTTTATGCTACAAATTGCTATGTCGCAGATTCGCATACGACGTATAGAAGCGGACTTATAGTTGTTTATATCTGTGAGGCCATGAATCGCCATTGACTACCGGATTGCCTACCACTCGAAACGATCGACGTTTGACGAAACTATACAAGTACGTCGCAGATCGGCATGAGGTGGGTCGATGTGTTGTGTTTTAAGCTACAAATTTCTATGTCGCAGATTCGCATACGACGAATAGAAGCGGAGTTATTGTTGTTTATATCTGTGAGGCCATGAATCACCATTGACGGCCGGATTCCCTACCATTCGAAACGATCGACGTTTGACGAAACCATGCAAGTTCGTCGCAGATCGGCACAAGGTGGGTCGATGTGACGTGTTTTATGCTACAAATTGCTATGTCGCAGATTTGCATTCGACGAATAGAAGCGGAGTTATAGTTGTTTATATCTGTCTGGCCATGAATCACCATTGACGGCCGGATTGCTTTCCACTAGAATCGATCGATGTTTGACGAAACTATGCAAGTGCGTCGCAGATCGGTATAAGGTGGTTCATTGGGGCGTGTTTTAAGCTACAAATTGCTACGTCGCAGATTTGCATACGGCGAATAGAAGCGGAGTTATAGTTGTTTATATCTGTGAGGCCATGAATCACCATTGACGGCCGGATTGCTTTCAACTCAAAACGATCGATGTTTGACGAAACTATGCAAGTTCGTCGCAGATCGGTATAAGGTGGTTCGTTGGGGCGTGTTTTAAGCTACAAATTGCAATGTCGCAGATTCGCATACGACGTATAGAAGCGGAGTTATAGTTGTTTATATCTGTCAGGCCATGAATCACCATTGACGGCCGGATTGCTTTGCACTCGAAACGATCGACGTTTGACAAAACTATGCAAGTTCGTCGCAGATCGGAATGAGGTGGGTCGATGTGTCGTGTATTATGCTACAAATCGCTATGTCGCAAATTTGCATTCGACAAATAGAAGCGGAGTTATAGTTGTTTATATCTGTCAGGCTATGAATCACCATTGACGGCCGGATTGCTTTCCACTCGAAACGATCGATGTTTGACAAAACTATGCAAGTTCGTCGCAGATCGGTATAAGGTGGGTGGTTGGGCCGTGTTTTATGCTACAAATTGCTACGTCGCAGATTTGCATACGGCGAATAGAAGCGGAGTTATAGTTGTTTATATCTGTGAGGCCATGAATCACCATTGACGGCCGGATTGCTTTCCACTCGAAACGATCGATGTTTGACGAAACTATGCAAGTTCGTCGCAGATCGGTATAAGGTGGTTCGTTGGGGCGTGTTTTAAGCTACAAATTGCAATGTCGCAGATTCGCATACGACGTATAGAAGCGGAGTTATAGTTGTTTATATCTGTCAGGCCATGAATCACCATTGAAGGCCGGATTGCTTTCCACTAACATCGATCGATGTTTGACGAAACTATGCAAGTGCGTCGCAGATCGGTATAAGGTGGTTCATTGGGTCGTGTTTTAAGCTACAAATTGCTAGGTCGTAGATTCGCATACGACGAATAGAAGCGGAGTTATAGTTGTTTATATCTGTGAGGCCATGAATCGCCATTGACTACCGGATTGCCTACCACTCGAAACGATCGACGTTTGACGAAACTATACAAGTACGTCGCAGATCGGAATGAGGTGGGTCGATGTGTCGTGTATTATGCTACAAATCGCTATGACGCAAATTTGCATTCGACGAATAGAAGCTGAGTTATAGTTGTTTATATCTGTCAGGGCATGAATCACCATTGACGGCCGGATTGCTTTCCACTCGAAACGATCGATGTTTGACAAAACTATGCAAGTTCGTCGCAGATCTGTATAAGGTGGTTCGTTGGGGCGTGTTTTATGCTACAAATTGCTATGTCGCAGATTTGCATACGACGAATAGAAGCGGAGTTATTGTTGTTTATATCTGTGAGGCCATGAATCACCATTGACGGCCGGATTGCCTACCACTCGAAACGATCGATGTTTGACGAAACTATGCAAGTTCGTCGCACATCGGCACAAGATGGGTCGATGTGACGAGTTTTAAGCTACAAAATGCTATGTCGCAGATTTGCATTCGACTAATAGAAGCGGAGTTATAGTTGTTTATATCTGTCAGGCCATGAATCACCATTGACGGCCGGATTGCTTTCCACTCGAAACGATCGATGTTTGACAAAACTATGCAAGTTCGTCGCAGATCGGTATAAGGTGGTTGGTTGGGCCGTGTTTTATGCTACAAATTGCTACGTCGCAGATTTGCATACGGCGAATAGAAGCGGAGTTATAGTTGTTTATATCTGTGAGGCCATGAATCACCATTGACGGCCGGATTGCTTTCCACTCGAAACGATCGATGTTTGACGAAACTACGCAAGTTCGTCGCAGATCGGTATAAGGTGGTTCGTTGGGGCGTGTTTTAAGCTACAAATTGCAATGTCGCAGATTCGCATACGACGTATAGAAGCGGAGTTATAGTTGTTTATATCTGTCAGGCCATGAATCACCATTGACGGCCGGATTGCTTTGCACTCGAAACGATCGATGTTTGACAAAACTATGCAAGTTCGTCGCAGATCGGTATAAGGTGGGTCGTTGGGGCGTGTTTTAAGCTACAAATTGCAATGTCGCAGATTCGCATACGACGTATAGAAGCGGAGTTATAGTTGTTTATATCTGTCAGGCCATGAATCACCATTGACGGCCGGATTGCTTTGCACTCGAAACGATCGATGTTTGACAAAACTATGCAAGTTCGTCGCAGATCGGTATAAGGTGGGTCGTTGGGGCGTGTTTTAAGCTACAAATTGCTATGTCGCAGATTCGCATACGACGTATAGAAGCGGACTTATAGTTGTTTATATCTGTGAGGCCATGAATCGCCATTGACTACCGGATTGCCTACCACTCGAAACGATCGACGTTTGACGAAACTATACAAGTACGTCGCAGATCGGCATGAGGTGGGTCGATGTGTCGTGTTTTAAGCTACAAATTTCTATGTCGCAGATTCGCATACGACGAATAGAAGCGGAGTTATAGTTGTTTATATCTGTCTGGCCATGAATCACCATTGACGGCCGGATTGCTTTCCACTAGAATCGATCGATGTTTGACGAAACTATGCAAGTTCGTCGCAGATCGGTATAAGGTGGTTCATTGGGGCGTGTTTTAAGCTACAAATTGCTAGGTCGCAGATTCGCATACGACGAATAGACGCGGAGTTATAGTTGTTTATATCTGTGAGGCCATGAATCGCCATTGACTACCGGATTGCCTACCACTCGAAACGATCGACGTTTGACGAAACTATACAAGTACGTCGCAGATCGGAATGAGGTGGGTCGATGTGTCGTGTATTATGCTACAAATCGCTATGACGCAAATTTGCATTCGACGAATAGAAGCTGAGTTATAGTTGTTTATATCTGTCAGGCCATGAATCACCATTGACGGCCGGATTGCTTTCCACTCGAAACGATCGATGTTTGACAAAACTATGCAAGTTCGTCGCAGATCTGTATATGGTGGTTCGTTGGGGCGTGTTTTATGCTACAAATTGCTATGTCGCAGATTTGCATACGACGAATAGAAGCGGAGTTATTGTTGTTTATATCTGTGAGGCCATGAATCACCATTGACGGCCGGATTGCCTACCACTCGAAACGATCGATGTTTGACGAAACTATGCAAGTTCGTCGCACATCGGCACAAGATGGGTCGATGTGACGAGTTTTAAGCTACAAAATGCTATGTCGCAGATTTGCATTCGACTAATAGAAGCGGAGTTATAGTTGTTTATATCTGTCAGGCTATGAATCACCATTGACGGCCGGATTGCTTTCCACTCGAAACGATCGATGTTTGACAAAACTATGCAAGTTCGTCGCAGATCGGTATAAGGTGGGTGGTTGGGCCGTGTTTTATGCTACAAATTGCTACGTCGCAGATTTGCATACGGCGAATAGAAGCGGAGTTATAGTTGTTTATATCTGTGAGGCCATGAATCACCATTGACGGCCGGATTGCTTTCCACTCGAAACGATCGATGTTTGACGAAACTATGCAAGTTCGTCGCAGATCGGTATATGGTGGTTCGTTGGGGCGTGTTTTAAGCTACAAATTGCAATGTCGCAGATTCGCATACGACGTATAGAAGCGGAGTTATAGTTGTTTATATCTGTCAGGCCATGAATCACCATTGACGGCCGGATTGCTTTGCACTCGAAACGATCGATGTTTGACAAAACTATGCAAGTTCGTCGCAGATCGGTATAAGGTGGGTCGTTGGGGCGTGTTTTAAGCTACAAATTGCAATGTCGCAGATTCGCATACGACGTATAGAAGCGGAGTTATAGTTGTTTATATCTGTCAGGCCATGAATCACCATTGACGGCCGGATTGCTTTGCACTCGAAACGATCGATGTTTGACAAAACTATGCAAGTTCGTCGCAGATCGGTATAAGGTGGGTCGTTGGGGCGTGTTTCAAGCTACAAATTGCTATGTCGCAGATTCGCATACGACGTATAGAAGCGGACTTATAGTTGTTTATATCTGTGAGGCCATGAATCGCCATTGACTACCGGATTGCCTACCACTCGAAACGATCGACGTTTGACGAAACTATACAAGTACGTCGCAGATCGGCATGAGGTGGGTCGATGTGTCGTGTTTTAAGCTACAAATTTCTATGTCGCAGATTCGCATACGACGAATAGAAGCGGAGTTATAGTTGTTTATATCTGTCTGGCCATGAATCACCATTGACGGCCGGATTGCTTTCCACTAGAATCGATCGATGTTTGACGAAACTATGCAAGTGCGTCGCAGATCGGTATAAGGTGGTTCATTGGGGCGTGTTTTAAGCTACAAATTGCTAGGTCGCAGATTCGCATACGACGAATAGACGCGGAGTTATAGTTGTTTATATCTGTGAGGCCATGAATCGCCATTGACTACCGGATTGCCTACCACTCGAAACGATCGACGTTTGACGAAACTATACAAGTACGTCGCAGATCGGAATGAGGTGGGTCGATGTGTCGTGTATTATGCTACAAATCGCTATGACGCAAATTTGCATCCGACGAATAGAAGCTGAGTTATAGTTGTTTATATCTGTCAGGCCATGAATCACCATTGACGGCCGGATTGCTTTCCACTCGAAACGATCGATGTTTGACAAAACTATGCAAGTTCGTCGCAGATCTGTATAAGGTGGTTCGTTGTGGCGTGTTTTATGCTACAAATTGCTATGTCGCAGATTTGCATACGACGAATAGAAGCGGAGTTATTGTTGTTTATATCTGTGAGGCCATGAATCACCATTGACGGCCGGATTGCCTACCACTCGAAACGATCGATGTTTGACGAAACTATGCAAGTTCGTCGCACATCGGCACAAGATGGGTCGATGTGACGAGTTTTAAGCTACAAAATGCTATGTCGCAGATTTGCATTCGACTAATAGAAGCGGAGTTATAGTTGTTTATATCTGTCAGGCTATGAATCACCATTGACGGCCGGATTGCTTTCCACTCGAAACGATCGATGTTTGACAAAACTATGCAAGTTCGTCGCAGATCGGTATAAGGTGGGTGGTTGGGCCGTGTTTTATGCTACAAATTGCTACGTCGCAGATTTGCATACGGCGAATAGAAGCGGAGTTATAGTTGTTTATATCTGTGAGGCCATGAATCACCATTGACGGCCGGATTGCCTTCCACTCGAAACGATCGATGTTTGACGAAACTATGCAAGTTCGTCGCAGATCGGTATATGGTGGTTCGTTGGGGCGTGTTTTAAGCTACAAATTGCAATGTCGCAGATTCGCATACGACGTATAGAAGCGGAGTTATAGTTGTTTATATCTGTCAGGCCATGAATCACCATTGACGGCCGGATTGCTTTGCACTCGAAACGATCGATGTTTGACAAAACTATGCAAGTTCGTCGCAGATCGGTATAAGGTGGGTCGTTGGGGCGTGTTTTAAGCTACAAATTGCAATGTCGCAGATTCGCATACGACGTATAGAAGCGGAGTTATAGTTGTTTATATCTGTCAGGCCATGAATCACCATTGACGGCCGGATTGCTTTGCACTCGAAACGATCGATGTTTGACAAAACTATGCAAGTTCGTCGCAGATCGGTATAAGGTGGGTCGTTGGGGCGTGTTTCAAGCTACAAATTGCTATGTCGCAGATTCGCATACGACGTATAGAAGCGGACTTATAGTTGTTTATATCTGTGAGGCCATGAATCGCCATTGACGGCCGGATTGCCTACCACTCGAAACGATCGACGTTTGACGAAACTATACAAGTACGTCGCAGGTCGGCATGAGGTGGGTCGATGTGTCGTGTTTTAAGCTACAAATTTCTATGTCGCAGATTCGCATACGACGAATAGAAGCGGAGTTATAGTTGTTTGTATCTGTCTGGCCATGAATCACCATTGACGGCCGGATTGCTTTCCACTAGAATCGATCGATGTTTGACGAAACTATGCAAGTGCGTCGCAGATCGGTATAAGGTGGTTCATTGGGGCGTGTTTTAAGCTACAAATTGCTAGGTCGCAGATTCGCATACGACGAATAGAAGCGGAGTTATAGTTGTTTATATCTGTGAGGCCATGAATCGCCATTGACTACCGGATTGCCTACCACTCGAAACGATCGACGTTTGACGAAACTATACAAGTACGTCGCAGATCGGAATGAGGTGGGTCGATGTGTCGTGTTTTAAGCTACAAATTGCTATGTCGCAGATTCGCATACGACGAATAGAAGCGGAGTTATAGTTGTTTGTATCTGTCTGGCCATGAATCACCATTGACGGCCGGATTGCTTTCCACTAGAATCGATCGATGTTTGACGAAACTATGCAAGTGCGTCGCAGATCGGTATAAGGTGGTTCATTGGGGCGTGTTTTAAGCTACAAATTGCTAGGTCGCAGATTCGCATACGACGAATAGAAGCGGAGTTATAGTTGTTTATATCTGTGAGGCCATGAATCGCCATTGACTACCGGATTGCCTACCACTCGAAACGATCGACGTTTGACGAAACTATACAAGTACGTCGCAGATCGGAATGAGGTGGGTCGATGTGTCGTGTATTATGCTACAAATCGCTATGACGCAAATTTGCATACGACGAATAGAAGCGGAGTTATTGTTGTTTATATCTGTGAGGCCATGAATCACCATTGACGGCCGGATTGCCTACCACTCGAAACGATCGATGTTTGACGAAACTATGCAAGTTCGTCGCACATCGGCACAAGATGGGTCGATGTGACGAGATTTTAGCTACAAAATGCTATGTCGCAGATTTGCATTCGACTAATAGAAGCGGAGTTATAGTTGTTTATATCTGTCAGGCTATGAATCACCATTGACGGCCGGATTGCTTTCCACTCGAAACGATCGATGTTTGACGAAACTATGCAAGTTCGTCGCAGATCGGTATATGGTGGTTCGTTGGGGCGTGTTTTAAGCTACAAATTGCAATGTCGCAGATTCGCATACGACGTATAGAAGCGGAGTTATAGTTGTTTATATCTGTCAGGCCATGAATCACCATTGACGGCCGGATTGCTTTGCACTCGAAACGATCGATGTTTGACAAAACTATGCAAGTTCGTCGCAGATCGGTATAAGGTGGGTCGTTGGGGCGTGTTTTAAGCTACAAATTGCAATGTCGCAGATTCGCATACGACGTATAGAAGCGGAGTTATAGTTGTTTATATCTGTCAGGCCATGAATCACCATTGACGGCCGGATTGCTTTCCACTCGAAACGATCGATGTTTGACAAAACTATGCAAGTTCGTCGCAGATCGGTATAAGGTGGGTCGTTGGGGCGTGTTTTATGCTACAAATTGCTATGTCGCAGATTTGCATACGACGTATAGAAGCGGAGTTATAGTTGTTTATATCTGTCAGGCCATGAATCACCATTGACGGCCGGATTGCTTTGCACTCGAAACGATCGATGTTTGACAAAACTATGCAAGTTCGTCGCAGATCGGTATAAGGTGGGTCGTTGGGGCGTGTTTTAAGCTACAAATTGCTATGTCGCAGATTCGCATACGACGTATAGAAGCGGACTTATAGTTGTTTATATCTGTGAGGCCAAGAATCGCCATTGACTACCGGATTGCCTACCACTCGAAACGATCGACGTTTGACGAAACTATACAAGTACGTCGCAGATCGGCATGAGGTGGGTCGATGTGTCGTGTTTTAAGCTACAAATTTCTATGTCGCAGATTCGCATACGACGAATAGAAGCGGAGTTATTGTTGTTTATATCTGTGAGGCCATGAATCACCATTGACGGCCGGATTCCCTACCACTCGAAACGATCGACGTTTGACGAAACCATGCAAGTTCGTCGCAGATCGGCACAAGGTGGGTCGATGTGACGTGTTTTATGCTACAAATTGCTATGTCGCAGATTTGCATTCGACGAATAGAAGCGGAGTTATAGTTGTTTATATCTGTCTGGCCATGAATCACCATTGACGGCCGGATTGCTTTCAACTCAAAACGATCGATGTTTGACGAAACTATGCAAGTTCGTCGCAGATCGGTATAAGGTGGTTCGTTGGGGCGTGTTTTAAGCTACAAATTGCAATGTCGCAGATTCGCATACGACGTATAGAAGCGGAGTTATAGTTGTTTATATCTGTCAGGCCATGAATCACCATTGACGGCCGGATTGCTTTGCACTCGAAACGATCGACGTTTGACAAAACTATGCAAGTTCGTCGCAGATCGGAATGAGGTGGGTCGATGTGTCGTGTATTATGCTACAAATCGCTATGTCGCAAATTTGCATTCGACAAATAGAAGCGGAGTTATAGTTGTTTATATCTGTCAGGCTATGAATCACCATTGACGGCCGGATTGCTTTCCACTCGAAACGATCGATGTTTGACAAAACTATGCAAGTTCGTCGCAGATCGGTATAAGGTGGGTGGTTGGGCCGTGTTTTATGCTACAAATTGCTACGTCGCAGATTTGCATACGGCGAATAGAAGCGGAGTTATAGTTGTTTATATCTGTGAGGCCATGAATCACCATTGACGGCCGGATTGCTTTCCACTCGAAACGATCGATGTTTGACGAAACTATGCAAGTTCGTCGCAGATCGGTATAAGGTGGTTCGTTGGGGCGTGTTTTAAGCTACAAATTGCAATGTCGCAGATTCGCATACGACGTATAGAAGCGGAGTTATAGTTGTTTATATCTGTCAGGCCATGAATCACCATTGAAGGCCGGATTGCTTTCCACTAACATCGATCGATGTTTGACGAAACTATGCAAGTGCGTCGCAGATCGGTATAAGGTGGTTCATTGGGTCGTGTTTTAAGCTACAAATTGCTAGGTCGTAGATTCGCATACGACGAATAGAAGCGGAGTTATAGTTGTTTATATCTGTGAGGCCATGAATCGCCATTGACTACCGGATTGCCTACCACTCGAAACGATCGACGTTTGACGAAACTATACAAGTACGTCGCAGATCGGAATGAGGTGGGTCGATGTGTCGTGTATTATGCTACAAATCGCTATGACGCAAATTTGCATTCGACGAATAGAAGCTGAGTTATAGTTGTTTATATCTGTCAGGGCATGAATCACCATTGACGGCCGGATTGCTTTCCACTCGAAACGATCGATGTTTGACAAAACTATGCAAGTTCGTCGCAGATCTGTATAAGGTGGTTCGTTGGGGCGTGTTTTATGCTACAAATTGCTATGTCGCAGATTTGCATACGACGAATAGAAGCGGAGTTATTGTTGTTTATATCTGTGAGGCCATGAATCACCATTGACGGCCGGATTGCCTACCACTCGAAACGATCGATGTTTGACGAAACTATGCAAGTTCGTCGCACATCGGCACAAGATGGGTCGATGTGACGAGTTTTAAGCTACAAAATGCTATGTCGCAGATTTGCATTCGACTAATAGAAGCGGAGTTATAGTTGTTTATATCTGTCAGGCTATGAATCACCATTGACGGCCGGATTGCTTTCCACTCGAAACGATCGATGTTTGACAAAACTATGCAAGTTCGTCGCAGATCGGTATAAGGTGGTTGGTTGGGCCGTGTTTTATGCTACAAATTGCTACGTCGCAGATTTGCATACGGCGAATAGAAGCGGAGTTATAGTTGTTTATATCTGTGAGGCCATGAATCACCATTGACGGCCGGATTGCTTTCCACTCGAAACGATCGATGTTTGACGAAACTACGCAAGTTCGTCGCAGATCGGTATAAGGTGGTTCGTTGGGGCGTGTTTTAAGCTACAAATTGCAATGTCGCAGATTCGCATACGACGTATAGAAGCGGAGTTATAGTTGTTTATATCTGTCAGGCCATGAATCACCATTGACGGCCGGATTGCTTTGCACTCGAAACGATCGATGTTTGACAAAACTATGCAAGTTCGTCGCAGATCGGTATAAGGTGGGTCGTTGGGGCGTGTTTTAAGCTACAAATTGCAATGTCGCAGATTCGCATACGACGTATAGAAGCGGAGTTATAGTTGTTTATATCTGTCAGGCCATGAATCACCATTGACGGCCGGATTGCTTTGCACTCGAAACGATCGATGTTTGACAAAACTATGCAAGTTCGTCGCAGATCGGTATAAGGTGGGTCGTTGGGGCGTGTTTTAAGCTACAAATTGCTATGTCGCAGATTCGCATACGACGTATAGAAGCGGACTTATAGTTGTTTATATCTGTGAGGCCATGAATCGCCATTGACTACCGGATTGCCTACCACTCGAAACGATCGACGTTTGACGAAACTATACTAGTACGTCGCAGATCGGCATGAGGTGGGTCGATGTGTCGTGTTTTAAGCTACAAATTTCTATGTCGCAGATTCGCATACGACGAATAGAAGCGGAGTTATAGTTGTTTATATCTGTCTGGCCATGAATCACCATTGACGGCCGGATTGCTTTCCACTAGAATCGATCGATGTTTGACGAAACTATGCAAGTGCGTCGCAGATCGGTATAAGGTGGTTCATTGGGGCGTGTTTTAAGCTACAAATTGCTAGGTCGCAGATTCGCATACGACGAATAGACGCGGAGTTATAGTTGTTTATATCTGTGAGGCCATGAATCGCCATTGACTACCGGATTGCCTACCACTCGAAACGATCGACGTTTGACGAAACTATACAAGTACGTCGCAGATCGGAATGAGGTGGGTCGATGTGTCGTGTATTATGCTACAAATCGCTATGACGCAAATTTGCATTCGACGAATAGAAGCTGAGTTATAGTTGTTTATATCTGTCAGGCCATGAATCACCATTGACGGCCGGATTGCTTTCCACTCGAAACGATCGATGTTTGACAAAACTATGCAAGTTCGTCGCAGATCTGTATATGGTGGTTCGTTGGGGCGTGTTTTATGCTACAAATTGCTATGTCGCAGATTTGCATACGACGAATAGAAGCGGAGTTATTGTTGTTTATATCTGTGAGGCCATGAATCACCATTGACGGCCGGATTGCCTACCACTCGAAACGATCGATGTTTGACGAAACTATGCAAGTTCGTCGCACATCGGCACAAGATGGGTCGATGTGACGAGTTTTAAGCTACAAAATGCTATGTCGCAGATTTGCATTCGACTAATAGAAGCGGAGTTATAGTTGTTTATATCTGTCAGGCTATGAATCACCATTGACGGCCGGATTGCTTTCCACTCGAAACGATCGATGTTTGACAAAACTATGCAAGTTCGTCGCAGATCGGTATAAGGTGGGTGGTTGGGCCGTGTTTTATGCTACAAATTGCTACGTCGCAGATTTGCATACGGCGAATAGAAGCGGAGTTATAGTTGTTTATATCTGTGAGGCCATGAATCACCATTGACGGCCGGATTGCTTTCCACTCGAAACGATCGATGTTTGACGAAACTATGCAAGTTCGTCGCAGATCGGTATATGGTGGTTCGTTGGGGCGTGTTTTAAGCTACAAATTGCAATGTCGCAGATTCGCATACGACGTATAGAAGCGGAGTTATAGTTGTTTATATCTGTCAGGCCATGAATCACCATTGACGGCCGGATTGCTTTGCACTCGAAACGATCGATGTTTGACAAAACTATGCAAGTTCGTCGCAGATCGGTATAAGGTGGGTCGTTGGGGCGTGTTTTAAGCTACAAATTGCAATGTCGCAGATTCGCATACGACGTATAGAAGCGGAGTTATAGTTGTTTATATCTGTCAGGCCATGAATCACCATTGACGGCCGGATTGCTTTGCACTCGAAACGATCGATGTTTGACAAAACTATGCAAGTTCGTCGCAGATCGGTATAAGGTGGGTCGTTGGGGCGTGTTTCAAGCTACAAATTGCTATGTCGCAGATTCGCATACGACGTATAGAAGCGGACTTATAGTTGTTTATATCTGTGAGGCCATGAATCGCCATTGACTACCGGATTGCCTACCACTCGAAACGATCGACGTTTGACGAAACTATACAAGTACGTCGCAGATCGGCATGAGGTGGGTCGATGTGTCGTGTTTTAAGCTACAAATTTCTATGTCGCAGATTCGCATACGACGAATAGAAGCGGAGTTATAGTTGTTTATATCTGTCTGGCCATGAATCACCATTGACGGCCGGATTGCTTTCCACTAGAATCGATCGATGTTTGACGAAACTATGCAAGTGCGTCGCAGATCGGTATAAGGTGGTTCATTGGGGCGTGTTTTAAGCTACAAATTGCTAGGTCGCAGATTCGCATACGACGAATAGACGCGGAGTTATAGTTGTTTATATCTGTGAGGCCATGAATCGCCATTGACTACCGGATTGCCTACCACTCGAAACGATCGACGTTTGACGAAACTATACAAGTACGTCGCAGATCGGAATGAGGTGGGTCGATGTGTCGTGTATTATGCTACAAATCGCTATGACGCAAATTTGCATCCGACGAATAGAAGCTGAGTTATAGTTGTTTATATCTGTCAGGCCATGAATCACCATTGACGGCCGGATTGCTTTCCACTCGAAACGATCGATGTTTGACAAAACTATGCAAGTTCGTCGCAGATCTGTATAAGGTGGTTCGTTGGGGCGTGTTTTATGCTACAAATTGCTATGTCGCAGATTTGCATACGACGAATAGAAGCGGAGTTATTGTTGTTTATATCTGTGAGGCCATGAATCACCATTGACGGCCGGATTGCCTACCACTCGAAACGATCGATGTTTGACGAAACTATGCAAGTTCGTCGCACATCGGCACAAGATGGGTCGATGTGACGAGTTATAAGCTACAAAATGCTATGTCGCAGATTTGCATTCGACTAATAGAAGCGGAGTTATAGTTGTTTATATCTGTCAGGCTATGAATCACCATTGACGGCCGGATTGCTTTCCACTCGAAACGATCGATGTTTGACAAAACTATGCAAGTTCGTCGCAGATCGGTATAAGGTGGGTGGTTGGGCCGTGTTTTATGCTACAAATTGCTACGTCGCAGATTTGCATACGGCGAATAGAAGCGGAGTTATAGTTGTTTATATCTGTGAGGCCATGAATCACCATTGACGGCCGGATTGCTTTCCACTCGAAACGATCGATGTTTGACGAAACTATGCAAGTTCGTCGCAGATCGGTATATGGTGGTTCGTTGGGGCGTGTTTTAAGCTACAAATTGCAATGTCGCAGATTCGCATACGACGTATAGAAGCGGAGTTATAGTTGTTTATATCTGTCAGGCCATGAATCACCATTGACGGCCGGATTGCTTTGCACTCGAAACGATCGATGTTTGACAAAACTATGCAAGTTCGTCGCAGATCGGTATAAGGTGGGTCGTTGGGGCGTGTTTTAAGCTACAAATTGCAATGTCGCAGATTCGCATACGACGTATAGAAGCGGAGTTATAGTTGTTTATATCTGTCAGGCCATGAATCACCATTGACGGCCGGATTGCTTTGCACTCGAAACGATCGATGTTTGACAAAACTATGCAAGTTCGTCGCAGATCGGTATAAGGTGGGTCGTTGGGGCGTGTTTCAAGCTACAAATTGCTATGTCGCAGATTCGCATACGACGTATAGAAGCGGACTTATAGTTGTTTATATCTGTGAGGCCATGAATCGCCATTGACTACCGGATTGCCTACCACTCGAAACGATCGACGTTTGACGAAACTATACAAGTACGTCGCAGGTCGGCATGAGGTGGGTCGATGTGTCGTGTTTTAAGCTACAAATTTCTATGTCGCAGATTCGCATACGACGAATAGAAGTGGAGTTATAGTTGTTTGTATCTGTCTGGCCATGAATCACCATTGACGGCCGGATTGCTTTCCACTAGAATCGATCGATGTTTGACGAAACTATGCAAGTGCGTCGCAGATCGGTATAAGGTGGTTCATTGGGGCGTGTTTTAAGCTACAAATTGCTAGGTCGCAGATTCGCATACGACGAATAGAAGCGGAGTTATAGTTGTTTATATCTGTGAGGCCATGAATCGCCATTGACTACCGGATTGCCTACCACTCGAAACGATCGACGTTTGACGAAACTATACAAGTACGTCGCAGATCGGAATGAGGTGGGTCGATGTGTCGTGTTTTAAGCTACAAATTTCTATGTCGCAGATTCGCATACGACGAATAGAAGCGGAGTTATAGTTGTTTGTATCTGTCTGGCCATGAATCACCATTGACGGCCGGATTGCTTTCCACTAGAATCGATCGATGTTTGACGAAACTATGCAAGTGCGTCGCAGATCGGTATAAGGTGGTTCATTGGGGCGTGTTTTAAGCTACAAATTGCTAGGTCGCAGATTCGCATACGACGAATAGAAGCGGAGTTATAGTTGTTTATATCTGTGAGGCCATGAATCGCCATTGACTACCGGATTGCCTACCACTCGAAACGATCGACGTTTGACGAAACTATACAAGTACGTCGCAGATCGGAATGAGGTGGGTCGATGTGTCGTGTATTATGCTACAAATCGCTATGACGCAAATTTGCATACGACGAATAGAAGCGGAGTTATTGTTGTTTATATCTGTGAGGCCATGAATCACCATTGACGGCCGGATTGCCTACCACTCGAAACGATCGATGTTTGACGAAACTATGCAAGTTCGTCGCACATCGGCACAAGATGGGTCGATGTGACGAGATTTTAGCTACAAAATGCTATGTCGCAGATTTGCATTCGACTAATAGAAGCGGAGTTATAGTTGTTTATATCTGTCAGGCTATGAATCACCATTGACGGCCGGATTGCTTTCCACTCGAAACGATCGATGTTTGACGAAACTATGCAAGTTCGTCGCAGATCGGTATATGGTGGTTCGTTGGGGCGTGTTTTAAGCTACAAATTGCAATGTCGCAGATTCGCATACGACGTATAGAAGCGGAGTTATAGTTGTTTATATCTGTCAGGCCATGAATCACCATTGACGGCCGGATTGCTTTGCACTCGAAACGATCGATGTTTGACAAAACTATGCAAGTTCGTCGCAGATCGGTATAAGGTGGGTCGTTGGGGCGTGTTTTAAGCTACAAATTGCAATGTCGCAGATTCGCATACGACGTATAGAAGCGGAGTTATAGTTGTTTATATCTGTCAGGCCATGAATCACCATTGACGGCCGGATTGCTTTGCACTCGAAACGATCGATGTTTGACAAAACTATGCAAGTTCGTCGCAGATCGGTATAAGGTGGGTCGTTGGGGCGTGTTTTATGCTACAAATTGCTATGTCGCAGATTTGCATACGACGTATAGAAGCGGAGTTATAGTTGTTTATATCTGTCAGGCCATGAATCACCATTGACGGCCGGATTGCTTTGCACTCGAAACGATCGATGTTTGACAAAACTATGCAAGTTCGTCGCAGATCGGTATAAGGTGGGTCGTTGGGGCGTGTTTTAAGCTACAAATTGCTATGTCGCAGATTCGCATACGACGTATAGAAGCGGACTTATAGTTGTTTATATCTGTGAGGCCAAGAATCGCCATTGACTACCGGATTGCCTACCACTCGAAACGATCGACGTTTGACGAAACTATACAAGTACGTCGCAGATCGGCATGAGGTGGGTCGATGTGTCGTGTTTTAAGCTACAAATTTCTATGTCGCAGATTCGCATACGACGAATAGAAGCGGAGTTATTGTTGTTTATATCTGTGAGGCCATGAATCACCATTGACGGCCGGATTCCCTACCACTCGAAACGATCGACGTTTGACGAAACCATGCAAGTTCGTCGCAGATCGGCACAAGGTGGGTCGATGTGACGTGTTTTATGCTACAAATTGCTATGTCGCAGATTTGCATTCGACGAATAGAAGCGGAGTTATAGTTGTTTATATCTGTCTGGCCATGAATCACCATTGACGGCCGGATTGCTTTCCACTAGAATCGATCGATGTTTGACGAAACTATACAAGTGCGTCGCAGATCGGTATAAGGTGGTTCATTGGGGCGTGTTTTAAGCTACAAATTGCTAGGTCGCAGATTCGCATACGACGAATAGAAGCGGAGTTATAGTTGTTTATATCTGTGAGGCCATGAATCGCCATTGACTACCGGATTGCCTACCACTCGAAACGATCGACGTTTGACGAAACTATACAAGTACGTCGCAGATCGGAATGAGGTGGGTCGATGTGTCGTGTATTATGCTACAAATCGCTATGTCGCAAATTTGCATTCGACGAATAGAAGCTGAGTTATAGTTGTTTATATCTGTCAGGCCATGAATCACCATTGACGGCCGGATTGCTTTCCACTCGAAACGATCGATGTTTGACAAAACTATGCAAGATCGTCGCAGATCTGTATAAGGTGGTTCGTTGGGGCGTGTTTTAAGCTACAAATTTCTATGTCGCAGATTCGCATACGACGAATAGAAGCGGAGTTATTGTTGTTTATATCTGTGAGGCCATGAATCACCATTGACGGCCGGATTCCCTACCATTCGAAACGATCGACGTTTGACGAAACCATGCAATTTCGTCGCAGATCGGCACAAGGTGGGTCGATGTGACGTGTTTTATGCTACAAATTGCTATGCCGCAGATTTGCATTCGACGAATAGAAGCGGAGTTATAGTTGTTTATATCTGTCTGGCCATGAATCACCATTGACGGCCGGATTGCTTTCCACTAGAATCGATCGATGTTTGACGAAACTATGCAAGTGCGTCGCAGATCGGTATAAGGTGGTTCATTGGGGCGTGTTTTAAGCTACAAATTGCTACGTCGCAGATTTGCATACGGCGAATAGAAGCGGAGTTATAGTTGTTTATATCTGTGAGGCCATGAATCACCATTGACGGCCGGATTGCTTTCCACTCGAAACGATCGATGTTTGACGAAACTATGCAAGTTCGTGGCAGATCGGTATAAGGTGGTTCGTTGGGGCGTGTTTTAAGCTACAAATTGCAATGTCGCAGATTCGCATACGACGTATAGAAGCGGAGTTATAGTTGTTTATATCTGTCAGGCCATGAATCACCATTGACGGCCGGATTGCTTTGCACTCGAAACGATCGACGTTTGACAAAACTATGCAAGTTCGTCGCAGATCGGAATGAGGTGGGTCGATGTGTCGTGTATTATGCTACAAATCGCTATGTCGCAAATTTGCATTCGACTAATAGAAGCGGAGTTATAGTTTTTTATATCTGTCAGGCTATGAATCACCATTGACGGCCGGATTGCTTTCCACTCGAAACGATCGATGTTTGACAAAACTATGCAAGTTCGTCGCAGATCGGTATAAGGTGGGTGGTTGGGCCGTGTTTTATGCTACAAATTGCTACGTCGCAGATTTGCATACGGCGAATAGAAGCGGAGTTATAGTTGTTTATATCTGTGAGGCCATGAATCACCATTGACGGCCGGATTGCTTTCCACTCGAAACGATCGATGTTTGACGAAACTATGCAAGTTCGTCGCAGATCGGTATAACGTGGTTCGTTGGGGCGTGTTTTAAGCTACAAATTGCAATGTCGCAGATTCGCATACGACGTATAGAAGCGGACTTATAGTTGTTTATATCTGTGAGGCCATGAATCGCCATTGACTACCGGATTGCCTACCACTCGAAACGATCGACGTTTGACGAAACTATACGAGTACGTCGCAGATCGGCATGAGGTGGGTCGATGTGTCGTGTTTTATGCTACAAATCGCTATGTCGCAAATTTGCATTCGACTAATAGAAGCGGAGTTATAGTTGTTTATATCTGTCAGGCTATGAATCACCATTGACGGCCGGATTGCTTTCCACTCGAAACGATCGATGTTTGACAAAACTATGCAAGTTCGTCGCAGATCGGCACAAGGTGGGTCGATGTGACGTGTTTTATGCTACAAATTGCTATGTCGCAGATTTGCATTCGACGAATAGAAGCGGAGTTATAGTTGTTTATATCTGTCTGGCCATGAATCACCATTGACGGCCGGATTGCTTTCCACTAGAATCGATCGATGTTTGATGAAACTATGCAAGTGCGTCGCAGATCGGTATAAGGTGGTTCATTGGGGCGTGTTTTAAGCTACAAATTGCTAGGTCGCAGATTCGCATACGACGAATAGAAGCGGAGTTATAGTTGTTTATATCTGTGAGGCCATGAATCGCCATTGACTACCGGATTGCCTACCACTCGAAACGATCGACGTTTGACGAAACTATACAAGTACGTCGCAGATCGGAATGAGGTGGGTCGATGTGTCGTGTATTATGCTACAAATCGCTATGTCGCAAATTTGCATTCGACGAATAGAAGCTGAGTTATAGTTGTTTATATCTGTCAGGCCATGAATCACCATTGACGGCCGGATTGCTTTCCACTCGAAACGATCGATGTTTGACAAAACTATGCAAGTTCGTCGCAGATCTGTATAAGGTGGTTCGTTGGGGCGTGTTTTAAGCTACAAATTTCTATGTCGCAGATTCGCATACGACGAATAGAAGCGGAGTTATTGTTGTTTATATCTGTGAGGCCATGAATCACCATTGACGGCCGGATTCCCTACCATTCGAAACGATCGACGTTTGACGAAACCATGCATGTTCGTCGCAGATCGGCGCAAGGTGGGTCGATGTGACGTGTTTTATGCTACAAATTGCTATGTAGCAGATTTGCATTCGACGAATAGAAGCGGAGTTATAGTTGTTTATATCTGTCTGGCCATGAATCACCATTGACGGCCGGATTGCTTTCCACTAGAATCGATCGATGTTTGACGAAACTATGCAAGTGCGTCGCAGATCGGTATAAGGTGGTTCATTGGGGCGTGTTTTAAGCTACAAATTGCTACGTCGCAGATTTGCATACGGCGAATAGAAGCGGAGTTATAGTTGTTTATATCTGTGAGGCCATGAATCACCATTGACGGCCGGATTGCTTTCCACTCGAAACGATCGATGTTTGACGAAACTATGCAAGTTCGTGGCAGATCGGTATAAGGTGGTTCGTTGGGGCGTGTTTTAAGCTACAAATTGCAATGTCGCAGATTCGCATACGACGTATAGAAGCGGAGTTATAGTAGTTTATATCTGTCAGGCCATGAATCACCATTGACGGCGGGATTGCTTTGCACTCGAAACGATCGACGTTTGACAAAACTATGCAAGTTCGTCGCAGATCGGAATGAGGTGGGTCGATGTGTCGTGTATTATGCTACAAATCGCTATGTCGCAAATTTGCATTCGACTAATAGAAGCGGAGTTATAGTTGTTTATATCTGTCAGGCTATGAATCACCATTGACGGCCGGATTGCTTTCCACTCGAAACGCTCGATGTTTGACAAAACTATGCAAGTTCGTCGCAGATCGGTATAAGGTGGGTGGTTGGGCCGTGTTTTATGCTACAAATTGCTACGTCGCAGATTTGCATACGGCGAATAGAAGCGGAGTTATAGTTGTTTATATCTGTGAGGCCATGAATCACCATTGACGGCCGGATTGCTTTCCACTCGAAACGATCGATGTTTGACGAAACTATGCAAGTTCGTCGCAGATCGGTATAAGGTGGGTCGTTGGGGCGTGTTTTATGCTACAAATTGCTATGTCGCAGATTTGCATACGACGAATAGAAGCGGAGTTATTGTTGTTTATATCTGTGAGGCCATGAATCACCATTGACGGCCGGATTGCCTACCACTCGAAACGATCGATGTTTGACGAAACTATGCAAGTTCGTCGCACATCGGCACAAGATGGGTCGATGTGACGAGTTTTAAGCTACAAAATGCTATGTCGCAGATTTGCATTCGACTAATAGAAGCGGAGTTATAGTTGTTTATATCTGTCAGGCCATGAATCACCATTGACGGCCGGATTGCTTTCCACTAGAATCGATCGATGTTTGACGAAACTATGCAAGTGCGTCGCAGATCGGTATAAGGTGGTTCATTGGGGCGTGTTTTAAGCTACAAATTGCTAGGTCGCAGATTCGCATACGACGAATAGAAGCGGAGTTATAGTTGTTTATATCTGTGAGGCCATGAATTGCCATTGACTACCGGATTGCCTACCACTCGAAACGATCGACGTTTGACGAAACTATACAAGTACGTCGCACATCGGAATGAGGTGGGTCGATGTGTCGTGTATTATGCTACAAATCGCTATGTCGCAAATTTGCATTCGACGAATAGAAGCTGAGTTATAGTTGTTTATATCTGTCAGGCCATGAATCACCATTGACGGCCGGATTGCTTTCCACTCGAAACGATCGATGTTTGACAAAACTATGCAAGTTCGTCGCAGATCGGTATAAGGTGGGTCGTTGGGGCGTGTTTTAAGCTACAAATTGCTATGTCGCAGATTCGCATACGACGTATAGAAGCGGACTTATAGTTGTTTATATCTGTGAGGCCATGAATCGCCATTGACTACCGGATTGCCTACCACTCGAAACGATCGACGTTTGACGAAACTATACAAGTACGTCGCAGATCGGCATGAGGTGGGTCGATGTGTCGTGTTTTAAGCTACAAATTTCTATGTCGCAGATTCGCATACGACGAATAGAAGCGGAGTTATAGTTGTTTATATCTGTCTGGCCATGAATCACCATTGACGGCCGGAATGCTTTCCACTAGAATCGATCGATGTTTTACGAAACTATGCAAGTGCGTCGCAGATCGGTATAAGGTGGTTCATTGGGGCGTGTTTTAAGCTACAAATTGCTAGGTCGCAGATTCGCATACGACGAATAGAAGCGGAGTTATAGTTGTTTATATCTGTGAGGCCATGAATCGCCATTGACTACCGGATTGCCTACCACTCGAAACGATCGACGTTTGACGAAACTATACAAGTACGTCGCAGATCGGAATGAGGTGGGTCGATGTGTCGTGTATTATGCTACAAATCGCTATGACGCAAATTTGCATTCGACGAATAGAAGCTGAGTTATAGTTGTTTATATCTGTCAGGCCATGAATCACCATTGACGGCCGGATTGCTTTCCACTCGAAACGATCGATGTTTGACAAAACTATGCAAGTTCGTCGCAGATCTGTATAAGGTGGTTCGTTGGGGCGTGTTTTATGCTACAAATTGCTATGTCGCAGATTTGCATACGACGAATAGAAGCGGAGTTATTGTTGTTTATATCTGTGAGGCCATGAATCACCATTGACGGCCGGATTGCCTACCACTCGAAACGATCGATGTTTGACGAAACTATGCAAGTTCGTCGCACATCGGCACAAGATGGGTCGATGTGACGAGATTTTAGCTACAAAATGCTATGTCGCAGATTTGCATTCGACTAATAGAAGCGGAGTTATAGTTGTTTATATCTGTCAGGCTATGAATCACCATTGACGGCCGGATTGCTTTCCACTCGAAACGATCGATGTTTGACAAAACTATGCAAGTTCGTCGCAGATCGGTATAAGGTGGGTGGTTGGGCCGTGTTTTATGCTACAAATTGCTACGTCGCAGATTTGCATACGGCGAATAGAAGCGGAGTTATAGTTGTTTATATCTGTGAGGCCATGAATCACCATTGACGGCCGGATTGCTTTCCACTCGAAACGATCGATGTTTGACGAAACTATGCAAGTTCGTCGCAGATCGGTATAAGGTGGTTCGTTGGGGCGTGTTTTAAGCTACAAATTGCAATGTCGCAGATTCGCATACGACGTATAGAAGCGGAGTTATAGTTGTTTATATCTGTCAGGCCATGAATCACCATTGACGGCCGGATTGCTTTGCACTCGAAACGATCGATGTTTGACAAAACTATGCAAGTTCGTCGCAGATCGGTATAAGGTGGGTCGTTGGGGCGTGTCTTAAGCTACAAATTGCTATGTCGCAGCTTCGCATACGACGTATAGAAGCGGACTTATAGTTGTTTATATCTGTGAGGCCATGAATCGCCATTGACTACCGGATTGCCTACCACTCGAAACGATCGACGTTTGACGAAACTATACAAGTACGTCGCAGATCGGAATGAGGTGGGTCGATGTGTCGTGTATTATGCTACAAATCGCTATGACGCAAATTTGCATTCGACGAATAGAAGCTGAGTTATAGTTGTATATATCTGTCAGGCCATGAATCACCATTGACGGCCGGATTGCTTTCCACTCGAAACGATCGATGTTTGACAAAACTATGCAAGTTCGTCGCAGATCTGTATAAGGTGGTTCATTAGGGCGTGTTTTAAGCTACAAATTGCTAGGTCGCAGATTCGCATACGACGAATAGAAGCGGAGTTATATTTGTTTATATCTGTGAGGCCATGAATCGCCATTGACTACCGGATTGCCTACCACTCGAAACGATCGACGTTTGACGAAACTATACAAGTACGTCGCAGATCGGAATGAGGTGGGTCGATGTGTCGTGTATTATACTACAAATCGCTATGACGCAGATTTGCATACGACGAATAGAAGCGGAGTTATTGTTGTTTATATCTGTGAGGCCATGAATCACCATTGACGGCCGGATTGCCTACCACTCGAAACGATCGATGTTTGACGAAACTATGCAAGTTCGTCGCACATCGGCACAAGATGGGTCGATGTGACGAGTTTTAAGCTACAAAATGCTATGTCGCAGATTTGCATTCGACTAATAGAAGCGGAGTTATAGTTGTTTATATCTGTCAGGCCATGAATCACCATTGACGGCCGGATTGCTTTCCACTAGAATCGATCGATGTTTGACGAAACTATGCAAGTGCGTCGCAGATCGGTATAAGGTGGTTCATTGGGGCGTGTTTTAAGCTACAAATTGCTAGGTCGCAGATTCGCATACGACGAATAGAAGCGGAGTTATAGTTGTTTATATCTGTGAGGCCATGAATCGCCATTGACTACCGGATTGCCTACCACTCGAAACGATCGACGTTTGACGAAACTATACAAGTTCGTCGCACATCGGAATGAGGTGGGTCGATGTGTCGTGTATTATGCTACAAATCGCTATGTCGCAAATTTGCATTCGACGAATAGAAGCTGAGTTATAGTTGTTTATATCTGTCAGGCCATGAATCACCATTGACGGCCGGATTGCTTTCCACTCGAAACGATCGATGTTTGACAAAACTATGCAAGTTCGTCGCAGATCTGTATAAGGTGGTTCGTTGGGGCGTGTTTTGTGCTACAAATTGCTATGTCGCAGATTTGCATACGACGAATAGAAGCGGAGTTATTGTTGTTTATATCTGTGAGGCCATGAATCACCATTGACGGCCGGATTGCCTACCACTCGAAACGATCGATGTTTGACGAAACTATGCAAGTTCGTCGCACATCGGCACAAGATGGGTCGATGTGACGAGTTTTAAGCTACAAAATGCTATGTCGCAGATTTGCATTCGACTAATAGAAGCGGAGTTATAGTTGTTTATATCTGTCAGGCTATGAATCACCATTGACGGCCGGATTGCTTTCCACTCGAAACGATCGATGTTTGACAAAACTATGCAAGTTCGTCGCAGATCGGTATAAGGTGGTTCGTTGGGGCGTGTTTTAAGCTACAAATTGCAATGTCGCAGATTCGCATACGACGTATAGAAGCGGAGTTATAGTTGTTTATATCTGTCAGGCCATGAATCACCATTGACGGCCGGATTGCTTTGCTCTCGAAACGATCGATGTTTGACAAAACTATGCAAGTTCGTCGCAGATCGGTATATGGTGGGTCGTTGGGGCGTGTTTTAAGCTACAAATTGCTATGTCCCAGATTCGCATACGACGTATAGAAGCGGACTTATAGTTGTTTATATCTGTGAGGCCATGAATCGCCATTGACTACCGGATTGCCTACCACTCGAAACGATCGACGTTTGACGAAACTATACAAGTACGTCGCAGATCGGCATGAGGTGGGTCGATGTGTCGTGTTTTAAGCTACAAATTTCTATGTCGCAGATTCGCATACGACGAATAGAAGCGGACTTATAGTTGTTTATATCTGTCTGGCCATGAATCACCATTGACGGCCGGATTGCTTTCCACTAGAATCGATCGATGTTTGACGAAACTATGCAAGTGCGTCGCAGATCGGTATAAGGTGGTTCATTGGGGCGTGTTTTAAGCTACAAATTGCTAGGTCGCAGATTCGCATACGACGAATAGAAGCGGAGTTATAGTTGTTTATATCTGTGAGGCCATGAATCGCCATTGACTACCGGTTTGCCTACCACTCGAAACTATCGACGTTTGACGAAACTATACAAGAACGTCGCAGATCGGAATGAGGTGGGTCGATGTGTCGTGTATTATGCTACAAATCGCTATGACGCAAATTTGCATTCGACGAATAGAAGCTGAGTTATAGTTGTTTATATCTGTCAGGCCATGAATCACCATTGACGGCCGGATTGCTTTCCACTCGAAACGATCGATGTTTGACAAAACGTTGCAAGTTCGTCGCAGATCTGTATAAGGTGGTTCGTTGGGGCGTGTTTTATGCTACAAATTGCTATGTCGCAGATTTGCATACGGCGAATAGAAGCGGAGTTATTGTTGTTTATATCTGTGAGGCCATGAATCACCATTGACGGCCGGATTGCCTACCACTTGAAACGATCGATGTTTGACGAAACTATGCAAGTTCGTCGCACATCGGCACAAGATGGGTCGATGTGACGAGTTTTAAGCTACAAAATGCTATGTCGCAGATTTGCATTCGACTAATAGAAGCGGAGTTATAGTTGTTTATATCTGTCAGGCCATGAATCACCATTGACGGCCGGATTGCTTTGCACTCGAAACGATCGATGTTTGACAAAACTATGCAAGTTCGTCGCAGATCGGTATAAGGTGGGTCGTTGGGGCGTGTTTTAAGCTACAAATTGCTATGTCGCAGATTCGCATACGACGTATAAAAGCGGACTTATAGTTGTTTATATCTGTGAGGCCATGAATCGCCATTGACTACCGGATTGCCTACCACTCGAAACGATCGACGTTTGACGAAACTATACAAGTACGTCGCAGATCGGCATGAGGTGGGTCGATGTGTCGTGTTTTAAGCTACAAATTTCTATGTCGCAGATTCGCATACGACGAATAGAAGCGGAGTTATTGTTGTTTATATCTGTGAGGCCATGAATCACCATTGACGGCCGGATTCCCTACCACTCGAAACGATCGACGTTTGACGAAACCATGCAAGTTCGTCGCAGATCGGCACAAGGTGGGTCGATGTGACGTGTTTTATGCTACAAATTGCTATGTCGCAGATTTGCATTCGACGAATAGAAGCGGAGTTATAGTTGTTTATATCTGTCTGGCCATGAATCACCATTGACGGCCGGATTGCTTTCCACTAGAATCGATCGATGTTTGACGAAACTATGCAAGTGCGTCGCAGATCGGTATAAGGTGGTTCATTGGGGCGTGTTTTAAGCTACAAATTGCTACGTCGCAGATTTGCATACGGCGAATAGAAGCGGAGTTATAGTTGTTTATGTCAGTCAGGCCATGAATCACCATTGACGGCCGGATTGCTTTGCACTCGAAACGATCGATGTTTGACAAAACTATGCAAGTTCGTCGCAGATCGGTATAAGGTGGGTCGTTGGGGCGTGTTTTAAGCTACAAATTGCTATGTCGCAGATTCGCATACGACGTATAGAAGCGGACTTATAGTTGTTTATATCTGTGAGGCCAAGAATCGCCATTGACTACCGGATTGCCTACCACTCGAAACGATCGACGCTTGACGAATCTATACAAGTACGTCGCAGATCGGCATGAGGTGGGTCGATGTGTCGTGTTTTAAGCTACAAATTTCTATGTCGCAGATTCGCATACGACGAATAGAAGCGGAGTTATTGTTGTTTATATCTGTGAGGCCATGAATCACCATTGACGGCCGGATTCCCTACCACTCGAAACGATCGACGTTTGACGAAACCATGCAAGTTCGTCGCAGATCGGCACAAGGTGGGTCGATGTGACGTGTTTTATGCTACAAATTGCTATGTCGCAGATTTGCATTCGACGAATAGAAGCGGAGTTATAGTTGTTTATATCTGTCTGGCCATGAATCACCATTGACGGCCGGATTGCTTTCCACTAGAATCGATCGATGTTTAACGAAACTATGCAAGTGCGTCGCAGATCGGTATAAGGTGGTTCATTGGGGCGTGTTTTAAGCTACAAATTGCTAGGTCGCAGATTCGCAGTCGACGAATAGAAGCGGAGTTATAGTTGTTTATATCTGTGAGGCCATGAATCGCCATTGACTACCGGATTGCCTACCACTCGAAACGATGGACGTTTGACGAAACTATACAAGTACGTCGCACATCGGCACAAGATGGGTCGATGTGACGAGTTTTAAGCTACAAAATGCTATGTCGCAGATTTGCATTCGACTAATAGAAGCGGAGTTATAGTTGTTTATATCTGTCAGGCCATGAATCACCATTGACGGCCGGATTGCTTTGCACTCGAAACGATCGATGTTTGACAAAACTATGCAAGTTCGTCGCAGATCGGTATAAGGTGGTTCGTTGGGGCGTGTTTTAAGCAACAAATTGCTATGTCGCAGATTCGCATACGACCTATAGAAGCGGACTTATAGTTGTTTATATCTGTGAGGCCATGAATCGCCATTGACGGCCGGATTGCCTACCACTCGAAACGATCGATGTTTGACGAAACTATGCAAGTTCGTCGCACATCGGCACAAGATGGGTCGATGTGACGAGTTTTAAGCTACAAAATGCTATGTCGCAGATTTGCATTCGACTAATAGAAGCGGAGTTATAGTTGTTTATATCTGTCAGGCCATGAATCACCATTGACGGCCGGATTGCTTTCCACTAGAATCGATCGATGTTTGATGAAACTATGCAAGTGCGTCGCAGATCGGTATAAGGTGGTTCATTGGGGCGTGTTTTAAGCTACAAATTGCTAGGTCGCAGATTCGCATACGACGAATAGAAGCGGAGTTATAGTTGTTTATATCTGTGAGGCCATGAATCGCCATTGACTACCGGATTGCCTACCACTCGAAACGATCGACGTTTGACGAAACTATACAAGTACGTCGCAGATCGGAATGAGGTGGGTCGATGTGTCGTGTATTATGCTACAAATCGCTATGTCGCAAATTTGCATTCGACGAATAGAAGCTGAGTTATAGTTGTTTATATCTGTCAGGCCATGAATCACCATTGACGGCCGGATTGCTTTCCACTCGAAACGATCGATGTTTGACAAAACTATGCAAGTTCGTCGCAGATCTGTATAAGGTGGTTCGTTGGGGCGTGTTTTAAGCTACAAATTTCTATGTCGCAGATTCGCATACGACGAATAGAAGCGGAGTTATTGTTGTTTATATCTGTGAGGCCATGAATCACCATTGACGGCCGGATTCCCTACCATTCGAAACGATCGACGTTTGACGAAACCATGCATGTTCGTCGCAGATCGGCGCAAGGTGGGTCGATGTGACGTGTTTTATGCTACAAATTGCTATGTCGCAGATTTGCATTCGACGAATAGAAGCGGAGTTATAGTTGTTTATATCTGTCTGGCCATGAATCACCATTGACGGCCGGATTGCTTTCCACTAGAATCGATCGATGTTTGACGAAACTATGCAAGTGCGTCGCAGATCGGTATAAGGTGGTTCATTGGGGCGTGTTTTAAGCTACAAATTGCTACGTCGCAGATTTGCATACGGCGAATAGAAGCGGAGTTATAGTTGTTTATATCTGTGAGGCCATGAATCACCATTGACGGCCGGATTGCTTTCCACTCGAAACGATCGATGTTTGACGAAACTATGCAAGTTCGTCGCAGATCGGTATAAGGTGGTTCGTTGGGGCGTGTTTTAAGCTACAAATTGCAATGTCGCAGATTCGCATACGACGTATAGAAGCGGAGTTATAGTTGTTTATATCTGTCAGGCCATGAATCACCATTGACGGCCGGATTGCTTTGCACTCGAAACGATCGATGTTTGACAAAACTATGCAAGTTCGTCGCAGATCGGTATAAGGTGGGTCGTTGGGGCGTGTCTTAAGCTACAAATTGCTATGTCGCAGCTTCGCATACGACGTATAGAAGCGGACTTATAGTTGTTTATATCTGTGAGGCCATGAATCGCCATTGACTACCGGATTGCCTACCACTCGAAACGATCGACGTTTGACGAAACTATACAAGTACGTCGCAGATCGGAATGAGGTGGGTCGATGTGTCGTGTATTATGCTACAAATCGCTATGACGCAAATTTGCATTCGACGAATAGAAGCTGAGTTATAGTTGTATATATCTGTCAGGCCATGAATCACCATTGACGGCCGGATTGCTTTCCACTCGAAACGATCGATGTTTGACAAAACTATGCAAGTTCGTCGCAGATCTGTATAAGGTGGTTCATTAGGGCGTGTTTTAAGCTACAAATTGCTAGGTCGCAGATTCGCATACGACGAATAGAAGCGGAGTTATATTTGTTTATATCTGTGAGGCCATGAATCGCCATTGACTACCGGATTGCCTACCACTCGAAACGATCGACGTTTGACGAAACTATACAAGTACGTCGCAGATCGGAATGAGGTGGGTCGATGTGTCGTGTATTATACTACAAATCGCTATGACGCAGATTTGCATACGACGAATAGAAGCGGAGTTATTGTTGTTTATATCTGTGAGGCCATGAATCACCATTGACGGCCGGATTGCCTACCACTCGAAACGATCGATGTTTGACGAAACTATGCAAGTTCGTCGCACATCGGCACAAGATGGGTCGATGTGACGAGTTTTAAGCTACAAAATGCTATGTCGCAGATTTGCATTCGACTAATAGAAGCGGAGTTATAGTTGTTTATATCTGTCAGGCCATGAATCACCATTGACGGCCGGATTGCTTTCCACTAGAATCGATCGATGTTTGACGAAACTATGCAAGTGCGTCGCAGATCGGTATAAGGTGGTTCATTGGGGCGTGTTTTAAGCTACAAATTGCTAGGTCGCAGATTCGCATACGACGAATAGAAGCGGAGTTATAGTTGTTTATATCTGTGAGGCCATGAATCGCCATTGACTACCGGATTGCCTACCACTCGAAACGATCGACGTTTGACGAAACTATACAAGTTCGTCGCACATCGGAATGAGGTGGGTCGATGTGTCGTGTATTATGCTACAAATCGCTATGTCGCAAATTTGCATTCGACGAATAGAAGCTGAGTTATAGTTGTTTATATCTGTCAGGCCATGAATCACCATTGACGGCCGGATTGCTTTCCACTCGAAACGATCGATGTTTGACAAAACTATGCAAGTTCGTCGCAGATCTGTATAAGGTGGTTCGTTGGGGCGTGTTTTGTGCTACAAATTGCTATGTCGCAGATTTGCATACGACGAATAGAAGCGGAGTTATTGTTGTTTATATCTGTGAGGCCATGAATCACCATTGACGGCCGGATTGCCTACCACTCGAAACGATCGATGTTTGACGAAACTATGCAAGTTCGTCGCACATCGGCACAAGATGGGTCGATGTGACGAGTTTTAAGCTACAAAATGCTATGTCGCAGATTTGCATTCGACTAATAGAAGCGGAGTTATAGTTGTTTATATCTGTCAGGCTATGAATCACCATTGACGGCCGGATTGCTTTCCACTCGAAACGATCGATGTTTGACAAAACTATGCAAGTTCGTCGCAGATCGGTATAAGGTGGTTCGTTGGGGCGTGTTTTAAGCTACAAATTGCAATGTCGCAGATTCGCATACGACGTATAGAAGCGGAGTTATAGTTGTTTATATCTGTCAGGCCATGAATCACCATTGACGGCCGGATTGCTTTGCTCTCGAAACGATCGATGTTTGACAAAACTATGCAAGTTCGTCGCAGATCGGTATAAGGTGGGTCGTTGGGGCGTGTTTTAAGCTACAAATTGCTATGTCCCAGATTCGCATACGACGTATAGAAGCGGACTTATAGTTGTTTATATCTGTGAGGCCATGAATCGCCATTGACTACCGGATTGCCTACCACTCGAAACGATCGACGTTTGACGAAACTATACAAGTACGTCGCAGATCGGCATGAGGTGGGTCGATGTGTCGTGTTTTAAGCTACAAATTTCTATGTCGCAGATTCGCATACGACGAATAGAAGCGGACTTATAGTTGTTTATATCTGTCTGGCCATGAATCACCATTGACGGCCGGATTGCTTTCCACTAGAATCGATCGATGTTTGACGAAACTATGCAAGTGCGTCGCAGATCGGTATAAGGTGGTTCATTGGGGCGTGTTTTAAGCTACAAATTGCTAGGTCGCAGATTCGCATACGACGAATAGAAGCGGAGTTATAGTTGTTTATATCTGTGAGGCCATGAATCGCCATTGACTACCGGTTTGCCTACCACTCGAAACTATCGACGTTTGACGAAACTATACAAGAACGTCGCAGATCGGAATGAGGTGGGTCGATGTGTCGTGTATTATGCTACAAATCGCTATGACGCAAATTTGCATTCGACGAATAGAAGCTGAGTTATAGTTGTTTATATCTGTCAGGCCATGAATCACCATTGACGGCCGGATTGCTTTCCACTCGAAACGATCGATGTTTGACAAAACGTTGCAAGTTCGTCGCAGATCTGTATAAGGTGGTTCGTTGGGGCGTGTTTTATGCTACAAATTGCTATGTCGCAGATTTGCATACGGCGAATAGAAGCGGAGTTATTGTTGTTTATATCTGTGAGGCCATGAATCACCATTGACGGCCGGATTGCCTACCACTTGAAACGATCGATGTTTGACGAAACTATGCAAGTTCGTCGCACATCGGCACAAGATGGGTCGATGTGACGAGTTTTAAGCTACAAAATGCTATGTCGCAGATTTGCATTCGACTAATAGAAGCGGAGTTATAGTTGTTTATATCTGTCAGGCCATGAATCACCATTGACGGCCGGATTGCTTTGCACTCGAAACGATCGATGTTTGACAAAACTATGCAAGTTCGTCGCAGATCGGTATAAGGTGGGTCGTTGGGGCGTGTTTTAAGCTACAAATTGCTATGTCGCAGATTCGCATACGACGTATAAAAGCGGACTTATAGTTGTTTATATCTGTGAGGCCATGAATCGCCATTGACTACCGGATTGCCTACCACTCGAAACGATCGACGTTTGACGAAACTATACAAGTACGTCGCAGATCGGCATGAGGTGGGTCGATGTGTCGTGTTTTAAGCTACAAATTTCTATGTCGCAGATTCGCATACGACGAATAGAAGCGGAGTTATTGTTGTTTATATCTGTGAGGCCATGAATCACCATTGACGGCCGGATTCCCTACCACTCGAAACGATCGACGTTTGACGAAACCATGCAAGTTCGTCGCAGATCGGCACAAGGTGGGTCGATGTGACGTGTTTTATGCTACAAATTGCTATGTCGCAGATTTGCATTCGACGAATAGAAGCGGAGTTATAGTTGTTTATATCTGTCTGGCCATGAATCACCATTGACGGCCGGATTGCTTTCCACTAGAATCGATCGATGTTTGACGAAACTATGCAAGTGCGTCGCAGATCGGTATAAGGTGGTTCATTGGGGCGTGTTTTAAGCTACAAATTGCTACGTCGCAGATTTGCATACGGCGAATAGAAGCGGAGTTATAGTTGTTTATGTCAGTCAGGCCATGAATCACCATTGACGGCCGGATTGCTTTGCACTCGAAACGATCGATGTTTGACAAAACTATGCAAGTTCGTCGCAGATCGGTATAAGGTGGGTCGTTGGGGCGTGTTTTAAGCTACAAATTGCTATGTCGCAGATTCGCATACGACGTATAGAAGCGGACTTATAGTTGTTTATATCTGTGAGGCCAAGAATCGCCATTGACTACCGGATTGCCTACCACTCGAAACGATCGACGCTTGACGAATCTATACAAGTACGTCGCAGATCGGCATGAGGTGGGTCGATGTGTCGTGTTTTAAGCTACAAATTTCTATGTCGCAGATTCGCATACGACGAATAGAAGCGGAGTTATTGTTGTTTATATCTGTGAGGCCATGAATCACCATTGACGGCCGGATTCCCTACCACTCGAAACGATCGACGTTTGACGAAACCATGCAAGTTCGTCGCAGATCGGCACAAGGTGGGTCGATGTGACGTGTTTTATGCTACAAATTGCTATGTCGCAGATTTGCATTCGACGAATAGAAGCGGAGTTATAGTTGTTTATATCTGTCTGGCCATGAATCACCATTGACGGCCGGATTGCTTTCCACTAGAATCGATCGATGTTTAACGAAACTATGCAAGTGCGTCGCAGATCGGTATAAGGTGGTTCATTGGGGCGTGTTTTAAGCTACAAATTGCTAGGTCGCAGATTCGCAGTCGACGAATAGAAGCGGAGTTATAGTTGTTTATATCTGTGAGGCCATGAATCGCCATTGACTACCGGATTGCCTACCACTCGAAACGATGGACGTTTGACGAAACTATACAAGTACGTCGCACATCGGCACAAGATGGGTCGATGTGACGAGTTTTAAGCTACAAAATGCTATGTCGCAGATTTGCATTCGACTAATAGAAGCGGAGTTATAGTTGTTTATATCTGTCAGGCCATGAATCACCATTGACGGCCGGATTGCTTTGCACTCGAAACGATCGATGTTTGACAAAACTATGCAAGTTCGTCGCAGATCGGTATAAGGTGGTTCGTTGGGGCGTGTTTTAAGCAACAAATTGCTATGTCGCAGATTCGCATACGACCTATAGAAGCGGAGTTATAGTTGTTTATATCTGTCAGGCCATGAATCACCATTGACGGCCGGATTGCTTTGCACTCGAAACGATCGATGTTTGACAAAACTATGCAAGTTCGTCGCAGATCGGTATAAGGTGGGTCGTTGGGGCGTGTTTTAAGCTACAAATTGCTATGTCGCAGATTCGCATACGACGTATAGAAGCGGACTTATAGTTGTTTATATCTGTGAGGCCATGAATCGCCATTGACTACCGGATTGCCTACCACTCGAAACGATCGACGTTTGACGAAACTATACAAGTACGTCGCAGATCGGCATGAGGTGGGTCGATGTGTCGTGTTTTAAGCTACAAATTTCTATGTCGCAGATTCGCATACGACGAATAGAAGCGGACTTATAGTTGTTTATATCTGTCTGGCCATGAATCACCATTGACGGCCGGATTGCTTTCCACTAGAATCGATCGATGTTTGACGAAACTATGCAAGTGCGTCGCAGATCGGTATAAGGTGGTTCATTGGGGCGTGTTTTAAGCTACAAATTGCTAGGTCGCAGATTCGCATACGACGAATAGAAGCGGAGTTATAGTTGTTTATATCTGTGAGGCCATGAATCGCCATTGACTACCGGTTTGCCTACCACTCGAAACTATCGACGTTTGACGAAACTATACAAGAACGTCGCAGAACGGAATGAGGTGGGTCGATGTGTCGTGTATTATGCTACAAATCGCTATGACGCAAATTTGCATTCGACGAATAGAAGCTGAGTTATAGTTGTTTATATCTGTCAGGCCATGAATCACCATTGACGGCCGGATTGCTTTCCACTCGAAACGATCGATGTTTGACAAAACGTTGCAAGTTCGTCGCAGATCTGTATAAGGTGGTTCGTTGGGGCGTGTTTTATGCTACAAATTGCTATGTCGCAGATTTGCATACGGCGAATAGAAGCGGAGTTATTGTTGTTTATATCTGTGAGGCCATGAATCACCATTGACGGCCGGATTGCCTACCACTTGAAACGATCGATGTTTGACGAAACTATGCAAGTTCGTCGCACATCGGCACAAGATGGGTCGATGTGACGAGTTTTAAGCTACAAAATGCTATGTCGCAGATTTGCATTCGACTAATAGAAGCGGAGTTATAGTTGTTTATATCTGTCAGGCCATGAATCACCATTGACGGCCGGATTGCTTTCCACTAGAATCGATCGATGTTTGACGAAACTATGCAAGTGCGTCGCAGATCGGTATAAGGTGGTTCATTGGGGCGTGTTTTAAGCTACAAATTGCTAGGTCGCAGATTCGCATACGACGAATAGAAGCGGAGTTATAGTTGTTTATATCTGTGAGGCCATGAATCGCCATTGACTACCGGATTGCCTACCACTCGAAACGATCGACGTTTGACGAAACTATACAAGTACGTCGCACATCGGAATGAGGTGGGTCGATGTGTCGTGTATTATGCTACAAATCGCTATGTCGCAAATTTGCATTCGACGAATAGAAGCTGAGTTATAGTTGTTTATATCTGTCAGGCCATGAATCACCATTGACGGCCGGATTGCTTTCCACTCGAAACGATCGATGTTTGACAAAACTATGCAAGTTCGTCGCAGATCTGTATAAGGTGGTTCGTTGGGGCGTGTTTTATGCTACAAATTGCTATGTCGCAGATTTGCATACGACGAATAGAAGCGGAGTTATAGTTGTTTATATCTGTGAGGCCATGAATCGCCATTGACTACCGGATTGCCTTCCACTCGAAACGATCGACGTTTGACGAAACTATACAAGTACGTCGCACATCGGAATGAGGTGGGTCGATGTGTCGTGTATTATGCTACAAATCGCTATGTCGCAAATTTGCATTCGACGAATAGAAGCTGAGTTATAGTTGTTTATATCTGTCAGGCCATGAATCACCATTGACGGCCGGATTGCTTTCCACTCGAAACGATCGATGTTTGACAAAACTATGCAAGTTCGTCGCAGATCTGTATAAGGTGGTTCGTTGGGGCGTGTTTTATGCTACAAATTGCTATGTCGCAGATTTGCATACGACGAATAGAAGCGGAGTTATTGTTGTTTATATCTGTGAGGCCATGAATCACCATTGACGGCCGGATTGCCTACCACTCGAAACGATCGATGTTTGACGAAACTATGCAAGTTCGTCGCACATCGGCACAAGATGGGTCGATGTGACGAGTTTTAAGCTACAAAATGCTATGTCGCAGATTTGCATTCGACTAATAGAAGCGGAGTTATAGTTGTTTATATCTGTCAGGCTATGAATCACCATTGACGGCCGGATTGCTTTCCACTCGAAACGATCGATGTTTGACAAAACTATGCAAGTTCGTCGCAGATCGGTATAAGGTGGTTCGTTGGGGCGTGTTTTAAGCTACAAATTGCAATGTCGCAGATTCGCATACGACGTATAGAAGCGGAGTTATAGTTGTTTATATCTGTCAGGCCATGAATCACCATTGACGGCCGGATTGCTTTGCACTCGAAACGATCGATGTTTGACAAAACTATGCAAGTTCGTCGCAGATCGGTATAAGGTGGGTCGTTGGGGCGTGTTTTAAGCTACAAATTGCTATGTCGCAGATTCGCATACGACGTATAGAAGCGGACTTATAGTTGTTTATATCTGTGAGGCCATGAATCGCCATTGACTACCGGATTGCCTACCACTCGAAACGATCGACGTTTGACGAAACTATACAAGTACGTCGCAGATCGGCATGAGGTGGGTCGATGTGTCGTGTTTTAAGCTACAAATTTCTATGTCGCAGATTCGCATACGACGAATAGAAGCGGACTTATAGTTGTTTATATCTGTCTGGCCATGAATCACCATTGACGGCCGGATTGCTTTCCACTAGAATCGATCGATGTTTGACGAAACTATGCAAGTGCGTCGCAGATCGGTATAAGGTGGTTCATTGGGGCGTGTTTTAAGCTACAAATTGCTAGGTCGCAGATTCGCATACGACGAATAGAAGCGGAGTTATAGTTGTTTATATCTGTGAGGCCATGAATCGCCATTGACTACCGGATTGCCTACCACTCGAAACTATCGACGTTTGACGAAACTATACAAGAACGTCGCAGATCGGAATGAGGTGGGTCGATGTGTCGTGTATTATGCTACAAATTGCTATGTCGCAGATTTGCATACGGCGAATAGAAGCGGAGTTATTGTTGTTTATATCTGTGAGGCCATGAATCACCATTGACGGCCGGATTGCCTACCACTCGAAACGATCGATGTTTGACGAAACTATGCAAGTTCGTCGCACATCGGCACAAGATGGGTCGATGTGACGAGTTTTAAGCTACAAAATGCTATGTCGCAGATTTGCATTCGACTAATAGAAGCGGAGTTATATTTGTTTATATCTGTCAGGCCATGAATCACCATTGACGGCCGGATTGCTTCGCACTCGAAACGATCGATGTTTGACAAAACTATGCAAGTTCGTCGCTGATCGGTATAAGGTGGTTCTTTAGGGCGTGTTTTAAGCTACAAATTGCTATGTCGCAGATTCGCATACGACGAATAGAAGCGGAGATATTGTTGTTTATATCTGTGAGGCCATGAATCACCATTGACGGCCGGATTCCCTACCACTCGAAACGATCGATGTTTGTCGAAACTATGCAAGTTCGTCGCAGATCGGCACAAGGTGGGTCGATGTGACGTGTTTTAAGCTACAAATTGCTATGTCGCAGATTTGCATTCGGCGAATAGAAGCGGAGTTATAGTTGTTTATATCTGTCACGCCATGAATCACCATTGACGGCCGGATTGCTTTCCACTCGAAACGATCGATGTTTGACAAAACTATGCAAGTTCGTCGCAGATCGGTATAAGGTGGGTCGTTGGGCCGTGTTTTATGCTACAAATTGCTACGTCGCAGATTTGCATACGGCGAATAGAAGCGGAGTTATAGTTGTTTATATCTGTGAGGCCATGAATCGCCATTGACTACCGGATTGCCTAGCACTCGAAACGATCGCCGTTTGACGAAACTATACAAGTACGTCGCAGATCGGAATGGGGTGGGTCGATGTGTCGTGTTTTAAGCTACAAATCGCTATGTCGCAAATTTGCATTCGACGAATAGAAGCTGAGTTATAGTTGTTTATATCTGTCAGGCCATGAATCACCATTGACGGCCGGATTGCTTTCCACTCGAAACGATCGATGTTTGACAAAACTATGCAAGTTCGTCGCAGATCTGTATAAGGTGGTTCGTTGGGGCGTGTTTTATGCTACAAATTGCTATGTCGCAGATTTGCATACGACGAATAGAAGCGGAGTTATTGTTGTTTATATCTGTGAGGCCATGAATCACCATTGACGGCCGGATTGCCTACCACTCGAAACGATCGATGTTTGACGAAACTATGCAAGTTCGTCGCACATCGGCACAAGATGGGTCGATGTGACGAGTTTTAAGCTACAAAATGCTATGTCGCAGATTTGCATTCGACTAATAGAAGCGGAGGTATAGTTGTTTATATCTGTCAGGCTATGAATCACCATTGACGGCCGGATTGCTTTCCACTCGAAACGATCGATGTTTGACAAAACTATGCAAGTTCGTCGCAGATCGGTATAAGGTGGTTCGTTGGGGCGTGTTTTAAGCTACAAATTGCAATGTCGCAGATTCGCATACGACGTATAGAAGCGGAGTTATAGTTGTTTATATCTGTCAGGCCATGAATCACCATTGACGGCCGGATTGCTTTGCACTCGAAACGATCGATGTTTGACAAAACTATGCAAGTTCGTCGCAGATCGGTATAAGGTGGGTCGTTGGGGCGTGTTTTAAGCTACAAATTGCTATGTCGCAGATTCGCATACGACGTATAGAAGCGGACTTATAGTTGTTTATATCTGTGAGGCCATGAATCGCCATTGACTACCGGATTGCCTACCACTCGAAACGATCGACGTTTGACGAAACTATACAAGTACGTCGCAGATCGGCATGAGGTGGGTCGATGTGTCGTGTTTTAAGCTACAAATTTCTATGTCGCAGATTCGCATACGACGAATAGAAGCGGACTTATAGTTGTTTATATCTGTCTGGCCATGAATCACCATTGACGGCCGGATTGCTTTCCACTAGAATCGATCGATGTTTGACGAAACTATGCAAGTGCGTCGCAGATCGGTATAAGGTGGTTCATTGGGGCGTGTTTTAAGCTACAAATTGCTAGGTCGCAGATTCGCATACGACGAATAGAAGCGGAGTTATAGTTGTTTATATCTGTGAGGCCATGAATCGCCATTGACTACCGGTTTGCCTACCACTCGAAACTATCGACGTTTGACGAAACTATACAAGAACGTCGCAGATCGGAATGAGGTGGGTCGATGTGTCGTGTATTATGCTACAAATCGCTATGACGCAAATTTGCATTCGACGAATAGAAGCTGAGTTATAGTTGTTTATATCTGTCAGGCCATGAATCACCATTGACGGCCGGATTGCTTTCCACTCGAAACGATCGATGTTTGACAAAACGTTGCAAGTTCGTCGCAGATCTGTATAAGGTGGCTCGTTGGGGCGTGTTTTATGCTACAAATTGCTATGTCGCAGATTTGCATACGGCGAATAGAAGCGGAGTTATTGTTGTTTATATCTGTGAGGCCATGAATCACCATTGACGGCCGGATTGCCTACCACTTGAAACGATCGATGTTTGACGAAACTATGCAAGTTCGTCGCACATCGGCACAAGATGGGTCGATGTGACGAGTTTTAAGCTACAAAATGCTATGTCGCAGATTTGCATTCGACTAATAGAAGCGGAGTTATAGTTGTTTATATCTGTCAGGCCATGAATCACCATTGACGGCCGGATTGCTTTGCACTCGAAACGATCGATGTTTGACAAAACTATGCAAGTTCGTCGCAGATCGGTATAAGGTGGGTCGTTGGGGCGTGTTTTAAGCTACAAATTGCTATGTCGCAGATTCGCATACGACGTATAAAAGCGGACTTATAGTTGTTTATATCTGTGAGGCCATGAATCGCCATTGACTACCGGATTGCCTACCACTCGAAACGATCGACGTTTGACGAAACTATACAAGTACGTCGCAGATCGGCATGAGGTGGGTCGATGTGTCGTGTTTTAAGCTACAAATTTCTATGTCGCAGATTCGCATACGACGAATAGAAGCGGAGTTATTGTTGTTTATATCTGTGAGGCCATGAATCACCATTGACGGCCGGATTCCCTACCACTCGAAACGATCGACGTTTGACGAAACCATGCAAGTTCGTCGCAGATCGGCACAAGGTGGGTCGATGTGACGTGTTTTATGCTACAAATTGCTATGTCGCAGATTTGCATTCGACGAATAGAAGCGGAGTTATAGTTGTTTATATCTGTCTGGCCATGAATCACCATTGACGGCCGGATTGCTTTCCACTAGAATCGATCGATGTTTGACGAAACTATGCAAGTGCGTCGCAGATCGGTATAAGGTGGTTCATTGGGGCGTGTTTTAAGCTACAAATTGCTACGTCGCAGATTTGCATACGGCGAATAGAAGCGGAGTTATAGTTGTTTATGTCAGTCAGGCCATGAATCACCATTGACGGCCGGATTGCTTTGCACTCGAAACGATCGATGTTTGACAAAACTATGCAAGTTCGTCGCAGATCGGTATAAGGTGGGTCGTTGGGGCGTGTTTTAAGCTACAAATTGCTATGTCGCAGATTCGCATACGACGTATAGAAGCGGACTTATAGTTGTTTATATCTGTGAGGCCAAGAATCGCCATTGACTACCGGATTGCCTACCACTCGAAACGATCGACGCTTGACGAAACTATACAAGTACGTCGCAGATCGGCATGAGGTGGGTCGATGTGTCGTGTTTTAAGCTACAAATTTCTATGTCGCAGATTCGCATACGACGAATAGAAGCGGAGTTATTGTTGTTTATATCTGTGAGGCCATGAATCACCATTGACGGCCGGATTCCCTACCACTCGAAACGATCGACGTTTGACGAAACCATGCAAGTTCGTCGCAGATCGGCACAAGGTGGGTCGATGTGACGTGTTTTATGCTACAAATTGCTATGTCGCAGATTTGCATTCGACGAATAGAAGCGGAGTTATAGTTGTTTATATCTGTCTGGCCATGAATCACCATTGACGGCCGGATTGCTTTCCACTAGAATCGATCGATGTTTAACGAAACTATGCAAGTGCGTCGCAGATCGGTATAAGGTGGTTCATTGGGGCGTGTTTTAAGCTACAAATTGCTAGGTCGCAGATTCGCAGTCGACGAATAGAAGCGGAGTTATAGTTGTTTATATCTGTGAGGCCATGAATCGCCATTGACTACCGGATTGCCTACCACTCGAAACGATGGACGTTTGACGAAACTATACAAGTACGTCGCACATCGGCACAAGATGGGTCGATGTGACGAGTTTTAAGCTACAAAATGCTATGTCGCAGATTTGCATTCGACTAATAGAAGCGGAGTTATAGTTGTTTATATCTGTCAGGCCATGAATCACCATTGACGGCCGGATTGCTTTGCACTCGAAACGATCGATGTTTGACAAAACTATGCAAGTTCGTCGCAGATCGGTATAAGGTGGTTCGTTGGGGCGTGTTTTAAGCAACAAATTGCTATGTCGCAGATTCGCATACGACCTATAGAAGCGGACTTATAGTTGTTTATATCTGTGAGGCCATGAATCGCCATTGACGGCCGGATTGCCTACCACTCGAAACGATCGATGTTTGACGAAACTATGCAAGTTCGTCGCACATCGGCACAAGATGGGTCGATGTGACGAGTTTTAAGCTACAAAATGCTATGTCGCAGATTTGCATTCGACTAATAGAAGCGGAGTTATAGTTGTTTATATCTGTCAGGCCATGAATCACCATTGACGGCCGGATTGCTTTCCACTAGAATCGATCGATGTTTGACGAAACTATGCAAGTGCGTCGCAGATCGGTATAAGGTGGTTCATTGGGGCGTGTTTTAAGCTACAAATTGCTAGGTCGCAGATTCGCATACGACGAATAGAAGCGGAGTTATAGTTGTTTATATCTGTGAGGCCATGAATCGCCATTGACTACCGGATTGCCTACCACTCGAAACGATCGACGTTTGACGAAACTATACAAGTACGTCGCACATCGGAATGAGGTGGGTCGATGTGTCGTGTATTATGCTACAAATCGCTATGTCGCAAATTTGCATTCGACGAATAGAAGCTGAGTTATAGTTGTTTATATCTGTCAGGCCATGAATCACCATTGACGGCCGGATTGCTTTCCACTCGAAACGATCGATGTTTGACAAAACTATGCAAGTTCGTCGCAGATCTGTATAAGGTGGTTCGTTGGGGCGTGTTTTATGCTACAAATTGCTATGTCGCAGATTTGCATACGACGAATAGAAGCGGAGTTATAGTTGTTTATATCTGTGAGGCCATGAATCGCCATTGACTACCGGATTGCCTTCCACTCGAAACGATCGACGTTTGACGAAACTATACAAGTACGTCGCACATCGGAATGAGGTGGGTCGATGTGTCGTGTATTATGCTACAAATCGCTATGTCGCAAATTTGCATTCGACGAATAGAAGCTGAGTTATAGTTGTTTATATCTGTCAGGCCATGAATCACCATTGACGGCCGGATTGCTTTCCACTCGAAACGATCGATGTTTGACAAAACTATGCAAGTTCGTCGCAGATCTGTATAAGGTGGTTCGTTGGGGCGTGTTTTATGCTACAAATTGCTATGTCGCAGATTTGCATACGACGAATAGAAGCGGAGTTATTGTTGTTTATATCTGTGAGGCCATGAATCACCATTGACGGCCGGATTGCCTACCACTCGAAACGATCGATGTTTGACGAAACTATGCAAGTTCGTCGCACATCGGCACAAGATGGGTCGATGTGACGAGTTTTAAGCTACAAAATGCTATGTCGCAGATTTGCATTCGACTAATAGAAGCGGAGTTATAGTTGTTTATATCTGTCAGGCTATGAATCACCATTGACGGCCGGATTGCTTTCCACTCGAAACGATCGATGTTTGACAAAACTATGCAAGTTCGTCGCAGATCGGTATAAGGTGGTTCGTTGGGGCGTGTTTTAAGCTACAAATTGCAATGTCGCAGATTCGCATACGACGTATAGAAGCGGAGTTATAGTTGTTTATATCTGTCAGGCCATGAATCACCATTGACGGCCGGATTGCTTTGCACTCGAAACGATCGATGTTTGACAAAACTATGCAAGTTCGTCGCAGATCGGTATAAGGTGGGTCGTTGGGGCGTGTTTTAAGCTACAAATTGCTATGTCGCAGATTCGCATACGACGTATAGAAGCGGACTTATAGTTGTTTATATCTGTGAGGCCATGAATCACCATTGACTACCGGATTGCCTACCACTCGAAACGATCGACGTTTGACGAAACTATACAAGTACGTCGCAGATCGGCATGAGGTGGGTCGATGTGTCGTGTTTTAAGCTACAAATTTCTATGTCGCAGATTCGCATACGACGAATAGAAGCGGACTTATAGTTGTTTATATCTGTCTGGCCATGAATCACCATTGACGGCCGGATTGCTTTCCACTAGAATCGATCGATGTTTGACGAAACTATGCAAGTGCGTCGCAGATCGGTATAAGGTGGTTCATTGGGGCGTGTTTTAAGCTACAAATTGCTAGGTCGCAGATTCGCATACGACGAATAGAAGCGGAGTTATAGTTGTTTATATCTGTGAGGCCATGAATCGCCATTGACTACCGGATTGCCTACCACTCGAAACTATCGACGTTTGACGAAACTATACAAGAACGTCGCAGATCGGAATGAGGTGGGTCGATGTGTCGTGTATTATGCTACAAATTGCTATGTCGCAGATTTGCATACGGCGAATAGAAGCGGAGTTATTGTTGTTTATATCTGTGAGGCCATGAATCACCATTGACGGCCGGATTGCCTACCACTCGAAACGATCGATGTTTGACGAAACTATGCAAGTTCGTCGCACATCGGCACAAGATGGGTCGATGTGACGAGTTTTAAGCTACAAAATGCTATGTCGCAGATTTGCATTCGACTAATAGAAGCGGAGTTATATTTGTTTATATCTGTCAGGCCATGAATCACCATTGACGGCCGGATTGCTTCGCACTCGAAACGATCGATGTTTGACAAAACTATGCAAGTTCGTCGCTGATCGGTATAAGGTGGTTCTTTAGGGCGTGTTTTAAGCTACAAATTGCTATGTCGCAGATTCGCATACGACGAATAGAAGCGGAGTTATTGTTGTTTATATCTGTGAGGCCATGAATCACCATTGACGGCCGGATTCCCTACCACTCGAAACGATCGATGTTTGTCGAAACTATGCAAGTTCGTCGCAGATCGGCACAAGGTGGGTCGATGTGACGTGTTTTAAGCTTCAAATTGCTATGTCGCAGATTTGCATTCGGCGAATAGAAGCGGAGTTATAGTTGTTTATATCTGTCACGCCATGAATCACCATTGACGGCCGGATTGCTTTCCACTCGAAACGATCGATGTTTGACAAAACTATGCAAGTTCGTCGCAGATCGGTATAAGGTGGGTCGTTGGGCCGTGTTTTATGCTACAAATTGCTACGTCGCAGATTTGCATACGGCGAATAGAAGCGGAGTTATAGTTGTTTATATCTGTGAGGCCATGAATCGCCATTGACTACCGGATTGCCTAGCACTCGAAACGATCGCCGTTTGACGAAACTATACAAGTACGTCGCAGATCGGAATGGGGTGGGTCGATGTGTCGTGTTTTAAGCTACAAATCGCTATGTCGCAAATTTGCATTCGACGAATAGAAGGTGAGTTATTGTTGTTTATATCTGTGGGGCCATGAATCACCATTGACGGCCGGATTGCCTACCACTCGAAACGATCGATGTTTGACGAAACTATGCAAGTTCGTCGCACATCGGCACAAGATGGGTCGATGTGACGAGTTTTAAGCTACAAAATGCTATGTCGCAGATTTGCATTCGACTAATAGAAGCGGAGTTATATTTGTTTATATCTGTCAGGCCATGAATCACCATTGACGGCCGGATTGCTTCGCACTCGAAACGATCGATGTTTGACAAAACTATGCAAGTTCGTCGCTGATCGGTATAAGGTGGTTCTTTAGGGCGTGTTTTAAGCTACAAATTGCTACGTCGCAGATTTGCATACGGCGAATAGAAGCGGAGTTATAGTTGTTTATATCTGTGAGGCCATGAATCGCCATTGACGGCCGGATTTCCTACCACTCGTAACGATCGACGTTTGACGAAACTATGCAAGTTCGTCGCAGATCGGCACAAGGTGGGTCGATGTGTCGTGTTTTAAGCTACAAATCGCTATGTCGGAAATTTGCATTCGACGAATAGAAGCTGAGTTATTGTTGTTTATATCTGTGAGGCCATGAATCACCATTGACGGCCGGATTGCCTACCACTCGAAACGATCGATGTTTGACGAAACTATGCAAGTTCGTCGCACATCGCCACAAGATGGGTCGATGTGACGAGTTTTAAGCTACAAAATGCTATGTCGCAGATTTGCATTCGACTAATAGAAGCGGAGTTATATTTGTTTATATCTGTCAGGCCATGAATCACCATTGACGGCCGGATTGCTTCGCACTCGAAACGATCGATGTTTGACAAAACTATGCAAGTTCGTCGCTGATCGGTATAAGGTGGTTCTTTAGGGCGTGTTTTAAGCTACAAATTGCTATGTCGCAGATTCGCATACGACGAATAGAAGCGGAGTTATTGTTGTTTATATCTGTGAGGCCATGAATCACCATTGACGGCCGGATTCCCTACCACTCGAAACGATCGATGTTTGACGAAACTATGCAAGTTCGTCGCAGATCGGCACAAGGTGGGTCGATGTGACGTGTTTTAAGCTACAAATTGCTATGTCGCAGATATGCATTCGGCGAATAGAAGCGGAGTTATAGTTGTTTATATCTGTCAGGCCATGAATCACCATTGACGGCCGGATTGCTTTCCACTCGAAACGATCGATGTTTGACAAAACTATGCAAGTTCGTCGCAGATCGGTATAAGGTGGGTCGTTGTGTCGTGTTATAAGCTACAAATTGCTATGTCGCAGATTCCCATTCGACGTATAGAAGCGGAGTTATAGTTGTTTATATCTGTCAGGCCATGAATCACCATTGACGGCCGGATTGCTTTCCACTAGAATCGATCGATGTTTGACGAAACTATGCAAGTGCGTCGCAGATCGGTATCAGGTGGTTCATTGGGGCGTGTTTTAAGCTACAAATTGCTACGTCGCAGATTTGCATTCGACGAATAGAAGCGGAGTTATAGTTGTTTATATCTGTCAGGCCATGAATCACCATTGACGGCCGGATTGCTTTGCACTCGAAACGATCGATGTTTGACAAAAATATGCAAGTTCGTCGCAGATCGGTATAAGGTGGTTCATTGGGGCGTGTTTTAAGCTACAAATTGCTACGTCGCAGATTTGCATTCGACGAATAGAAGCGGAGTTATAGTTGTTTATATCTGTCAGGCCATGAATCACCATTGACGGCCGGATTGCTTTGTACTCGAAACGATCGATGTTTGACAAAAATATGCAAGTTCGTCGCAGATCGGTATAAGGTGGCTCGTTGGGGCGTGTTTTAAGCTACAAATTGCTATGTCGCTGATTTGCATTCGACGAATAGAAGCGGAGTTATAGTTGTTTATATCTGTCAGGCCATGAATCACCATTGACGGCCGGATTGCTTTCCACTCGAAACGATCGATGTTTGACGAAACTATGCAAGTTCGTCGCAGATCGGTATAAGGTGGGTCGTTTGGGCGTGTTTTAAGCTACAAATTGCTATGTAGCAGATTTGCATACGGCGAATAGAAGCGGAGTTATAGTTGTTTATATCTGTGAGGCCATGAATCACCATTGACGGCCGGATTGCTTTCCACTCGAAACGATCGATGTTTGACGAAACTATGCAAGTTCGTCGCAGATCGGTATAAGGTGGTTCGTTGGGGCGTGTTTTAAGCTACAAATTGCAATGTCGCAGATTCGAATACGACGTATAGAAGCGGAGTTATAGTTGTTTATATCTGTCAGGCCATGAATCACCATTGACGGCCGGATTGCTTTGCACTCGAAACGATCGATGTTTGACAAAACTATGCAAGTTCGTCGCAGATCGGTATAAGGTGGTTCGTTGGGGCGTGTTTTAAGCTACAAATCGCTATGTCGCAAATTTGCATTCGACGAATAGAAGCTGAGTTATAGTTGTTTATATCTGTCAGGCCATGAATCACCATTGACGGCCGGATTCCCTACCACTCGAAACGATCGACGTTTGACGAAACCATGCAAGTTCGTAACAGATCGGCACAAGGTGGGTCGATGTGACGTGTTTTATGCTACAAATTGCTATGTCGCAGATTTGCATTCGACGAATAGAAGCGGAGTTATAGTTGTTTATATCTGTCTGGCCATGAATCACCATTGACGGCCGGATTGCTTTCCACTAGAATCGATCGATGTTTGACGAAACTATGCAAGTGCGTCGCAGATCGGTATAAGGTGGTTCATTGGGGCGTGTTTTAAGCTACAAATTGCTAGGTCGCAGATTCGCATACGACGAATAGAAGCGGAGTTATAGTTGTTTATATCTGTGAGGCCATGAATCGCCATTGACGGCCGGATTGCCTACCACTCGAAACGATCGATGTTTGACAAAACTATGCAAGTTCGTCGCAGATCGGTATAAGGTGGGTCGTTGGGGCGTGTTTTAAGCTACAAATTGCTATGTCGCAGATTCGCATACGACGTATAGCAGCGGACTTATAGTTGTTTATATCTGTGAGGCCATGAATCGCCATTGACTACCGGATTGCCTACCACTCGAAACGATCGATGTTTGACAAAACTATGCAAGTTCGTCGCAGATCTGTATAAGGTGGCTCGTTGGGGCGTGTTTTATGCTACAAATTGCTATGTCGCAGATTTGCATACGACGAATAGAAGCGGAGTTATTGTTGTTTATATCTGTGAGGCCATGAATCACCATTGACGGCCGGATTGCCTACCACTCGAAACGATCGATGTTTGACGAAACTATGCAAGTTCGTCGCACATCGGCACAAGATGGGTCGATGTGACGAGTTTTAAGCTACAAAATGCTATGTCGCAGATTTGCATTCGACTAATAGAAGCGGAGTTATAGTTGTTTATATCTGTCAGGCCATGAATCACCATTGACGGCCGGATTGCTTTCCACTAGAATCGATCGATGTTTGACGAAACTATGCAAGTGCGTCGCAGATCGGTATAAGGTGGTTCATTGGGGCGTGTTTTAAGCTACAAATTGCTAGGTCGCAGATTCGCATACGACGAATAGAAGCGGAGTTATAGTTGTTTATATCTGTGAGGCCATGAATCGCCATTGACTACCGGATTGCCTACCAATCGAAACGATCGACGTTTGACGAAACTATACAAGTACGTCGCAGATCGGAATGAGGTGGGTCGATGTGTCGTGTATTATGCTACAAATCGCTATGTCGCAAATTTGCATTCGACGAATAGAAGCTGAGTTATAGTTGTTTATATCTGTCAGGCCATGAATCACCATTGACGGCCGGATTGCTTTCCACTCGAAACGATCGATGTTTGACAAAACTATGCAAGTTCGTCGCAGATCTGTATAAGGTGGTTCGTTGGGGCGTGTTTTATGCTACAAATTGCTATGTCGCAGATTTGCATACGACGAATAGAAGCGGAGTTATTGTTGTTTATATCTGTGAGGCCATGAATCACCATTGACGGCCGGATTGCCTACCACTCGAAACGATCGATGTTTGACGAAACTATGCAAGTTCGTCGCACATCGGCACAAGATGGGTCGATGTGACGAGTTTTAAGCTACAAAATGCTATGTCGCAGATTTGCATTCGACTAATAGAAGCGGAGTTATAGTTGTTTATATCTGTCAGGCTATGAATCACCATTGACGGCCGGATTGCTTTCCACTCGAATCGATCGATGTTTGACAAAACTATGCAAGTTCGTCGCAGATCGGTATAAGGTGGTTCGTTGGGGCGTGTTTTAAGCTACAAATTGCTATGTCGCAGATTCGCATACGACGTATAGAAGCGGAGTTATAGTTGTTTATATCTGTCAGGCCATGAATCACCATTGATGGCCGGATTGTTTTCCACTTGAAACGATCGATGTTTGACAAAACTATGCAAGTTCGTCGCAGATCGGTATAAGGTGGGTGGTTGGGCCGTGTTTTATGCTACAAATTGCTACGTCGCAGATTTGCATACGGCGAATTGAAGCGGAGTTATAGTAGTTTATATCTGTGAGGCCATGAATCACCATTGACGGCCGGATTGCTTTCCACTCGAAACGATCGATGTTTGACGAAACTATGCAAGTTCGTCGCACATCGGCACAAGATGGGTCGATGTGTCGTGTTTTAAGCTACAAATTGCTATGTCGCAGATTTGCATTCGACGTATAGAAGCGGAGTTATTGTTGTTTATATCTGTGAGGCCATGAATCACCATTGACGGCCGGATTCCCTACCACTCGAAACGATCGACGTTTGACGAAACCATGCAAGTTCGTCGCAGATCGGCACAAGGTGGGTCGATGTGACGTGTTTTATGCTACAAATTGCTATGTCGCAGATTTGCATTCGACGAATAGAAGCGGAGTTATAGTTGTTTATATCTGTCTGGCCATGAATCACCATTGACGGCCGGATTGCTTTCCACTAGAATCGATCGATGTTTGACGAAACTATGCAAGTGCGTCGCAGATCGGTATAAGGTGGTTCATTGGGGCGTGTTTTAAGCTACAAATTGCTACGTCGCAGATTTGCATACGCCGAATAGAAGCGGAGTTATAGTTGTTTATATCTGTCAGGCCATGAATCACCATTGACGGCCGGATTGCTTTCCACTCGAAACGATCGATGTTTGACAAAACTATGCAAGTTCGTCGCAGATCGGTATAAGGTGGGTCGTTGGGGCGTGTTTTAAGCTACAAATTGCTATGTCGCAGATTCGCATACGACGTATAGAAGCGGACTTATAGTTGTTTATATCTGTGAGGCCAAGAATCGCCATTGACTACCGGATTGCCTACCACTCGAAACGATCGACGTTTGACGAAACTATTCAAGTACGTCGCAGATCGGCATGAGGTGGGTCGATGTGTCGTGTTTTAAGCTACAAATTTCTATGTCGCAGATTCGCATACGACGAATAGAAGCGGAGTTATTGTTGTTTATATCTGTGAGGCCATGAATCACCATTGACGGCCGGATTCCCTACCACTCGAAACGATCGACGTTTGACGAAACCATGCAAGTTCGTCGCAGATCGGCATAAGGTGGGTCGATGTGACGTGTTTTATGCTACAAATTGCTATGTCGCAGATTTGCATTCGACGAATAGAAGCGGAGTTATAGTTGTTTATATCTGTCTGGCCATGAATCGCCATTGACGGCCGGATTGCTTTCCACTAGAATCGATCGATGTTTGACGAAACTATGCAAGTGCGTCGCAGATCGGTATAAGGTGGTTCATTGGGGCGTGTTTTAAGCTACAAATTGCTAGGTCGCAGATTCGCATACGACGAATAGAAGCGGAGTTATAGTTGTTTATATCTGTGAGGCCATGAATCGCCATTGACTACCGGATTGCCTACCACTCGAAACGATCGACGTTTGACGAAACTATACAAGTACGTCGCAGATCGGAATGAGGTGGGTCGATGTGTCGTGTATTATGCTACAAATCGCTATGTCGCAAATTTGTATTCGACGAATAGAAGCTGAGTTATAGTTGTTTATATCTGTCAGGCCATGAATCACCATTGACGGCCGGATTGCTTTCCACTCGAAACGATCGATGTTTGACAAAACTATGCAAGTTCGTCGCAGATCTGTATAAGGTGGTTCGTTGGGGCGTGTTTTATGCTACAAATTGCTATGTCGCAGATTTGCATACGACGAATAGAAGCGGAGTTATTGTTGTTTATATCTGTGAGGCCATGAATCACCATTGACGGCCGGATTGCCTACCACTCGAAACGATCGATGTTTGACGAAACTATGCAAGTTCGTCGCACATCGGCACAAAATGGGTCGATGTGACGAGTTTTAAGCTACAAAATGCTATGTCGCAGATTTGCATTCGACTAATAGAAGCGGAGTTATAGTTGTTTATATCTGTCAGGCTATGAATCACCATTGACGGCCGGATTGCTTTCCACTCGAAACGATCGATGTTTGACAAAACTATGCAAGTTCGTCGCAGATCGGTATAAGGTGGGTGGTTGGGCCGTGTTTTATGCTACAAATTGCTACGACGCAGATTTGCATACGGCGAATAGAAGCGGAGTTATAGTTGTTTATATCTGTGAGGCCATGAATCACCATTGACGGCCGGATTGCTTTCCACTCGAAACGATCGATGTTTGACGAATCTATGCAAGTTCGTCGCAGATCGGTATAAGGTGGTTCGTTGGGGCGTGTTTTAAGCTACAAATTGCAATGTCGCAGATTCGCATACGACGTATAGAAGCGGAATTATAGTTGTTTATATCTGTCAGGCCATGAATCACCATTGACGGCCGGATTGCTTTGCACTCGAAACGATCGATGTTTGACAAAACTATGCAAGTTCGTCGCAGATCGGTATAAGGTGGGTCGTTGGGGCGTGTTTTAAGCTACAAATTGCTATGTCGCAGATTCGCATACGACGTATAGAAGCGGACTTATAGTTGTTTATATCTGTGAGGCCATGAATCGCCATTGACTACCGGATTGCCTACCACTCGAAACGATCGACGTTTGACGAAACTATACAAGTACGTCGCAGATCGGCATGAGGTGGGTCGATGTGTCGTGTATTAAGCTACAAATTTCTATGTCGCAGATTCGCATACGACGAATAGAAGCGGAGTTATAGTTGTTTATATCTGTCTGGCCATGAATCACCATTGACGGCCGGATTGCGTTCCACTAGAATCGATCGATGTTCGACGAAACTATGCAAGTGCGTCGCAGATCAGTATAAGGTGGTTCATTGGGGCGTGTTTTAAGCTACAAATTGCTAGGTCGCAGATTCGCATACGACGAATAGAAGCGGAGTTATAGTTGTTTATATCTGTGAGGCCATGAATCGCCATTGACTACCGGATTGCATACCACTCGAAACGATCGACGTTTGACGAAACTATACAAGTACGTCGCAGATCGGAATGAGGTGGGTCGATGTGTCGTGTATTATGCTACAAATCGCTATGTCGCAAATTTGCATTCGACGAATAGAAGCTGAGTTATAGTTGTTTATATCTGTCAGGCCATGAATCACCATTGACGGCCGGATTGCTTTCCACTCGAAACGATCGATGTTTGACAAAACTATGCAAGTTCGTCGCAGATCTGTATAAGGTGGCTCGTTGGGGCGTGTTTTATGCTACAAATTGCTATGTCGCAGATTTGCATACGACGAATAGAAGCGGAGTTATTGTTGTTTATATCTGTGAGGCCATGAATCACCATTGACGGCCGGATTGCCTACCACTCGAAACGATCGATGTTTGACGAAACTATGCATGTTCGTCGCACATCGGCACAAGATGGGTCGATGTGACGAGTTTTAAGCTACAAAATGCTATGTCGCAGATTTGCATTCGACTAATAGAAGCGGAGTTATAGTTGTTTATATCTGTCAGGCCATGAATCACCATTGACGGCCGGATTGCGTTCCACTAGAATCGATCGATGTTCGACGAAACTATGCAAGTGCGTCGCAGATCAGTATAAGGTGGTTCATTGGGGCGTGTTTTAAGCTACAAATTGCTAGGTCGCAGATTCGCATACGACGAATAGAAGCGGAGTTATAGTTGTTTATATCTGTGAGGCCATGAATCGCCATTGACTACCGGATTGCATACCACTCGAAACGATCGACGTTTGACGAAACTATACAAGTACGTCGCAGATCGGAATGAGGTGGGTCGATGTGTCGTGTATTATGCTACAAATCGCTATGTCGCAAATTTGCATTCGACGAATAGAAGCTGAGTTATAGTTGTTTATATCTGTCAGGCCATGAATCACCATTGACGGCCGGATTGCTTTCCACTCGAAACGATCGATGTTTGACAAAACTATGCAAGTTCGTCGCAGATCTGTATAAGGTGGCTCGTTGGGGCGTGTTTTATGCTACAAATTGCTATGTCGCAGATTTGCATACGACGAATAGAAGCGGAGTTATTGTTGTTTATATCTGTGAGGCCATGAATCACCATTGACGGCCGGATTGCCTACCACTCGAAACGATCGATGTTTGACGAAACTATGCATGTTCGTCGCACATCGGCACAAGATGGGTCGATGTGACGAGTTTTAAGCTACAAAATGCTATGTCGCAGATTTGCATTCGACTAATAGAAGCGGAGTTATAGTTGTTTATATCTGTCAGGCCATGAATCACCATTGACGGCCGGATTGCTTTCCACTAGAATCGATCGATGTTTGACGAAACTATGCAAGTTCGTCGCAGATCGGTATAAGGTGGTTCATTGGGGCGTGTTTTAAGCTACAAATTGCTAGGTCGCAGATTCGCATACGACGAATAGAAGCGGAGTTATAGTTGTTTATATCTGTGAGGCCATGAATCGCCATTGACTACCGGATTGCCTACCACTCGAAACGATCGACGTTTGACGAAACTATACAAGTACGTCGCAGATCGGAATGAGGTGGGTCGATGTGTCGTGTATTATGCTACAAATCGCTATGTCGCAAATTTGCATTCGACGAATAGAAGCTGAGTTATAGTTGTTTATATCTGTCAGGCCATGAATCACCATTGACGGCCGGATTGCTTTCCACTCGAAACGATCGATGTTTGACAAAACTATGCAAGTTCGTCGCAGATCTGTATAAGGTGGTTCGTTGGGGCGTGTTTTATGCTACAAATTGCTATGTCGCAGATTTGCATACGACGAATAGAAGCGGAGTTATTGTTGTTTATATCTGTGAGGCCATGAATCACCATTGACGGCCGGATTGCCTACCACTCGAAACGATCGATGTTTGACGAAACTATGCAAGTTCGTCGCACATCGGCACAAGATGGGTCGATGTGACGAGTTTTAAGCTACAAAATGCTATGTCGCAGATTTGCATTCGACTAATAGAAGCGGAGTTATAGTTGTTTATATTTGTCAGGCTATGAATCACCATTGACGGCCGGATTGCTTTCCACTCGAATCGATCGATGTTTGACAAAACTATGCAAGTTCGTCGCAGATCGGTATAAGGTGGTTCGTTGGGGCGTGTTTTAAGCTACAAATTGCAATGTCGCAGATTCGCATACGACGTATAGAAGCGGAGTTATAGTTGTTTATATCTGTCAGGCCATGAATCACCATTGATGGCCGGATTGCTTTCCACTCGAAACGATCGATGTTTGACAAAACTATGCAAGTTCGTCGCAGATCGGTATAAGGTGGGTGGTTGGGCCGTGTTTTATGCTACAAATTGCTACGTCGCAGATTTGCATACGGCGAATTGAAGCGGAGTTATAGTAGTTTTTATCTGTGAGGCCATGAATCACCATTGACGGCCGGATTGCTTTCCACTCGAAACGATCGATGTTTGACGAAACTATGCAAGTTCGTCGCACATCGGCACAAGATGGGTCGATGTGTCGTGTTTTAAGCTACAAAATGCTATGTCGCAGATTTGCATTCGACGTATAGAAGCGGAGTTATTGTTGTTTATATCTGTGAGGCCATGAATCACCATTGACGGCCGGATTCCCTACCACTCGAAACGATCGACGTTTGACGAAACCATGCAAGTTCGTCGCAGATCGGCACAAGGTGGGTCGATGTGACGTGTTTTATGCTACAAATTGCTATGTCGCAGATTTGCATTCGACGAATAGAAGCGGAGTTATAGTTGTTTATATCTGTCTGGCCATGAATCACCATTGACGGCCGGATTGCTTTCCACTAGAATCGATCGATGTTTGACGAAACTATGCAAGTGCGTCGCAGATCGGTATAAGGTGGTTCATTGGGGCGTGTTTTAAGCTACAAATTGCTACGTCGCAGATTTGCATACGCCGAATAGAAGCGGAGTTATAGTTGTTTATATCTGTCAGGCCATGAATCACCATTGACGGCCGGATTGCTTTCCACTCGAAACGATCGATGTTTGACAAAACTATGCAAGTTCGTCGCAGATCGGTATAAGGTGGGTCGTTGGGGCGTGTTTTAAGCTACAAATTGCTATGTCGCAGATTCGCATACGACGTATAGAAGCGGACTTATAGTTGTTTATATCTGTGAGGCCAAGAATCGCCATTGACTACCGGATTGCCTACCACTCGAAACGATCGACGTTTGACGAAACTATACAAGTACGTCGCAGATCGGCATGAGGTGGGTCGATGTGTCGTGTTTTAAGCTACAAATTTCTATGTCGCAGATTCGCATACGACGAATAGAAGCGGAGTTATTGTTGTTTATATCTGTGAGGCCATGAATCACCATTGACGGCCGGATTCCCTACCACTCGAAACGATCGACGTTTGACGAAACCATGCAAGTTCGTCGCAGATCGGCATAAGGTGGGTCGATGTGACGTGTTTTATGCTACAAATTGCTATGTCGCAGATTTGCATTCGACGAATAGAAGCGGAGTTATAGTTGTTTATATCTGTCTGGCCATGAATCGCCATTGACGGCCGGATTGCTTTCCACTAGAATCGATCGATGTTTGACGAAACTATGCAAGTGCGTCGCAGATCGGTATAAGGTGGTTCATTGGGGCGTGTTTTAAGCTACAAATTGCTAGGTCGCAGATTCGCATACGACGAATAGAAGCGGAGTTATAGTTGTTTATATCTGTGAGGCCATGAATCGCCATTGACTACCGGATTGCCTACCACTCGAAACGATCGACGTTTGACGAAACTATACAAGTACGTCGCAGATCGGAATGAGGTGGGTCGATGTGTCGTGTATTATGCTACAAATCGCTATGTCGCAAATTTGCATTCGACGAATAGAAGCTGAGTTATAGTTGTTTATATCTGTCAGGCCATGAATCACCATTGACGGCCGGATTGCTTTCCACTCGAAACGATCGATGTTTGACAAAACTATGCAAGTTCGTCGCAGATCTGTATAAGGTGGTTCGTTGGGGCGTGTTTTATGCTACAAATTGCTATGTCACAGATTTGCATACGACGAATAGAAGCGGAGTTATTGTTGTTTATATCTGTGAGGCCATGAATCACCATTGACGGCCGGATTGCCTACCACTCGAAACGATCGATGTTTGACGAAACTATGCAAGTTCGTCGCACATCGGCACAAAATGGGTCGATGTGACGAGTTTTAAGCTACAAAATGCTATGTCGCAGATTTGCATTCGACTAATAGAAGCGGAGTTATAGTTGTTTATATCTGTCAGGCTATGAATCACCATTGACGGCCGGATTGCTTTCCACTCGAAACGATCGATGTTTGACAAAACTATGCAAGTTCGTCGCAGATCGGTATAAGGTGGGTGGTTGGGCCGTGTTTTATGCTACAAATTGCTACGTCGCAGATTTGCATACGGCGAATAGAAGCGGAGTTATAGTTGTTTATATCTGTGAGGCCATGAATCACCATTGACGGCCGGATTGCTTTCCACTCGAAACGATCGATGTTTGACGAATCTATGCAAGTTCGTCGCAGATCGGTATAAGGTGGTTCGTTGGGGCGTGTTTTAAGCTACAAATTGCAATGTCGCAGATTCGCATACGACGTATAGAAGCGGAATTATAGTTGTTTATATCTGTCAGGCCATGAATCACCATTGACGGCCGGATTGCTTTGCACTCGAAACGATCGATGTTTGACAAAACTATGCAAGTTCGTCGCAGATCGGTATAAGGTGGGTCGTTGGGGCGTGTTTTAAGCTACAAATTGCTATGTCGCAGATTCGCATACGACGTATAGAAGCGGACTTATAGTTGTTTATATCTGTGAGGCCATGAATCGCCATTGACTACCGGATTGCCTACCACTCGAAACGATCGACGTTTGACGAAACTATACAAGTACGTCGCAGATCGGCATGAGGTGGGTCGATGTGTCGTGTATTAAGCTACAAATTTCTATGTCGCAGATTCGCATACGACGAATAGAAGCGGAGTTATAGTTGTTTATATCTGTCTGGCCATGAATCACCATTGACGGCCGGATTGCGTTCCACTAGAATCGATCGATGTTCGACGAAACTATGCAAGTGCGTCGCAGATCAGTATAAGGTGGTTCATTGGGGCGTGTTTTAAGCTACAAATTGCTAGGTCGCAGATTCGCATACGACGAATAGAAGCGGAGTTATAGTTGTTTATATCTGTGAGGCCATGAATCGCCATTGACTACCGGATTGCATACCACTCGAAACGATCGACGTTTGACGAAACTATACAAGTACGTCGCAGATCGGAATGAGGTGGGTCGATGTGTCGTGTATTATGCTACAAATCGCTATGTCGCAAATTTGCATTCGACGAATAGAAGCTGAGTTATAGTTGTTTATATCTGTCAGGCCATGAATCACCATTGACGGCCGGATTGCTTTCCACTCGAAACGATCGATGTTTGACAAAACTATGCAAGTTCGTCGCAGATCTGTATAAGGTGGCTCGTTGGGGCGTGTTTTATGCTACAAATTGCTATGTCGCAGATTTGCATACGACGAATAGAAGCGGAGTTATTGTTGTTTATATCTGTGAGGCCATGAATCACCATTGACGGCCGGATTGCCTACCACTCGAAACGATCGATGTTTGACGAAACTATGCATGTTCGTCGCACATCGGCACAAGATGGGTCGATGTGACGAGTTTTAAGCTACAAAATGCTATGTCGCAGATTTGCATTCGACTAATAGAAGCGGAGTTATAGTTGTTTATATCTGTCAGGCCATGAATCACCATTGACGGCCGGATTGCTTTCCACTAGAATCGATCGATGTTTGACGAAACTATGCAAGTGCGTCGCAGATCGGTATAAGGTGGTTCATTGGGGCGTGTTTTAAGCTACAAATTGCTAGGTCGCAGATTCGCATACGACGAATAGAAGCGGAGTTATAGTTGTTTATATCTGTGAGGCCATGAATCGCCATTGACTACCGGATTGCCTACCAATCGAAACGATCGACGTTTGACGAAACTATACAAGTACGTCGCAGATCGGAATGAGGTGGGTCGATGTGTCGTGTATTATGCTACAAATCGCTATGTCGCAAATTTGCATTCGACGAATAGAAGCTGAGTTATAGTTGTTTATATCTGTCAGGCCATGAATCACCATTGACGGCCGGATTGCTTTCCACTCGAAACGATCGATGTTTGACAAAACTATGCAAGTTCGTCGCAGATCTGTATAAGGTGGTTCGTTGGGGCGTGTTTTATGCTACAAATTGCTATGTCGCAGATTTGCATACGACGAATAGAAGCGGAGTTATTGTTGTTTATATCTGTGAGGCCATGAATCACCATTGACGGCCGGATTGCCTACCACTCGAAACGATCGATGTTTGACGAAACTATGCAAGTTCGTCGCACATCGGCACAAGATGGGTCGATGTGACGAGTTTTAAGCTACAAAATGCTATGTCGCAGATTTGCATTCGACTAATAGAAGCGGAGTTATAGTTGTTTATATCTGTCAGGCTATGAATCACCATTGACGGCCGGATTGCTTTCCACTCGACTCGATCGATGTTTGACAAAACTATGCAAGTTCGTCGCAGATCGGTATAAGGTGGTTCGTTGGGGCGTGTTTTAAGCTACAAATTGCAATGTCGCAGATTCGCATACGACGTATAGAAGCGGAGTTATAGTTGTTTATATCTGTCAGGCCATGAATCACCATTGACGGCCGGATTGCTTTCCACTCGAAACGATCGATGTTTGACAAAACTATGCAAGTTCGTCGCAGATCGGTATAAGGTGGTTCATTGGGGCGTGTTTTAAGCTACAAATTGCAATGTCGCAGATTCGCATACGACGTATAGAAGCGGAATTATAGTTGTTTATATCTGTCAGGCCATGAATCACCATTGACGGCCGGATTGCTTTGCACTCGAAACGATCGATGTTTGACAAAACTATGCAAGTTCGTCGCAGATCGGTATAAGGTGGGTCGTTGGGGCGTGTTTTAAGCTACAAATTGCTATGTCGCAGATTCGCATACGACGTATAGAAGCGGACTTATAGTTGTTTATATCTGTGAGGCCATGAATCGCCATTGACTACCGGATTGCCTACCACTCGAAACGATCGACGTTTGACGAAACTATACAAGTACGTCGCAGATCGGCATGAGGTGGGTCGATGTGTCGTGTATTAAGCTACAAATTTCTATGTCGCAGATTCGCATACGACGAATAGAAGCGGAGTTATAGTTGTTTATATCTGTCTGGCCATGAATCACCATTGACGGCCGGATTGCGTTCCACTAGAATCGATCGATGTTCGACGAAACTATGCAAGTGCGTCGCAGATCAGTATAAGGTGGTTCATTGGGGCGTGTTTTAAGCTACAAATTGCTAGGTCGCAGATTCGCATACGACGAATAGAAGCGGAGTTATAGTTGTTTATATCTGTGAGGCCATGAATCGCCATTGACTACCGGATTGCATACCACTCGAAACGATCGAAGTTTGACGAAACTATACAAGTACGTCGCAGATCGGAATAAGGTGGGTCGATGTGTCGTGTATTATGCTACAAATCGCTATGTCGCAAATTTGCATTCGACGAATAGAAGCTGAGTTATAGTTGTTTATATCTGTCAGGCCATGAATCACCATTGACGGCCGGATTGCTTTCCACTCGAAACGATCGATGTTTGACAAAACTATGCAAGTTCGTCGCAGATCTGTATAAGGTGGCTCGTTGGGGCGTGTTTTATGCTACAAATTGCTATGTCGCAGATTTGCATACGACGAATAGAAGCGGAGTTATTGTTGTTTATATCTGTGAGGCCATGAATCACCATTGACGGCCGGATTGCCTACCACTCGAAACGATCGATGTTTGACGAAACTATGCATGTTCGTCGCACATCGGCACAAGATGGGTCGATGTGACGAGTTTTAAGCTACAAAATGCTATGTCGCAGATTTGCATTCGACTAATAGAAGCGGAGTTATAGTTGTTTATATCTGTCAGGCCATGAATCACCATTGACGGCCGGATTGCTTTCCACTAGAATCGATCGATGTTTGACGAAACTATGCAAGTGCGTCGCAGATCGGTATAAGGTGGTTCATTGGGGCGTGTTTTAAGCTACAAATTGCTAGGTCGCAGATTCGCATACGACGAATAGAAGCGGAGTTATAGTTGTTTATATCTGTGAGGCCATGAATCGCCATTGACTACCGGATTGCCTACCAATCGAAACGATCGACGTTTGACGAAACTATACAAGTACGTCGCAGATCGGAATGAGGTGGGTCGATGTGTCGTGTATTATGCTACAAATCGCTATGTCGCAAATTTGCATTCGACGAATAGAAGCTGAGTTATAGTTGTTTATATCTGTCAGGCCATGAATCACCATTGACGGCCGGATTGCTTTCCACTCGAAACGATCGATGTTTGACAAAACTATGCAAGTTCGTCGCAGATCTGTATAAGGTGGTTCGTTGGGGCGTGTTTTATGCTACAAATTGCTATGTCGCAGATTTGCATACGACGAATAGAAGCGGAGTTATTGTTGTTTATATCTGTGAGGCCATGAATCACCATTGACGGCCGGATTGCCTACCACTCGAAACGATCGATGTTTGACGAAACTATGCAAGTTCGTCGCACATCGGCACAAGATGGGTCGATGTGACGAGTTTTAAGCTACAAAATGCTATGTCGCAGATTTGCATTCGACTAATAGAAGCGGAGTTATAGTTGTTTATATCTGTCAGGCTATGAATCACCATTGACGGCCGGATTGCTTTCCACTCGACTCGATCGATGTTTGACAAAACTATGCAAGTTCGTCGCAGATCGGTATAAGGTGGTTCGTTGGGGCGTGTTTTAAGCTACAAATTGCAATGTCGCAGATTAGCATACGACGTATAGAAGCGGAGTTATAGTTGTTTATATCTGTCAGGCCATGAATCACCATTGACGGCCGGATTGCTTTCCACTCGAAACGATCGATGTTTGACAAAACTATGCAAGTTCGTCGCAGATCGGTATAAGGTGGTTCATTGGGGCGTGTTTCAAGCTACAAATTGCTAGGTCGCAGATTTGCATACGCCGAATAGAAGCGGAGTTATAGTTGTTTATATCTGTCAGGCCATGAATCACCATTGACGGCCGGATTGCTTTCCACTCGAAACGATCGATGTTTGACAAAACTATGCAAGTTCGTCGCAGATCGGTATAAGGTGGGTCGTTGGGGCGTGTTTTAAGCTACAAATTGCTATGTCGCAGATTCGCATACGACGTATAGAAGCGGACTTATAGTTGTTTATATCTGTGAGGCCAAGAATCGCCATTGACTACCGGATTGCCTACCACTCGAAACGATCGACGTTTGACGAAACTATACAAGTACGTCGCAGATCGGCATGAGGTGGGTCGATGTGTCGTGTTTTAAGCTACAAATTTCTATGTCGCAGATTCGCATACGACGAATAGAAGCGGAGTTATTGTTGTTTATATCTGTGAGGCCATGAATCACCATTGACGGCCGGATTCCCTACCACTCGAAACGATCGACGTTTGACGAAACCATGCAAGTTCGTCGCAGATCGGCATAAGGTGGGTCGATGTGACGTGTTTTATGCTACAAATTGCTATGTCGCAGATTTGCATTCGACGAATAGAAGCGGAGTTATAGTTGTTTATATCTGTCTGGCCATGAATCGCCATTGACGGCCGGATTGCCTACCACTCGAAACGATCGATGTTTGACGAAACTATGCAAGTTCGTCGCACATCGGCACAAGATGGGTCGATGTGACGAGTTTTAAGCTACAAAATGCTATGTCGCAGATTTGCATTCGACTAATAGAAGCGGAGTTATATTTGTTTATATCTGTCAGGCCATGAATCACCATTGACGGCCGGATTGCTTCGCACTCGAAACGATCGATGTTTGACAAAACTATGCAAGTTCGTCGCTGATCGGTATAAGGTGGTTCTTTAGGGCGTGTTTTAAGCTACAAATTGCTATGTCGCAGATTCGCATACGACGAATAGAAGCGGAGTTATTGTTGTTTATATCTGTGAGGCCATGAATCACCATTGACGGCCGGATTCCCTACCACTCGAAACGATCGATGTTTGTCGAAACTATGCAAGTTCGTCGCAGATCGGCACAAGGTGGGTCGATGTGACGTGTTTTAAGCTACAAATTGCTATGTCGCAGATTTGCATTCGGCGAATAGAAGCGGAGTTATAGTTGTTTATATCTGTCACGCCATGAATCACCATTGACGGCCGGATTGCTTTCCACTCGAAACGATCGATGTTTGACAAAACTATGCAAGTTCGTCGCAGATCGGTATAAGGTGGGTCGTTGGGCCGTGTTTTATGCTACAAATTGCTACGTCGCAGATTTGCATACGGCGAATAGAAGCGGAGTTATAGTTGTTTATATCTGTCAGGCCATGAATCACCATTGACGGCCGGATTGCTTTCCACTCGAAACGATCGATGTTTGACAAAACTATGCAAGTTCGTCGCAGATCGGTATAAGGTGGTTCATTGGGGCGTGTTTTAAGCTACAAATTGCAATGTCGCAGATTCGCATACGACGTATAGAAGCGGAATTATAGTTGTTTATATCTGTCAGGCCATGAATCACCATTGACGGCCGGATTGCTTTGCACTCGAAACGATCGATGTTTGACAAAACTATGCAAGTTCGTCGCAGATCGGTATAAGGTGGGTCGTTGGGGCGTGTTTTAAGCTACAAATTGCTATGTCGCAGATTCGCATACGACGTATAGAAGCGGACTTATAGTTGTTTATATCTGTGAGGCCATGAATCGCCATTGACTACCGGATTGCCTACCACTCGAAACGATCGACGTTTGACGAAACTATACAAGTACGTCGCAGATCGGCATGAGGTGGGTCGATGTGTCGTGTATTAAGCTACAAATTTCTATGTCGCAGATTCGCATACGACGAATAGAAGCGGAGTTATAGTTGTTTATATCTGTCTGGCCATGAATCACCATTGACGGCCGGATTGCGTTCCACTAGAATCGATCGATGTTCGACGAAACTATGCAAGTGCGTCGCAGATCAGTATAAGGTGGTTCATTGGGGCGTGTTTTAAGCTACAAATTGCTAGGTCGCAGATTCGCATACGACGAATAGAAGCGGAGTTATAGTTGTTTATATCTGTGAGGCCATGAATCGCCATTGACTACCGGATTGCATACCACTCGAAACGATCGAAGTTTGACGAAACTATGCAAGTACGTCGCAGATCGGAATAAGGTGGGTCGATGTGTCGTGTATTATGCTACAAATCGCTATGTCGCAAATTTGCATTCGACGAATAGAAGCTGAGTTATAGTTGTTTATATCTGTCAGGCCATGAATCACCATTGACGGCCGGATTGCTTTCCACTCGAAACGATCGATGTTTGACAAAACTATGCAAGTTCGTCGCAGATCTGTATAAGGTGGCTCGTTGGGGCGTGTTTTATGCTACAAATTGCTATGTCGCAGATTTGCATACGACGAATAGAAGCGGAGTTATTGTTGTTTATATCTGTGAGGCCATGAATCACCATTGACGGCCGGATTGCCTACCACTCGAAACGATCGATGTTTGACGAAACTATGCATGTTCGTCGCACATCGGCACAAGATGGGTCGATGTGACGAGTTTTAAGCTACAAAATGCTATGTCGCAGATTTGCATTCGACTAATAGAAGCGGAGTTATAGTTGTTTATATCTGTCAGGCCATGAATCACCATTGACGGCCGGATTGCTTTCCACTAGAATCGATCGATGTTTGACGAAACTATGCAAGTGCGTCGCAGATCGGTATAAGGTGGTTCATTGGGGCGTGTTTTAAGCTACAAATTGCTAGGTCGCAGATTCGCATACGACGAATAGAAGCGGAGTTATAGTTGTTTATATCTGTGAGGCCATGAATCGCCATTGACTACCGGATTGCCTACCAATCGAAACGATCGACGTTTGACGAAACTATACAAGTACGTCGCAGATCGGAATGAGGTGGGTCGATGTGTCGTGTATTATGCTACAAATCGCTATGTCGCAAATTTGCATTCGACGAATAGAAGCTGAGTTATAGTTGTTTATATCTGTCAGGCCATGAATCACCATTGACGGCCGGATTGCTTTCCACTCGAAACGATCGATGTTTGACAAAACTATGCAAGTTCGTCGCAGATCTGTATAAGGTGGTTCGTTGGGGCGTGTTTTATGCTACAAATTGCTATGTCGCAGATTTGCATACGACGAATAGAAGCGGAGTTATTGTTGTTTATATCTGTGAGGCCATGAATCACCATTGACGGCCGGATTGCCTACCACTCGAAACGATCGATGTTTGACGAAACTATGCAAGTTCGTCGCACATCGGCACAAGATGGGTCGATGTGACGAGTTTTAAGCTACAAAATGCTATGTCGCAGATTTGCATTCGACTAATAGAAGCGGAGTTATAGTTGTTTATATCTGTCAGGCTATGAATCACCATTGACGGCCGGATTGCTTTCCACTCGACTCGATCGATGTTTGACAAAACTATGCAAGTTCGTCGCAGATCGGTATAAGGTGGTTCGTTGGGGCGTGTTTTAAGCTACAAATTGCAATGTCGCAGATTCGCATACGACGTATAGAAGCGGAGTTATAGTTGTTTATATCTGTGAGGCCATGAATCACCATTGACGGCCGGATTGCTTTCCACTCGAAACGATCGATGTTTCACAAAACTATGCAAGTTCGTCGCAGATCGGTATAAGGTGGTTCATTGGGGCGTGTTTCAAGCTACAAATTGCTAGGTCGCAGATTTGCATACGCCGAATAGAAGCGGAGTTATAGTTGTTTATATCTGTCAGGCCATGAATCACCATTGACGGCCGGATTGCTTTCCACTCGAAACGATCGATGTTTGACAAAACTATGCAAGTTCGTCGCAGATCGGTATAAGGTGGTTCGTTGGGGCGTGTTTTAAGCTACAAATTGCTATGTCGCAGATTCGCATACGACGTATAGAAGCGGACTTATAGTTGTTTATATCTGTGAGGCCAAGAATCGCCATTGACTACCGGATTGCCTACCACTCGAAACGATCGACGTTTGACGAAACTATACAAGTACGTCGCAGATCGGCATGAGGTGGGTCGATGTGTCGTGTTTTAAGCTACAAATTTCTATGTCGCAGATTCGCATACGACGAATAGAAGCGGAGTTATTGTTGTTTATATCTGTGAGGCCATGAATCACCATTGACGGCCGGATTCCCTACCACTCGAAACGATCGACGTTTGACGAAACCATGCAAGTTCGTCGCAGATCGGCATAAGGTGGGTCGATGTGACGTGTTTTATGCTACAAATTGCTATGTCGCAGATTTGCATTCGACGAATAGAAGCGGAGTTATAGTTGTTTATATCTGTCTGGCCATGAATCGCCATTGACGGCCGGATTGCCTACCACTCGAAACGATCGATGTTTGACGAAACTATGCAAGTTCGTCGCACATCGGCACAAGATGGGTCGATGTGACGAGTTTTAAGCTACAAAATGCTATGTCGCAGATTTGCATTCGACTAATAGAAGCGGAGTTATATTTGTTTATATCTGTCAGGCCATGAATCACCATTGACGGCCGGATTGCTTCGCACTCGAAACGATCGATGTTTGACAAAACTATGCAAGTTCGTCGCTGATCGGTATAAGGTGGTTCTTTAGGGCGTGTTTTAAGCTACAAATTGCTATGTCGCAGATTCGCATACGACGAATAGAAGCGGAGTTATTGTTGTTTATATCTGTGAGGCCATGAATCACCATTGACGGCCGGATTCCCTACCACTCGAAACGATCGATGTTTGTCGAAACTATGCAAGTTCGTCGCAGATCGGCACAAGGTGGGTCGATGTGACGTGTTTTAAGCTACAAATTGCTATGTCGCAGATTTGCATTCGGCGAATAGAAGCGGAGTTATAGTTGTTTATATCTGTCACGCCATGAATCACCATTGACGGCCGGATTGCTTTCCACTCGAAACGATCGATGTTTGACAAAACTATGCAAGTTCGTCGCAGATCGGTATAAGGTGGGTCGTTGGGCCGTGTTTTATGCTACAAATTGCTACGTCGCAGATTTGCATACGGCGAATAGAAGCGGAGTTATAGTTGTTTATATCTGTGAGGCCATGAATCGCCATTGACTACCGGATTGCCTAGCACTCGAAACGATCGCCGTTTGACGAAACTATACAAGTACGTCGCAGATCGGAATTGGGTGGGTCGATGTGTCGTGTTTTAAGCTACAAATCGCTATGTCGCAAATTTGCATTCGACGAATAGAAGGTGAGTTATTGTTGTTTATATCTGTGGGGCCATGAATCACCATTGACGGCCGGATTGCCTACCACTCGAAACGATCGATGTTTGACGAAACTATGCAAGTTCGTCGCACATCGGCACAAGATGGGTCGATGTGACGAGTTTTAAGCTACAAAATGCTATGTCGCAGATTTGCATTCGACTAATAGAAGCGGAGTTATATTTGTTTATATCTGTCAGGCCATGAATCACCATTGACGGCCGGATTGCTTCGCACTCGAAACGATCGATGTTTGACAAAACTATGCAAGTTCGTCGCTGATCGGTATAAGGTGGTTCTTTAGGGCGTGTTTTAAGCTACAAATTGCTACGTCGCAGATTTGCATACGGCGAATAGAAGCGGAGTTATAGTTGTTTATATCTGTGAGGCCATGAATCGCCATTGACGGCCGGATTTCCTACCACTCGTAACGATCGACGTTTGACGAAACTATGCAAGTTCGTCGCAGATCGGCACAAGGTGGGTCGATGTGTCGTGTTTTAAGCTACAAATCGCTATGTCGGAAATTTGCATTCGACGAATAGAAGCTGAGTTATTGTTGTTTATATCTGTGAGGCCATGAATCACCATTGACGGCCGGATTGCCTACCACTCGAAACGATCGATGTTTGACGAAACTATGCAAGTTCGTCGCACATCGCCACAAGATGGGTCGATGTGACGAGTTTTAAGCTACAAAATGCTATGTCGCAGATTTGCATTCGACTAATAGAAGCGGAGTTATATTTGTTTATATCTGTCAGGCCATGAATCACCATTGACGGCCGGATTGCTTCGCACTCGAAACGATCGATGTTTGACAAAACTATGCAAGTTCGTCGCTGATCGGTATAAGGTGGTTCTTTAGGGCGTGTTTTAAGCTACAAATTGCTATGTCGCAGATTCGCATACGACGAATAGAAGCGGAGTTATTGTTGTTTATATCTGTGAGGCCATGAATCACCATTGACGGCCGGATTCCCTACCACTCGAAACGATCGATGTTTGACGAAACTATGCAAGTTCGTCGCAGATCGGCACAAGGTGGGTCGATGTGACGTGTTTTAAGCTACAAATTGCTATGTCGCAGATATGCATTCGACGAATAGAAGGTGAGTTATTGTTGTTTATATCTGTGGGGCCATGAATCACCATTGACGGCCGGATTGCCTACCACTCGAAACGATCGATGTTTGACGAAACTATGCAAGTTCGTCGCACATCGGCACAAGATGGGTCGATGTGACGAGTTTTAAGCTACAAAATGCTATGTCGCAGATTTGCATTCGACTAATAGAAGCGGAGTTATATTTGTTTATATCTGTCAGGCCATGAATCACCATTGACGGCCGGATTGCTTCGCACTCGAAACGATCGATGTTTGACAAAACTATGCAAGTTCGTCGCTGATCGGTATAAGGTGGTTCTTTAGGGCGTGTTTTAAGCTACAAATTGCTACGTCGCAGATTTGCATACGGCGAATAGAAGCGGAGTTATAGTTGTTTATATCTGTGAGGCCATGAATCGCCATTGACGGCCGGATTTCCTACCACTCGTAACGATCGACGTTTGACGAAACTATGCAAGTTCGTCGCAGATCGGCACAAGGTGGGTCGATGTGTCGTGTTTTAAGCTACAAATCGCTATGTCGGAAATTTGCATTCGACGAATAGAAGCTGAGTTATTGTTGTTTATATCTGTGAGGCCATGAATCACCATTGACGGCCGGATTGCCTACCACTCGAAACGATCGATGTTTGACGAAACTATGCAAGTTCGTCGCACATCGCCACAAGATGGGTCGATGTGACGAGTTTTAAGCTACAAAATGCTATGTCGCAGATTTGCATTCGACTAATAGAAGCGGAGTTATATTTGTTTATATCTGTCAGGCCATGAATCACCATTGACGGCCGGATTGCTTCGCACTCGAAACGATCGATGTTTGACAAAACTATGCAAGTTCGTCGCTGATCGGTATAAGGTGGTTCTTTAGGGCGTGTTTTAAGCTACAAATTGCTATGTCGCAGATTCGCATACGACGAATAGAAGCGGAGTTATTGTTGTTTATATCTGTGAGGCCATGAATCACCATTGACGGCCGGATTCCCTACCACTCGAAACGATCGATGTTTGACGAAACTATGCAAGTTCGTCGCAGATCGGCACAAGGTGGGTCGATGTGACGTGTTTTAAGCTACAAATTGCTATGTCGCAGATATGCATTCGGCGAATAGAAGCGGAGTTATAGTTGTTTATATCTGTCAGGCCATGAATCACCATTGACGGCCGGATTGCTTTCCACTCGAAACGATCGATGTTTGACAAAACTATGCAAGTTCGTCGCAGATCGGTATAAGGTGGTTCGTTGTGCTGTGTTTTAAGCTACAAATTGCTATGTCGCAGATTCCCATTCGACGTATAGAAGCGGAGTTATAGTTGTTTATATCTGTCAGGCCATGAATCACCATTGACGGCCGGATTGCTTTCCACTAGAATCGATCGATGTTTGACGAAACTATGCAAGTGCGTCGCAGATCGGTATCAGGTGGTTCATTGGGGCGTGTTTTAAGCTACAAATTGCTACGTCGCAGATTTGCATTCGACGAATAGAAGCGGAGTTATAGTTGTTTATATCTGTCAGGCCATGAATCACCATTGACGGCCGGATTGCTTTGCACTCGAAACGATCGATGTTTGACAAAAATATGCAAGTTCGTCGCAGATCGGTATAAGGTGGTTCATTGGGGCGTGTTTTAAGCTACAAATTGCTACGTCGCAGATTTGCATTCGACGAATAGAAGCGGAGTTATAGTTGTTTATATCTGTCAGGCCATGAATCACCATTGACGGCCGGATTGCTTTGTACTCGAAACGATCGATGTTTGACAAAAATATGCAAGTTCGTCGCAGATCGGTATAAGGTGGCTCGTTGGGGCGTGTTTTAAGCTACAAATTGCTATGTCGCTGATTTGCATTCGACGAATAGAAGCGGAGTTATAGTTGTTTATATCTGTCAGGCCATGAATCACCATTGACGGCCGGATTGCTTTGCACTCGAAACGATCGATGTTTGACGAAACTATGCAAGTTCGTCGCAGATCGGTATAAGGTGGGTCGTTTGGGCGTGTTTTAAGCTACAAATTGCTATGTAGCAGATTTGCATACGGCGAATAGAAGCGGAGTTATAGTTGTTTATATCTGTGAGGCCATGAATCACCATTGACGGCCGGATTGCTTTCCACTCGAAACGATCGATGTTTGACGAAACTATGCAAGTTCGTCGCAGATCGGTATAAGGTGGTTCGTTGGGGCGTGTTTTAAGCTACAAATTGCAATGTCGCAGATTCGAATACGACGTATAGAAGCGGAGTTATAGTTGTTTATATCTGTCAGGCCATGAATCACCATTGACGGCCGGATTGCTTTGCACTCGAAACGATCGATGTTTGACAAAACTATGCAAGTTCGTCGCAGATCGGTATAAGGTGGTTCGTTGGGGCGTGTTTTAAGCTACAAATTGCTATGTCGCAGATTCGCATACGACGTATAGAAGCGGACTTATAGTTGTTTATATCTGTGAGGCCATGAATCGCCATTGACTACCGGATTGCCTACCACTCGAAACGATCGACGTTTGACGAAACTATACAAGTACGTCGCAGATCGGCATGAGGTGGGTCGATGTGTCGTGTTTTAAGCTACAAATTTCTATGTCGCAGATTCGCATACGACGAATAGACGCGGAGTTATTGTTGTTTATATCTGTGAGGCCATGAATCACAATTTACGGCCGGATTCCCTACCACTCGAAACGATCGACGTTTGACGAAACCATGCAAGTTCGTCGCAGATCGGCACAAGGTGGGTCGATGTGACGTGTTTTATGCTACAAATTGCTATGTCGCAGATTTGCATTCGACGAATAGAAGCGGAGTTATAGTTGTTTATATCTGTCTGGCCATGAATCACCATTGACGGCCGGATTGCTTTCCACTAGAATCGATCGATGTTTGACGAAACTATGCAAGTGCGCCGCAGATCGATATAGGGTGGTTCATTGGGGCGTGTTTTAAGCTACAAATTGCTAGGTCGCAGATTCGCATACGACGAATAGAAGCGGAGTTATAGTTGTTTATATCTGTGAGGCCATGAATCGCCATTGACTACCGGATTGCCTACCACTCGAAACGATCGACGTTTGACGAAACTATACAAGTACGTCGCAGATCGGAATGAGGTGGGTCGATGTGTCGTGTATTATGCTACAAATCGCTATGTCGCAAATTTGCATTCGACGAATAGAAGCTGAGTTATAGTTGTTTATATCTGTCAGGCCATGAATCACCATTGACGGCCGGATTCCCTACCACTCGAAACGATCGACGTTTGACGAAACCATGCAAGTTCGTAACAGATCGGCACAAGGTGGGTCGATGTGACGTGTTTTATGCTACAAATTGCTATGTCGCAGATTTGCATTCGACGAATAGAAGCGGAGTTATAGTTGTTTATATCTGTCTGGCCATGAATCACCATTGACGGCCGGATTGCTTTCCACTAGAATCGATCGATGTTTGACGAAACTATGCAAGTGCGTCGCAGATCGGTATAAGGTGGTTCATTGGGGCGTGTTTTAAGCTACAAATTGCTAGGTCGCAGATTCGCATACGACGAATAGAAGCGGAGTTATAGTTGTTTATATCTGTGAGGCCATGAATCGCCATTGACGGCCGGATTGCCTACCACTCGAAACGATCGATGTTTGACAAAACTATGCAAGTTCGTCGCAGATCGGTATAAGGTGGGTCGTTGGGGCGTGTTTTAAGCTACAAATTGCTATGTCGCAGATTCGCATACGACGTATAGCAGCGGACTTATAGTTGTTTATATCTGTGAGGCCATGAATCGCCATTGACTACCGGATTGCCTACCACTCGAAACGATCGATGTTTGACAAAACTATGCAAGTTCGTCGCAGATCTGTATAAGGTGGCTCGTTGGGGCGTGTTTTATGCTACAAATTGCTATGTCGCAGATTTGCATACGACGAATAGAAGCGGAGTTATTGTTGTTTATATCTGTGAGGCCATGAATCACCATTGACGGCCGGATTGCCTACCACTCGAAACGATCGATGTTTGACGAAACTATGCAAGTTCGTCGCACATCGGCACAAGATGGGTCGATGTGACGAGTTTTAAGCTACAAAATGCTATGTCGCAGATTTGCATTCGACTAATAGAAGCGGAGTTATAGTTGTTTATATCTGTCAGGCCATGAATCACCATTGACGGCCGGATTGCTTTCCACTAGAATCGATCGATGTTTGACGAAACTATGCAAGTGCGTCGCAGATCGGTATAAGGTGGTTCATTGGGGCGTGTTTTAAGCTACAAATTGCTAGGTCGCAGATTCGCATACGACGAATAGAAGCGGAGTTATAGTTGTTTATATCTGTGAGGCCATGAATCGCCATTGACTACCGGATTGCCTACCAATCGAAACGATCGACGTTTGACGAAACTATACAAGTACGTCGCAGATCGGAATGAGGTGGGTCGATGTGTCGTGTATTATGCTACAAATCGCTATGTCGCAAATTTGCATTCGACGAATAGAAGCTGAGTTATAGTTGTTTATATCTGTCAGGCCATGAATCACCATTGACGGCCGGATTGCTTTCCACTCGAAACGATCGATGTTTGACAAAACTATGCAAGTTCGTCGCAGATCTGTATAAGGTGGTTCGTTGGGGCGTGTTTTATGCTACAAATTGCTATGTCGCAGATTTGCATACGACGAATAGAAGCGGAGTTATTGTTGTTTATATCTGTGAGGCCATGAATCACCATTGACGGCCGGATTGCCTACCACTCGAAACGATCGATGTTTGACGAAACTATGCAAGTTCGTCGCACATCGGCACAAGATGGGTCGATGTGACGAGTTTTAAGCTACAAAATGCTATGTCGCAGATTTGCATTCGACTAATAGAAGCGGAGTTATAGTTGTTTATATCTGTCAGGCTATGAATCACCATTGACGGCCGGATTGCTTTCCACTCGAATCGATCGATGTTTGACAAAACTATGCAAGTTCGTCGCAGATCGGTATAAGGTGGTTCGTTGGGGCGTGTTTTAAGCTACAAATTGCAATGTCGCAGATTCGCATACGACGTATAGAAGCGGAGTTATAGTTGTTTATATCTGTCAGGCCATGAATCACCATTGATGGCCGGATTGCTTTCCACTCGAAACGATCGATGTTTGACAAAACTATGCAAGTTCGTCGCAGATCGGTATAAGGTGGGTGGTTGGGCCGTGTTTTATGCTACAAATTGCTACGTCGCAGATTTGCATACGGCGAATTGAAGCGGAGTTATAGTAGTTTATATCTGTGAGGCCATGAATCACCATTGACGGCCGGATTGCTTTCCACTCGAAACGATCGATGTTTGACGAAACTATGCAAGTTCGTCGCACATCGGCACAAGATGGGTCGATGTGTCGAGTTTTAAGCTACAAATTGCTATGTCGCAGATTTGCATTCGACGTATAGAAGCGGAGTTATTGTTGTTTATATCTGTGAGGCCATGAATCACCATTGACGGCCGGATTCCCTACCACTCGAAACGATCGACGTTTGACGAAACCATGCAAGTTCGTCGCAGATCGGCACAAGGTGGGTCGATGTGACGTGTTTTATGCTACAAATTGCTATGTCGCAGATTTGCATTCGACGAATAGAAGCGGAGTTATAGTTGTTTATATCTGTCTGGCCATGAATCACCATTGACGGCCGGATTGCTTTCCACTAGAATCGATCGATGTTTGACGAAACTATGCAAGTGCGTCGCAGATCGGTATAAGGTGGTTCATTGGGGCGTGTTTTAAGCTACAAATTGCTACGTCGCAGATTTGCATACGCCGAATAGAAGCGGAGTTATAGTTGTTTATATCTGTCAGGCCATGAATCACCATTGACGGCCGGATTGCTTTCCACTCGAAACGATCGATGTTTGACAAAACTATGCAAGTTCGTCGCAGATCGGTATAAGGTGGGTCGTTGGGGCGTGTTTTAAGCTACAAATTGCTATGTCGCAGATTCGCATACGACGTATAGAAGCGGACTTATAGTTGTTTATATCTGTGAGGCCAAGAATCGCCATTGACTACCGGATTGCCTACCACTCGAAACGATCGACGTTTGACGAAACTATACAAGTACGTCGCAGATCGGCATGAGGTGGGTCGATGTGTCGTGTATTAAGCTACAAATTTCTATGTCGCAGATTCGCATACGACGAATAGAAGCGGAGTTATAGTTGTTTATATTTGTCTGGCCATGAATCACCATTGACGGCCGGATTGCGTTCCACTAGAATCGATCGATGTTCGACGAAACTATGCAAGTGCGTCGCAGATCAGTATAAGGTGGTTCATTGGGGCGTGTTTTAAGCTACAAATTGCTAGGTCGCAGATTCGCATACGACGAATAGAAGCGGAGTTATAGTTGTTTATATCTGTGAGGCCATGAATCGCCATTGACTACCGGATTGCATACCACTCGAAACGATCGACGTTTGACGAAACTATACAAGTACGTCGCAGATCGGAATGAGGTGGGTCGATGTGTCGTGTATTATGCTACAAATCGCTATGTCGCAAATTTGCATTCGACGAATAGAAGCTGAGTTATAGTTGTTTATATCTGTCAGGCCATGAATCACCATTGACGGCCGGATTGCTTTCCACTCGAAACGATCGATGTTTGACAAAACTATGCAAGTTCGTCGCAGATCTGTATAAGGTGGCTCGTTGGGGCGTGTTTTATGCTACAAATTGCTATGTCGCAGATTTGCATACGACGAATAGAAGCGGAGTTATTGTTGTTTATATCTGTGAGGCCATGAATCACCATTGACGGCCGGATTGCCTACCACTCGAAACGATCGATGTTTGACGAAACTATGCATGTTCGTCGCACATCGGCACAAGATGGGTCGATGTGACGAGTTTTAAGCTACAAAATGCTATGTCGCAGATTTGCATTCGACTAATAGAAGCGGAGTTATAGTTGTTTATATCTGTCAGGCCATGAATCACCATTGACGGCCGGATTGCTTTCCACTAGAATCGATCGATGTTTGACGAAACTATGCAAGTGCGTCGCAGATCGGTATAAGGTGGTTCATTGGGGCGTGTTTTAAGCTACAAATTGCTAGGTCGCAGATTCGCATACGACGAATAGAAGCGGAGTTATAGTTGTTTATATCTGTGAGGCCATGAATCGCCATTGACTACCGGATTGCCTACCAATCGAAACGATCGACGTTTGACGAAACTATACAAGTACGTCGCAGATCGGAATGAGGTGGGTCGATGTGTCGTGTATTATGCTACAAATCGCTATGTCGCAAATTTGCATTCGACGAATAGAAGCTGAGTTATAGTTGTTTATATCTGTCAGGCCATGAATCACCATTGACGGCCGGATTGCTTTCCACTCGAAACGATCGATGTTTGACAAAACTATGCAAGTTCGTCGCAGATCTGTATAAGGTGGTTCGTTGGGGCGTGTTTTATGCTACAAATTGCTATGTCGCAGATTTGCATACGACGAATAGAAGCGGAGTTATTGTTGTTTATATCTGTGAGGCCATGAATCACCATTGACGGCCGGATTGCCTACCACTCGAAACGATCGATGTTTGACGAAACTATGCAAGTTCGTCGCACATCGGCACAAGATGGGTCGATGTGACGAGTTTTAAGCTACAAAATGCTATGTCGCAGATTTGCATTCGACTAATAGAAGCGGAGTTATAGTTGTTTATATCTGTCAGGCTATGAATCACCATTGACGGCCGGATTGCTTTCCACTCGACTCGATCGATGTTTGACAAAACTATGCAAGTTCGTCGCAGATCGGTATAAGGTGGTTCGTTGGGGCGTGTTTTAAGCTACAAATTGCTATGTCGCAGATTCGCATACGACGTATAGAAGCGGAGTTATAGTTGTTTATATCTGTCAGGCCATGAATCACCATTGACGGCCGGATTGCTTTCCACTCGAAACGATCGATGTTTGACAAAACTATGCAAGTTCGTCGCAGATCGGTATAAGGTGGTTCATTGGGGCGTGTTTCAAGCTACAAATTGCTAGGTCGCAGATTTGCATACGCCGAATAGAAGCGGAGTTATAGTTGTTTATATCTGTCAGGCCATGAATCACCATTGACGGCCGGATTGCTTTCCACTCGAAACGATCGATGTTTGACAAAACTATGCAAGTTCGTCGCAGATCGGTATAAGGTGGGTCGTTGGGGCGTGTTTTAAGCTACAAATTGCTATGTCGCAGATTCGCATACGACGTATAGAAGCGGACTTATAGTTGTTTATATCTGTGAGGCCAAGAATCGCCATTGACTACCGGATTGCCTACCACTCGAAACGATCGACGTTTGACGAAACTATACAAGTACGTCGCAGATCGGCATGAGGTGGGTCGATGTGTCGTGTTTTAAGCTACAAATTTCTATGTCGCAGATTCGCATACGACGAATAGAAGCGGAGTTATAGTTGTTTATATCTGTGAGGCCATGAATCACCATTGACGGCCGGATTCCCTACCACTCGAAACGATCGACGTTTGACGAAACCATGCAAGTTCGTCGCAGATCGGCATAAGGTGGGTCGATGTGACGTGTTTTATGCTACAAATTGCTATGTCGCAGATTTGCATTCGACGAATAGAAGCGGAGTTATAGTTGTTTATATCTGTCTGGCCATGAATCGCCATTGACGGCCGGATTGCTTTCCACTAGAATCGATCGATGTTTGACGAAACTATGCAAGTGCGTCGCAGATCGGTATAAGGTGGTTCATTGGGGCGTGTTTTAAGCTACAAATTGCTAGGTCGCAGATTCGCATACGACGAATAGAAGCGGAGTTATAGTTGTTTATATCTGTGAGGCCATGAATCGCCATTGACTACCGGATTGCCTACCACTCGAAACGATCGACGTTTGACGAAACTATACAAGTACGTCGCAGATCGGAATGAGGTGGGTCGATGTGTCGAGTTTTAAGCTACAAAATGCTATGTCGCAGATTTGCATTCGACTAATAGAAGCGGAGTTATAGTTGTTTATATCTGTCAGGCCATGAATCACCATTGACGGCCGGATTGCTTTCCACTAGAATCGATCGATGTTTGACGAAACTATGACGTATAGAAGCGGAGTTATAGTTGTTTATATCTGTCAGGCCATGAATCACCATTGACGGCCGGATTGCTTTCCACTCGAAACGATCGATGTTTGACAAAACTATGCAAGTTCGTCGCAGATCGGTATAAGGTGGGTGGTTGGGCCGTGTTTTATGCTACAAATTGCTACGTCGCAGATTTGCATACGGCGAATTGAAGCGGAGTTATAGTAGTTTATATCTGTGAGGCCATGAATCACCATTGACGGCCGGATTGCTTTCCACTCGAAACGATCGATGTTTGACGAAACTATGCAAGTTCGTCGCACATCGGCACAAGATGGGTCGATGTGTCGAGTTTTAAGCTACAAAATGCTATGTCGCAGATTTGCATTCGACGTATAGAAGCGGAGTTATTGTTGTTTATATCTGTGAGGCCATGAATCACCATTGACGGCCGGATTCCCTACCACTCGAAACGATCGACGTTTGACGAAACCATGCAAGTTCGTCGCAGATCGGCACAAGGTGGGTCGATGTGACGTGTTTTATGCTACAAATTGCTATGTCGCAGATTTGCATTCGACGAATAGAAGCGGAGTTATAGTTGTTTATATCTGTCTGGCCATGAATCACCATTGACGGCCGGATTGCTTTCCACTAGAATCGATCGATGTTTGACGAAACTATGCAAGTGCGTCGCAGATCGGTATAAGGTGGTTCATTGGGGCGTGTTTTAAGCTACAAATTGCTACGTCGCAGATTTGCATACGCCGAATAGAAGCGGAGTTATAGTTGTTTATATCTGTCAGGCCATGAATCACCATTGACGGCCGGATTGCTTTCCACTCGAAACGATCGACGTTTGACGAAACCATGCAAGTTCGTCGCAGATCGGCATAAGGTGGGTCGATGTGACGTGTTTTATGCTACAAATTGCTATGTCGCAGATTTGCATTCGACGAATAGAAGCGGAGTTATAGTTGTTTATATCTGTCTGGCCATGAATCGCCATTGACGGCCGGATTGCTTTCCACTAGAATCGATCGATGTTTGACGAAACTATGCAAGTGCGTCGCAGATCGGTATAAGGTGGTTCATTGGGGCGTGTTTTAAGCTACAAATTGCTAGGTCGCAGATTCGCATACGACGAATAGAAGCGGAGTTATAGTTGTTTATATCTGTGAGGCCATGAATCGCCATTGACTACCGGATTGCCTACCACTCGAAACGATCGACGTTTGACGAAACTATACAAGTACGTCGCAGATCGGAATGAGGTGGGTCGATGTGTCGAGTTTTAAGCTACAAAATGCTATGTCGCAGATTTGCATTCGACTAATAGAAGCGGAGTTATAGTTGTTTATATCTGTCAGGCCATGAATCACCATTGACGGCCGGATTGCTTTCCACTAGAATCGATCGATGTTTGACGAAACTATGACGTATAGAAGCGGAGTTATAGTTGTTTATATCTGTCAGGCCATGAATCACCATTGACGGCCGGATTGCTTTCCACTCGAAACGATCGATGTTTGACAAAACTATGCAAGTTCGTCGCAGATCGGTATAAGGTGGGTGGTTGGGCCGTGTTTTATGCTACAAATTGCTACGTCGCAGATTTGCATACGGCGAATTGAAGCGGAGTTATAGTAGTTTATATCTGTGAGGCCATGAATCACCATTGACGGCCGGATTGCTTTCCACTCGAAACGATCGATGTTTGACGAAACTATGCAAGTTCGTCGCACATCGGCACAAGATGGGTCGATGTGTCGAGTTTTAAGCTACAAAATGCTATGTCGCAGATTTGCATTCGACGTATAGAAGCGGAGTTATTGTTGTTTATATCTGTGAGGCCATGAATCACCATTGACGGCCGGATTCCCTACCACTCGAAACGATCGACGTTTGACGAAACCATGCAAGTTCGTCGCAGATCGGCACAAGGTGGGTCGATGTGACGTGTTTTATGCTACAAATTGCTATGTCGCAGATTTGCATTCGACGAATAGAAGCGGAGTTATAGTTGTTTATATCTGTCTGGCCATGAATCACCATTGACGGCCGGATTGCTTTCCACTAGAATCGATCGATGTTTGACGAAACTATGCAAGTGCGTCGCAGATCGGTATAAGGTGGTTCATTGGGGCGTGTTTTAAGCTACAAATTGCTACGTCGCAGATTTGCATACGCCGAATAGAAGCGGAGTTATAGTTGTTTATATCTGTCAGGCCATGAATCACCATTGACGGCCGGATTGCTTTCCACTCGAAACGATCGATGTTTGACAAAACTATGCAAGTTCGTCGCAGATCGGTATAAGGTGGGTCGTTGGGGCGTGTTTTAAGCTACAAATTGCTATGTCGCAGATTCGCATACGACGTATAGAAGCGGACTTATAGTTGTTTATATCTGTGAGGCCAAGAATCGCCATTGACTACCGGATTGCCTACCACTCGCAACGATCGACGTTTGACGAAACTATACAAGTACGTCGCAGATCGGCATGAGGTGGGTCGATGTGTCGTGTTTTAAGCTACAAATTTCTATGTCGCAGATTCGCATACGACGAATAGAAGCGGAGTTATTGTTGTTTATATCTGTGAGGCCATGAATCACCATTGACGGCCGGATTCCCTACCACTCGAAACGATCGACGTTTGACGAAACCATGCAAGTTCGTCGCAGATCGGCATAAGGTGGGTCGATGTGACGTGTTTTATGCTACAAATTGCTATGTCGCAGATTTGCATTCGACGAATAGAAGCGGAGTTATAGTTGTTTATATCTGTCTGGCCATGAATCGCCATTGACGGCCGGATTGCTTTCCACTAGAATCGATCGATGTTTGACAAAACTATGCAAGTGCGTCGCAGATCGGTATAAGGTGGTTCATTGGGGCGTGTTTTAAGCTACAAATTGCTAGGTCGCAGATTCGCATACGACGAATAGAAGCGGAGTTATAGTTGTTTATATCTGTGAGGCCATGAATCGCCAATGACTACCGGATTGCCTACCACTCGAAACGATCGACGTTTGACGAAACTATACAAGTACGTCGCAGATCGGAATGAGGTGGGTCGATGTGTCGTGTATTATGCTACAAATCGCTATGTCGCAAATTTGCATTCGACGAATAGAAGCTGAGTTATAGTTGTTTATATCTGTCAGGCCATGAATCACCATTGACGGCCGGATTGCTTTCCACTCGAAACGATCGATGTTTGACAAAACTATGCAAGTTCGTCGCAGATCTGTATAAGGTGGTTCGTTGGGGCGTGTTTTATGCTACAAATTGCTATGTCGCAGATTTGCATACGACGAATAGAAGCGGAGTTATTGTTGTTTATATCTGTGAGGCCATGAATCACCATTGACGGCCGGATTGCCTACCACTCGAAACGATCGATGTTTGACGAAACTATGCAAGTTCGTCGCACATCGGCACAAAATGGGTCGATGTGACGAGTTTTAAGCTACAAAATGCTATGTCGCAGATTTGCATTCGACTAATAGAAGCGGAGTTATAGTTGTTTATATCTGTCAGGCTATGAATCACCATTGACGGCCGGATTGCTTTCCACTCGAAACGATCGATGTTTGACAAAACTATGCAAGTTCGTCGCAGATCGGTATAAGGTGGGTGGTTGGGCCGTGTTTTATGCTACAAATTGCTACGTCGCAGATTTGCATACGGCGAATAGAAGCGGAGTTATAGTTGTTTATATCTGTGAGGCCATGAATCACCATTGACGGCCGGATTGCTTTCCACTCGAAACGATCGATGTTTGACGAAACTATGCAAGTTCGTCGCAGATCGGTATAAGGTGGTTCGTTGGGGCGTGTTTTAAGCTACAAATTGCAATGTCGCAGATTCGCATACGACGTATAGAAGCGGAATTATAGTTGTTTATATCTGTCAGGCCATGAATCACCATTGACGGCCGGATTGCTTTGCACTCGAAACGATCGATGTTTGACAAAACTATGCAAGTTCGTCGCAGATCGGTATAAGGTGGGTCGTTGGGGCGTGTTTTAAGCTACAAATTGCTATGTCGCAGATTCGCATACGACGTATAGAAGCGGACTTATAGTTGTTTATATCTGTGAGGCCATGAATCGCCATTGACTACCGGATTGCCTACCACTCGAAACGATCGACGTTTGACGAAACTATACAAGTACGTCGCAGATCGGCATGAGGTGGGTCGATGTGTCGTGTATTAACCTACAAATTTCTATGTCGCAGATTCGCATACGACGAATAGAAGCGGAGTTATAGTTGTTTATATCTGTCTGGCCATGAATCACCACTGACGGCCGGATTGCGTTCCACTAGAATCGATCGATGTTCGACGAAACTATGCAAGTGCGTCGCAGATCGGTATAAGGTGGTTCATTGGGGCGTGTTTTAAGCTACAAATTGCTAGGTCGCAGATTCGCATACGACGAATAGAAGCGGAGTTATAGTTGTTTATATCTGTGAGGCCATGAATCGCCATTGACTACCGGATTGCATACCACTCGAAACGATCGACGTTTGACGAAACTATACAAGTACGTCGCAGATCGGAATGAGGTGGGTCGATGTGTCGTGTATTATGCTACAAATCGCTATGTCGCAAATTTGCATTCGACGAATAGAAGCTGAGTTATAGTTGTTTATATCTGTCAGGCCATGAATCACCATTGACGGCCGGATTCCCTACCACTCGAAACGATCGACGTTTGACGAAACCATGCAAGTTCGTCGCAGATCGGCACAAGGTGGGTCGATGTGACGTGTTTTATGCTACAAATTGCTATGTCGCAGATTTGCATTCGACGAATAGAAGCGGAGTTATAGTTGTTTATATCTGTCTGGCCATGAATCACCATTGACGGCCGGATTGCTTTCCACTAGAATCGATCGATGTTTGACGAAACTATGCAAGTGCGTCGCAGATCGGTATAAGGTGGTTCATTGGGGCGTGTTTTAAGCTACAAATTGCTAGGTCGCAGATTCGCATACGACGAATAGAAGCGGAGTTATAGTTGTTTATATCTGTGAGGCCATGAATCGCCATTGACTACCGGATTGCCTACCACTCGAAACGATCGACGTTTGACGAAACTATACAAGTACGTCGCAGATCGGAATGAGGTGGGTCGATGTGTCGTGTATTATGCTACAAATCGCTATGTCGCAAATTTGCATTCGACGAATAGAAGCTGAGTTATAGTTGTTTATATCTGTCAGGCCATGAATCACCATTGACGGCCGGATTGCTTTCCACTCGAAACGATCGATGTTTGACAAAACTATGCAAGTTCGTCGCAGATCTGTATAAGGTGGGTCGTTGGGGCGTGTTTTAAGCTACAAATTGCTATGTCGCAGATTCGCATACGACGGATAGCAGCGGACTTATAGTTGTTTATATCTGTGAGGCCATGAATCGCCATTGACTACCGGATTGCCTACCACTCGAAACGATCGATGTTTGACGAAACTATGCAAGTTCGTCGCACATCGGCACAAGATGGGTCGATGTGACGAGTTTTAAGCTACAAAATGCTATGTCGCAGATTTGCATTCGACTAATAGAAGCGGAGTTATAGTTGTTTATATCTGTCAGGCCATGAATCACCATTGACGGCCGGATTGCTTTCCACTAGAATCGATCGATGTTTGACGAAACTATGCAAGTGCGTCGCAGATCGGTATAAGGTGGTTCATTGGGGCGTGTTTTAAGCAACAAATTGCTAGGTCGCAGATTCGTATACGACGAATAGAAGCGGAGTTATAGTTGTTTATATCTGTGAGGCCATGAATCGCCATTGACTACCGGATTGCCTACCAATCGAAACGATCGACGTTTGACGAAACTATACAAATACGTCGCAGATCGGAATGAGGTGGGTCGATGTGTCGTGTATTATGCTACAAATCGCTATGTCGCAAATTTGCATTCGACGAATAGAAGCTGAGTTATAGTTGTTTATATCTGTCAGGCCATGACTCACCATTGACGGCCGGATTGCTTTCCACTCGAAACGATCGATGTTTGACAAAACTATGCAAGTTCGTCGCAGATCGGTATAAGGTGGTTCGTTGGGGCGTGTTTTATGCTACAAATTGCTATGTCGCAGATTTGCATACGACGAATAGAAGCGGAGTTATTGTTGTTTATATCTGTGAGGCCATGAATCACCATTGACGGCCGGATTGCCTACCACTCGAAACGATCGATGTTTGACGAAACTATGCAAGTTCGTCGCACATCGGCACAAGATGGGTCGATGTGACGAGTTTTAAGCTACAAAATGCTATGTCGCAGATTTGCATTCGACTAATAGAAGCGGAGTTATAGTTGTTTATATCTGTCAGGCTATGAATCACCATTGACGGCCGGATTGCTTTCCACTAGAATCGATCGATGTTTGACGAAACTATGCAAGTGCGTCGCAGATCGGTATAAGGTGGTTCATTGGGGCGTGTTTTAAGCAACAAATTGCTAGGTCGCAGATTCGCATACGACGAATAGAAGCGGAGTTATAGTTGTTTATATCTGTGAGGCCATGAATCGCCATTGACTACCGGATTGCCTACCAATCGAAACGATCGACGTTTGACGAAACTATACAAATACGTCGCAGATCGGAATGAGGTGGGTCGATGTGTCGTGTATTATGCTACAAATCGCTATGTCGCAAATTTGCATTCGACGAATAGAAGCTGAGTTATAGTTGTTTATATCTGTCAGGCCATGACTCACCATTGACGGCCGGATTGCTTTCCACTCGAAACGATCGATGTTTGACAAAACTATGCAAGTTCGTCGCAGATCTGTATAAGGTGGTTCGTTGGGGCGTGTTTTATGCTACAAATTGCTATGTCGCAGATTTGCATACGACGAATAGAAGCGGAGTTATTGTTGTTTATATCTGTGAGGCCATGAATCACCATTGACGGCCGGATTGCCTACCACTCGAAACGATCGATGTTTGACGAAACTATGCAAGTTCGTCGCACATCGGCACAAGATGGGTCGATGTGACGAGTTTTAAGCTACAAAATGCTATGTCGCAGATTTGCATTCGACTAATAGAAGCGGAGTTATAGTTGTTTATATCTGTCAGGCTATGAATCACCATTGACGGCCGGATTGCTTTCCACTCGAATCGATCGATGTTTGACAAAACTATGCAAGTTCGTCGCAGATCGGTATAAGGTGGTTCGTTGGGGCGTGTTTTAAGCTACAAATTGCTATGTCGCAGATTCGCATACGACGTATAGAAGCGGAGTTATAGTTGTTTATATCTGTCAGGCCATGAATCACCATTGACGGCCGGATTGCTTTCCACTCGAAACGATCGATGTTTGACAAAACTATGCAAGTTCGTCGCAGATCGGTATAAGGTGGGTGGTTGGGCCGTGTTTTATGCTACAAATTGCTACGTCGCAGATTTGCATACGGCGAATTGAAGCGGAGTTATAGTAGTTTATATCTGTGAGGCCATGAATCACCATTGACGGCCGGATTGCTTTCCACTCGAAACGATCGATGTTTGACGAAACTATGCAAGTTCGTCGCACATCGGCACAAGATGGGTCGATGTGTCGAGTTTTAAGCTACAAAATGCTATGTCGCAGATTTGCATTCGACGTATAGAAGCGGAGTTATTGTTGTTTATATCTGTGAGGCCATGAATCACCATTGACGGCCGGATTCCCTACCACTCGAAACGATCGACGTTTGACGAAACCATGCAAGTTCGTCGCAGATCGGCACAAGGTGGGTCGATGTGACGTGTTTTATGCTACAAATTGCTATGTCGCAGATTCGCATACGACGTATAGAAGCGGACTTATAGTTGTTTATATCTGTGAGGCCAAGAATCGCCATTGACTACCGGATTGCCTACCACTCGAAACGATCGACGTTTGACGAAACTATACAAGTACGTCGCAGATCGGCATGAGGTGGGTCGATGTGTCGTGTTTTAAGCTACAAATTTCTATGTCGCAGATTCGCATACGACGAATAGAAGCGGAGTTATTGTTGTTTATATCTGTGAGGCCATGAATCACCATTGACGGCCGGATTCCCTACCACTCGAAACGATCGACGTTTGACGAAACCATGCAAGTTCGTCGCAGATCGGCATAAGGTGGGTCGATGTGACGTGTTTTATGCTACAAATTGCTATGTCGCAGATTTGCATTCGACGAATAGAAGCGGAGTTATAGTTGTTTATATCTGTCTGGCCATGAATCGCCATTGACGGCCGGATTGCTTTCCACTAGAATCGATCGATGTTTGACGAAACTATGCAAGTGCGTCGCAGATCGGTATAAGGTGGTTCATTGGGGCGTGTTTTAAGCTACAAATTGCTAGGTCGCAGATTCGCATACGACGAATAGAAGCGGAGTTATAGTTGTTTATATCTGTGAGGCCATGAATCGCCATTGACTACCGGATTGCCTACCACTCGAAACTATCGACGTTTGACGAAACTATACAAGAACGTCGCAGATCGGAATGAGGTGGGTCGATGTGTCGTGTATTATGCTACAAATCGCTATGACGCAAATTTGCATTCGACGAATAGAAGCTGAGTTATAGTTGTTTATATCTGTCAGGCCATGAATCACCATTGACGGCCGGATTGCTTTCCACTCGAAACGATCGATGTTTGACAAAACGTTGCAAGTTCGTCGCAGATCTGTATAAGGTGGTTCGTTGGGGCGTGTTTTATGCTACAAATTGCTATGTCGCAGATTTGCATACGGCGAATAGAAGCGGAGTTATTGTTGTTTATATCTGTGAGGCCATGAATCACCATTGACGGCCGGATTGCCTACCACTCGAAACGATCGATGTTTGACGAAACTATGCAAGTTCGTCGCACATCGGCACAAGATGGGTCGATGTGACGAGTTTTAAGCTACAAAATGCTATGTCGCAGATTTGCATTCGACTAATAGAAGCGGAGTTATAGTTGTTTATATCTGTCAGGCCATGAATCACCATTGACGGCCGGATTGCTTTGCACTCGAAACGATCGATGTTTGACAAAACTATGCAAGTTCGTCGCAGATCGGTATAAGGTGGGTCGTTGGGGCGTGTTTTAAGCTACAAATTGCTATGTCGCAGATTCGCATACGACGTATAAA
>CAJZBX010000805.1:0-229022 GCA_914767735.1 Anoplius nigerrimus
TTAAAGCACGACACATCGACCTACCTTATACCGATCTGCGACGAACTTGCATAGTTTCGTCAAACATCGATCGTTTCGAGTGGAAGGCAATCCGGCAGTCAATGGTGATTCATGGCCTGACAGATATAAACAACTATAACTCCACTTCTATTCGTCGTATGCGAATCTGCGACATAGCAATTTGTAGCCTAGAACACGACACATCGAGCCACCTTATACCGATCTGCGACGAACTTGCATAGTTTCGTCAAACATCGGTCGTTTCGAGTGGAAAGCAATCCAGGCGTCAATGGTGATTCATGGCCTGAAACATATAAACAACTATAACTCCGCTTCTATTCGTCGTATGCGAATCTGCGACACAGCAACTTGTAGCTTAAAACACGGCCCAACGACCCACCTTATACCGATCTGCGACGAACTTGCATAGTTTCGTCAAACATCGATCGTTTCGAGTGGTAGGCATTCCGGCCGTCAATGATGATTCATGACCTCACAGATATAAGCAACTATAACTCCGCTTCTATTCGTCGTATGCAAATCTGTGACATAGCAATTTGTAGCTTAAAGCACGACACATCGACCTACCTTATACCGATCTGCGACGAACTTGCATAGTTTCGTCAAACATCGATCGTTTCGAGTGGTAGGCATTCTGGCCGTCAATGATGATTCATGATCTCACAGATATAAACAACTACAACTCCGCTTCTATTCGTCGTATGCAAATCTGCGACATAGCAATTTGTAGCCTAAAACACGACACATCGAGCCACCTTATACCGATCTGCGACGAACTTGCATAGTTTCGTCAAACATCGGTCGTTTCGAGTGGAAAGCAATCCGGTCGTCAATGGTGATTCATGGCCTGCCACATATAAACAACTATAACTCCGCTTCTATTCGTCGTATGCGAATCTGCGACATAGCAATTTGTAGGTTAAAACACGACACATCGACCCACCTTATACCGATCTGCGAAGAACTTGCATAGTTTCGTCAAACGTCGATCGTTCCGAGTGGTAGGCAATCCTGTCGTCAATGGTGATTCATGGCCTCACAGATATAAACATCGATAACTCCGCTTCTATTCGTCGTATGCGAATCTGCGACATAGCAATTTGTAGCTTAAAGCACGACACATCGACCCACCTTATACCGATATGCGACGAACTTGCATAGTTTCGTCAAACATCGATCGTTTCGAGTGGTAGGCATTCCGGCCGTCAATGATGATTCATGACCTCACAGATATAAACAACTATAACTCCGCTTCTATTCGTCGTATGCAAATCTGGGACATAGCACTTTGTAGCTTAAAGCACGACACATCGACCCACCTTATACCGATCTGCGACGAACTTGCATAGTTTCGTCAAACATCGATCGTTTCGAGTGGTAGGCATTCTGGCCGTCAATGATGATTCATGACCTCACAGATATAAACAACTACAACTCCGCTTCTATTCGTCGTATGCAAATCTGCGACACAGCAATTTGTAGGTTAAAACACGGCCCAACGACCCACCCTTATATCGATCTGCGACGAACTTGCATAGTTTCGTCAAACATCGATCGTTTCGAGTGGAAGGCAATCCGGCTGTCAATGGTGATTCATGGCCTGACAGATATAAACAACTATAACTCCACTTCTATTCGTCGTATGCGAATCTCCGACATAGCAATTTGTAGCTTAAAACACGACACATCGACCCATCTTATACCGATCTGCGAAGAACTTGCATAGTTTCGTCAACCGTCGATCGTTCCGAGTGGTAGGCAATCCTGTCGTCAATGGTGATTAATGGCCTCACAGATATAAACAACTATAACTCCACTTCTATTCGTCGTATGCGAATCTGCGACACAGCAATTTGTAGGTTATAACACGACACATCGACCCACCTTATACCGATCGGCGACGAACTTGCATAGTTTCGTCAAACATCGATCGTTTCGGGTGGAAGGCAATCCGGCCGTCAATGGTGATTCATGACCTCACAGATATAAACAACTACAACTCCGCTTCTATTCGTCGTATGCAAATCTGCGACATAGCAATTTGTAGCTTAAAGCACGACACATCGACCCACCTTATACCGATCTGCGACGAACTTGCATAGTTCCGTCAAACATCGATCGTTTCGAGTGGTAGGCATTCCGGCCGTCAATGATGATTCATGACCTCACAGATATAAACAACTATAACTCCGCTTCTATTCGTCGTATGCAAATCTGCGACATAGCAATTTGTAGCTTAAAGCACGACACATCGACCTACCTTATACCGATCTGCGACGAACTTGCATAGTTTCGTCAAACATCGATCGTTTCGAGTGGAAGGCAATCCGGCAGTCAATGGTGATTCATGGCCTGACAGATTATAAACAACTATAACTCCACTTCTATTCGTCGTATGCGAATCTGCGACATAGCAATTTGTAGCCTAGAACACGACACATCGAGCCACCTTATACCGATCTGCGACGAACTTGCATAGTTCGTCAAACATCGGTCGTTTCGAGTGGAAAGCAATCCAGGCGTCAATGGTGATTCATGGCCTGAAACATATAAACAACTATAACTCCGCTTCTATTCGTCGTATGCGAATCTGCGACACAGCAACTTGTAGCTTAAAACACGGCCCAACGACCCACCTTATACCGATCTGCGACGAACTTGCATAGTTTCGTCAAACATCGATCGTTTCGAGTGGTAGGCATTCCGGCCGTCAATGATGATTCATGACCTCACAGATATAAGCAACTATAACTCCGCTTCTATTCGTCGTATGCAAATCTGTGACATAGCAATTTGTAGCTTAAAGCACGACACATCGACCTACCTTATACCGATCTGCGACGAACTTGCATAGTTTCGTCAAACATCGATCGTTTCGAGTGGTAGGCATTCTGGCCGTCAATGATGATTCATGATCTCACAGATATAAACAACTACAACTCCGCTTCTATTCGTCGTATGCAAATCTGCGACATAGCAATTTGTAGCCTAAAACACGACACATCGTGCCACCTTATACCGATCTGCGACGAACTTGCATAGTTTCGTCAAACATCGGTCGTTTCGAGTGGAAAGCAATCCGGTCGTCAATGGTGATTCATGGCCTGCCACATATAAACAACTATAACTCCGCTTCTATTCGTCGTATGCGAATCTGCGACATAGCAATTTGTAGGTTAAAACACGACACATCGACCCACCTTATACCGATCTGCGAAGAACTTGCATAGTTTCGTCAAACGTCGATCGTTCCGAGTGGTAGGCAATCCTGTCGTCAATGGTGATCCATGGCCTCACAGATATAAACATCGATAACTCCGCTTCTATTCGTCGTATGCGAATCTGCGACATAGCAATTTGTAGCTTAAAGCACGACACATCGACCCACCTTATACCGATATGCGACGAACTTGCATAGTTTCGTCAAACATCGATCGTTTCGAGTGGTAGGCATTCCGGCCGTCAATGATGATTCATGACCTCACAGATATAAACAACTATAACTCCGCTTCTATTCGTCGTATGCAAATCTGGGACATAGCACTTTGTAGCTTAAAGCACGACACATCGACCCACCTTATACCGATCTGCGACGAACTTGCATAGTTTCGTCAAACATCGATCGTTTCGAGTGGTAGGCATTCTGGCCGTCAATGATGATTCATGACCTCACAGATATAAACAACTACAACTCCGCTTCTATTCGTCGTATGCAAATCTGCGACATAGCAATTTGTAGGTTAAAACACGGCCCAACGACCCACCTTATATCGATCTGCGACGAACTTGCATAGTTTCGTCAAACATCGATCGTTTCGAGTGGAAGGCAATCCGGCTGTCAATGGTGATTCATGGCCTGGCAGATATAAACAACTATAACTCCACTTCTATTCGTCGTATGCGAATCTCCGACATAGCAATTTGTAGCTTAAAACACGACACATCGACCCATCTTATACCGATCTGCGAAGAACTTGCATAGTTTCGTCAACCGTCGATCGTTCCGAGTGGTAGGCAATCCTGCCGTCAATGGTGATTCATGGCCTCACAGATAGAAACAACTATAACTCCGCCTCTATTCGTCGAATGCAAATCTGCGACATAGCAATTTGTAGCTTAAAGCACGATACATCGACCCACCTTATACCGATCTGCGACGACCTTGCATAGTTTCGTCAAACATCGATCGTTTCGAGTGGTAGGCATTCTGGCCGTCAATGATGATTCATGACCTCACAGATATAAACAACTACAACTCCGCTTCTATTCGTCGTATGCAAATCTGCGACATAGCAATTTGTAGCTTAAAACACGGCCCAACGACGCACCTTATACCGATCTGCAACGAACTTGCATAGTTTCGTCAAACATCGATCGTTTCGAGTAGTAGGCAATCCGGTCGTCAATGGTGATTAATGGCCTCACAGATATAAACAACTATAACTCCACTTCTATTCGTAGTACGCGAATCTGCGACATAGCAATTTGTAGCTTAAAACACGACACATCGACCCAGCTTATACCGATCTGCGAAGAACTTGCATAGTTTCGTCAAACGTCGATCGTTCCGAGTGGTAGGCAATCCGGCCGTCAATGGTGATTCATGGCCTGACAGATAAAAACAACTATAACTCCGCCTCTATTCGTCGTATGCAAATCTGCGACATAGCAATTTGTAGCTTAAAGCACGACACATCGAGCCACCTTATACCGATCTGCGACGAACTTGCATAGTTTCGTCAAACGTCGATCGTTCCGAGTGGTAGGCAATCCTGTCGTCAATGGTGATTAATGGCCTCACAGATATAAACATCGATAACTCCGCTTCTATTCGTCGTACGCAAATCTGCGACATAGCAATTTGTAGCTTAAAACACGGCACATCGACCCACCTTATACCGATCTGCGAAGAACTTGCATAGTTTCGGCAAACGTCGATCGTTCCGAGTGGTAGGCAATCAGGCCGTCGGTGGTGATTCATGGCCTCACAGATATAAACATCGATAACTCCGCTTCTAATCGTCGTATGCGAATCTGCGGCATAGCAATTTGTAGCTTAAAGCACGACACATCGACCCACCTTATACCGATCTGCGACGAACTTGCATAGTTTCGTCAAACATCGATCGTTTCGAGTGGTAGGCATTCCGGCCGTCAATGATGATTCATGACCTCACAGATATAAGCAACTATAACTCCGCTTCTATTCGTCGTATGCAAATCTGCGACATAGCAATTTGTAGCCTAAAACACGACACATCGTGCCACCTTATACCGATCTGCGACGAACTTGCATAGTTTCGTCAAACATCGGTCGTTTCGAGTGGAAAGCAATCCGGTCGTCAATGGTGATTCATGGCCTGACACATATAAACAACTATAACTCCGCTTCTATTCGTCGTATGCGAATCTGCGACATAGCAATTTGTAGCTTAAAGCACGACACATCGACCCACCTTATACCGATCTGCGACGAACTTGCATAGTTTCGTCAAACATCGATCGTTTCGAGTGGTAGGCATTCCGGCCGTCAATGATGATTCATGACCTCACAGATATAAGCAACTATAACTCCGCTTCTATTCGTCGTATGCAAATCTGCGACATAGCAATTTGTAGCTTAAAACACGGCCCAACGACGCACTTTATACCGATCTGCAACGAACTTGCATAGTTTCGTCAAACATCGATCGTTTCGAGTGGTAGGCAATCCCGTCGTCAATGGTGATTAATGGCCTCACAGATATAAACAACTATAACTCCACTTCTATTCGTAGTACGCGAATCTGCGACATAGCAATTTGTAGCTTAAAACACGACACATCGACCCAGCTTATACCGATCTGCGAAGAACTTGCATAGTTTCGTCAAACGTCGATCGTTCCGAGTGGTAGGCAATCCGGCCGTCAATGGTGATTCATGGCCTGACAGATAAAAACAACTATAACTCCGCCTCTATTCGTCGTATGCAAATCTGCGACATAGCAATTTGTAGCTTAAAGCACGACACATCGAGCCACCTTATACCGATCTGCGACGAACTTGCATAGTTTCGTCAAACGTCGATCGTTCCGAGTGGTAGGCAATCCTGTCGTCAATGGTGATTAATGGCCTCACAGATATAAACATCGATAACTCCGCTTCTATTCGTCGTACGCAAATCTGCGACATAGCAATTTGTAGCTTAAAACACGGCACATCGACCCACCTTATACCGATCTGCGAAGAACTTGCATAGTTTCGGCAAACGTCGATCGTTCCGAGTGGTAGGCAATCCGGCCGTCGGTGGTGATTCATGGCCTCACAGATATAAACATCGATAACTCCGCTTCTAATCGTCGTATGCGAATCTGCGGCATAGCAATTTGTAGCTTAAAGCACGACACATCGACCCACCTTATACCGATCTGCGACGAACTTGCATAGTTTCGTCAAACATCGATCGTTTCGAGTGGTAGGCATTCCGGCCGTCAATGATGATTCATGACCTCACAGATATAAGCAACTATAACTCCGCTTCTATTCGTCGTATGCAAATCTGCGACATAGCAATTTGTAGCCTAAAACACGACACATCGTGCCACCTTATACCGATCTGCGACGAACTTGCATAGTTTCGTCAAACATCGGTCGTTTCGAGTGGAAAGCAATCCGGTCGTCAATGGTGATTCATGGCCTGACACATATAAACAACTATAACTCCGCTTCTATTCGTCGTATGCGAATCTGCGACATAGCAATTTGTAGGTTAAAATACGACACATGGACCCACCTTATACCGATCTGCGAAGAACTTGCATAGTTTCGTCAAACGTCGATCGTTCCGAGTGGTAGGCAATCCTGTCGTCAATGGTGATTCATGGCCTCACAGATATAAACATCGATAACTCCGCTTCTATTCGTCGTATGCGAATCTGCGGCATAGCAATTTGTAGCTTAAAGCACGACACATCGACCCACCTTATACCGATATGCGACGAACTTGCATAGTTTCGTCAAACATCGATCGTTTCGAGTGGTAGGCAATCCGGTCGTCAATGGTGATTCATGGCCTCACAGATATAAACAACTATTACTCCGCTTCTATTCGTCGTATGCAAATCTGCGACATAGCACTTTGTAGCTTAAAACACGACACATCGACCCACCTTATACCGATCTGCGACGAACTTGCATAGTATCGTCAAACGTCGATCGTTCCGAGTGGTAGGCAATCCTGCCGTCAATGGTGATTCATGGCCTCACAGATAGAAACAACTATAACTCCGCCTCTATTCGTCGAATGCAAATCTGCGACATAGCAATTTGTAGCTTAAAGCACGATACATCGACCCACCTTATACCGATCTGCGACGAACTTGCATAGTTTCGTCAAACATCGATCGTTTCGAGTGGTAGGCATTCTGGCCGTCAATGATGATTCATGACCTCACAGATATAAACAACTACAACTCCGCTTCTATTCGTCGTATGCAAATCTGCGACATAGCAATTTGTAGCTTAAAACACGGCCCAACGACGCACTTTATACCGATCTGCAACGAACTTGCATAGTTTCGTCAAACATCGATCGTTTCGAGTGGTAGGCAATCCCGTCGTCAATGGTGATTAATGGCCTCACAGATATAAACAACTATAACTCCACTTCTATTCGTAGTACGCGAATCTGCGACATAGCAATATGTAGCTTAAAACACGACACATCGACCCAGCTTATACCGATCTGCGAAGAACTTGCATAGTTTCGTCAAACGTCGATCGTTCCGAGTGGTAGGCAATCCGGCCGTCAATGGTGATTCATGGCCTGACAGATATAAACAACTATAACTCCACTTCTATTCGTCCTATGCGAATCTGCGACATAGCAATTTGTAGCTTAAAACACGACACATCGACCCATCTTATACCGATCTGCGAAGAACTTGCATAGTTTCGTCAACCGTCGATCGTTCCGAGTGGTAGGCAATCCTGCCGTCAATGGTGATTCATGGCCTCACAGATATAAACAACTATAACTCCGCTTCTATTCGTCGTATGCAAATCTGCGACATAGCAATTTGTAGCTTAAAACACGGCACATCGACCCACCTTATACCGATCTGCGAAGAACTTGCATAGTTTCGTCAAACGTCGGTCGTTCCGAGTGGTAGGCAATCCGGCCGTCGATGGTGATTCATGGCCTCACAGATATAGACAACTATAACTCCGCTTCTATTCGTCGTATGCAAATCTGCGACATAGCAATTTGTAGCTTAAAGCACTACACATCGACCCACCTTATACCGATATGAGACGAACTTGCATAGTTTCGCCAAGCGTCGATCGTTCCGAGTGGTAAGCAATCCGGTCGTCAATGGTGATTCATGGCCTCACAGATATAAACAACTATAACTCCGCTTCTATTCGTCGTACGCAAATCTGCGACATAGCAATTTGTAGCTTAAAACACGACACATCGACCCATCTTATACCGATCTGCGAAGAATTTGCATAGTTTCGTCAAACGTTGATCGTTCCGAGTGGTAGGCAATCCTGTCGTCAATGGTTATTAATGGCCACACTGATATAAACATCGATAACTCCGCTTCTATTGGTCGTATGCGAATCTGCGACATAGCAACTTGTATCTTAAAACACGGCCCAACGACCCACCTTATACCGATCTGCGACGAACTTGCATAGTTTCGTCAAACATCGATCGTTTCGAGTGGTAGACAATCCGGCCGTCAATGGTGATTCACGGCCTGACAGATATAAACAACTATAACTCCGCTTCTATTCGTCGTATGCAAATCTGCGACATAGCAATTTGTAGCTTAAAACACGGCACATCGACCCACCTTATACCGATCTGCGAGGAACTTGCATAGTTTCGGCAAACGTCGATCGTTCCGAGTGGTAGGCAATCCGGCCGTCAATGGTGATTCACGGCCTGACAGATATAAACAACTATAACTCCGCTTCTATTCGTCGTATGCTAATCTGCGACATAGCAATTTGTAGCTTAAAACACGGCACATCGACCCACCTTATACCGATCTGCGAAGAACTTGCATAGTTTCGGCAAACGTCGGTAGTTCCGAGTGGTAGGCAATCCGGCCGTCAATGATGATTCATGTCCTCACAGATATAAACATCTATAACTCCGCTTCTATTCGTCGTATGAAAATCTGCGACATAGCAATTTGTAGCTTAAAGCACGACACATCGACCCACCTTATACCGATATGAGACGAACTTGCATAGTTTCGCCAAGCGTCGATCGTTCCGAGTGGTAGGCAATCCGGTCGTCAATGGTGATTCATGGCCTCACAGATATAAACATCGATAACTTCGCTTCTATTCGTCGTATGCGAATCTTGCGACATAGCAATTTGTAGGTTAAAACACGACACATCGACCCACCTTATACCGATCTGCGAAGAACTTGCATAGTTTCGTCAAACGTCGATCGTTCCGAGTGGTAGGCAATCCTGTCGTCAATGGTGATTCATGGCCTCACAGATATAAACATCGATAACTCCGCTTCTATTCGTCGTATGCGAATCTGCGGCATAGCAATTTGTAGCTTAAAGCACGACACATCGACCCACCTTATACCGATATGCGACGAACTTGCATAGTTTCGTCAAACATCGATCGTTTCGAGTGGTAGGCATTCCGGCCGTCAATGATGATTCATGACCTCACAGATATAAACAACTATAACTCCGCTTCTATTCGTCGTATGCAAATCTGGGACATAGCACTTTGTAGCTTAAAGCACGACACATCGACCCACCTCATACCGATCTGCGACGAACTTGCATAGTTTCGTCAAACATCGATCGTTTCGAGTGGTAGGCATTCTGGCCGTCAATGATGATTCATGACCTCACAGATATAAACAACTACAACTCCGCTTCTATTCGTCGTATGCAAATCTGCGACATAGCAATTTGTAGGTTAAAACACGGCCCAACGACCCACCTTATATCGATCTGCGACGAACTTGCATAGTTTCGTCAAACATCGATCGTTTCGAGTGGAAGGCAATCCGGCTGTCAATGGTGATTCATGGCCTGGCAGATATAAACAACTATAACTCCACTTCTATTCGTCGTATGCGAATCTCCGACATAGCAATTTGTAGCTTAAAACACGACACATCGACCCATCTTATACCGATCTGCGAAGAACTTGCATAGTTTCGTCAACCGTCGATCGTTCCGAGTGGTAGGCAATCCTGCCGTCAATTGTGATTCATGGCCTCACAGATATAAACAACTATAACTCCGCCTCTATTCGTCGTATGCAAATCTGCGACATAGCAATTTGTAGCTTAAAACACGACACATCGACCCACCTTATACCGATCTGCGACGAACTTGCAAAGTTTCGTCAAACATCGATCTTTTCGAGTGGTAGGCATTCTGGCCGTCAATGATGATTCATGACCTCACAGATATAAACAACTACAACTCCGCTTCTATTCGTCGTATGCAAATCTGCGACATAGCAATTTGTAGCTTAAAGCACGACACATCGACCCACATTATACCGATCTGCGACGAACTTGCATAGTTCCGTCAAACATCGATCGTTTCGAGTGGTAGGCATTCCGGCCGTCAATGATGATTCATGACCTCACAGATATAAACAACTATAACTCCGCTTCTATTCGTCGTATGCAAATCTGCGACATAGCAATTTGTAGCTTAAAGCACGACACATCGACCTACCTTATACCGATCTGCGACGAACTTGCATAGTTTCGTCAAACATCGATCGTTGCGAGTGGAAGGCAATCCGGCAGTCAATGGTGATTCATGGCCTGACAGATATAAACAACTATAACTCCACTTCTATTCGTCGTATGCGAATCTGCGACATAGCAATTTGTAGCCTAGAACACGACACACCGAGCCACCTTATACTGATCTGCGACGAACTTGCATAGTTTCGTCAAACATCGGTCGTTTCGAGTGGAAAGCAATCCAGGCGTCAATGGTGATTCATGGCCTGAAACATATAAACAACTATAACTCCGCTTCTATTCGTCGTATGCGAATCTGCGACACAGCAACTTGTAGCTTAAAACACGGCCCAACGACCCACCTTATACCGATCTGCGACGAACTTGCATAGTTTCGTCAAACATCGATCGTTTCGAGTGGTAGGCATTCCGGCCGTCAATGATGATTCATGACCTCACAGATATAAGCAACTATAACTCCGCTTCTATTCGTCGTATGCAAATCTGTGACATAGCAATTTGTAGCTTAAAGCACGACACATCGACCTACCTTATACCGATCTGCGACGAACTTGCATAGTTTCGTCAAACATCGATCGTTTCGAGTGGTAGGCATTCTGGCCGTCAATGATGATTCATGATCTCACAGATATAAACAACTACAACTCCGCTTCTATTCGTCGTATGCAAATCTGCGACATAGCAATTTGTAGCCTAAAACACGACACATCGTGCCACCTTATACCGATCTGCGACGAACTTGCATAGTTTCGTCAAACATCGGTCGTTTCGAGTGGAAAGCAATCCGGTCGTCAATGGTGATTCATGGCCTGACACATATAAACAACTATACCTCCGCTTCTATTCGTCGTATGCGAATCTGCGACATAGCAATTTGTAGGTTAAAACACGACACATCGACCCACCTTATACCGATCTGCGACGAACTTGCATAGTATCGTCAAACGTCGATCGTTCCGAGTGGTAGGCAATCCTGCCGTCAATGGTGATTCATGGCCTCACAGATAGAAACAACTATAACTCCGCCTCTATTCGTCGAATGCAAATCTGCGACATAGCAATTTGTAGCTTAAAGCACGATACATCGACCCACCTTATACCGATCTGCGACGAACTTGCATAGTTTCGTCAAACATCGATCGTTTCGAGTGGTAGGCATTCTGGCCGTCAATGATGATTCATGACCTCACAGATATAAACAACTACAACTCCGCTTCTATTCGTCGTATGCAAATCTGCGACATAGCAATTTGTAGCTTAAAACACGGCCCAACGACGCACTTTATACCGATCTGCAACGAACTTGCATAGTTTCGTCAAACATCGATCGTTTCGAGTGGTAGGCAATCCCGTCGTCAATGGTGATTAATGGCCTCACAGATATAAACAACTATAACTCCACTTCTATTCGTAGTACGCGAATCTGCGACATAGCAATATGTAGCTTAAAACACGACACATCGACCCAGCTTATACCGATCTGCGAAGAACTTGCATAGTTTCGTCAAACGTCGATCGTTCCGAGTGGTAGGCAATCCGGCCGTCAATGGTGATTCATGGCCTGACAGATATAAACAACTATAACTCCACTTCTATTCGTCCTATGCGAATCTGCGACATAGCAATTTGTAGCTTAAAACACGACACATCGACCCATCTTATACCGATCTGCGAAGAACTTGCATAGTTTCGTCAACCGTCGATCGTTCCGAGTGGTAGGCAATCCTGCCGTCAATGGTGATTCATGGCCTCACAGATATAAACAACTATAACTCCGCTTCTATTCGTCGTATGCAAATCTGCGACATAGCAATTTGTAGCTTAAAACACGGCACATCGACCCACCTTATACCGATCTGCGAAGAACTTGCATAGTTTCGGCAAACGTCGGTCGTTCCGAGTGGTAGGCAATCCGGCCGTCGATGGTGATTCATGGCCTCACAGATATAGACAACTATAACTCCGCTTCTATTCGTCGTATGCAAATCTGCGACATAGCAATTTGTAGCTTAAAGCACTACACATCGACCCACCTTATACCGATATGAGACGAACTTGCATAGTTTCGCCAAGCGTCGATCGTTCCGAGTGGTAAGCAATCCGGTCGTCAATGGTGATTCATGGCCTCACAGATACAAACAACTATAACTCCGCTTCTATTCGTCGTACGCAAATCTGCGACATAGCAATTTGTAGCTTAAAACACGACACATCGACCCATCTTATACCGATCTGCGAAGAATTTGCATAGTTTCGTCAAACGTTGATCGTTCCGAGTGGTAGGCAATCCTGTCGTCAATGGTTATTAATGGCCACACTGATATAAACATCGATAACTCCGCTTCTATTGGTCGTATGCGAATCTGCGACATAGCAACTTGTATCTTAAAACACGGCCCAACGACCCACCTTATACCGATCTGCGACGAACTTGCATAGTTTCGTCAAACATCGATCGTTTCGAGTGGTAGACAATCCGGCCGTCAATGGTGATTCACGGCCTGACAGATATAAACAACTATAACTCCGCTTCTATTCGTCGTATGCAAATCTGCGACATAGCAATTTGTAGCTTAAAACACGGCACATCGACCCACCTTATACCGATCTGCGAGGAACTTGCATAGTTTCGGCAAACGTCGATCGTTCCGAGTGGTAGGCAATCCGGCCGTCAATGGTGATTCACGGCCTGACAGATATAAACAACTATAACTCCGCTTCTATTCGTCGTATGCTAATCTGCGACATAGCAATTTGTAGCTTAAAACACGGCACATCGACCCACCTTATACCGATCTGCGAAGAACTTGCATAGTTTCGGCAAACGTCGGTAGTTCCGAGTGGTAGGCAATCCGGCCGTCAATGATGATTCATGACCTCACAGATATAAACAACTATAACTCCGCTTCTATTCGTCGTATGAAAATCTGCGACATAGCAATTTGTAGCTTAAAGCACGACACATCGACCCACCTTATACCGATATGAGACGAACTTGCATAGTTTCGCCAAGCGTCGATCGTTCCGAGTGGTAGGCAATCCGGTCGTCAATGGTGATTCATGGCCTCACAGATATAAACATCGATAACTTCGCTTCTATTCGTCGTATGCGAATCTTGCGACATAGCAATTTGTAGGTTAAAACACGACACATCGACCCACCTTATACCGATCTGCGAAGAACTTGCATAGTTTCGTCAAACGTCGATCGTTCCGAGTGGTAGGCAATCCTGTCGTCAATGGTGATTCATGGCCTCACAGATATAAACATCGATAACTCCGCTTCTATTCGTCGTATGCGAATCTGCGGCATAGCAATTTGTAGCTTAAAGCACGACACATCGACCCACCTTATACCGATATGCGACGAACTTGCATAGTTTCGTCAAACATCGATCGTTTCGAGTGGTAGGCATTCCGGCCGTCAATGATGATTCATGACCTCACAGATATAAACAACTATAACTCCGCTTCTATTCGTCGTATGCAAATCTGGGACATAGCACTTTGTAGCTTAAAGCACGACACATCGACCCACCTCATACCGATCTGCGACGAACTTGCATAGTTTCGTCAAACATCGATCGTTTCGAGTGGTAGGCATTCTGGCCGTCAATGATGATTCATGACCTCACAGATATAAACAACTACAACTCCGCTTCTATTCGTCGTATGCAAATCTGCGACATAGCAATTTGTAGGTTAAAACACGGCCCAACGACCCACCTTATATCGATCTGCGACGAACTTGCATAGTTTCGTCAAACATCGATCGTTTCGAGTGGAAGGCAATCCGGCTGTCAATGGTGATTCATGGCCTGGCAGATATAAACAACTATAACTCCACTTCTATTCGTCGTATGCGAATCTCCGACATAGCAATTTGTAGCTTAAAACACGACACATCGACCCATCTTATACCGATCTGCGAAGAACTTGCATAGTTTCGTCAACCGTCGATCGTTCCGAGTGGTAGGCAATCCTGCCGTCAATTGTGATTCATGGCCTCACAGATATAAACAACTATAACTCCGCCTCTATTCGTCGTATGCAAATCTGCGACATAGCAATTTGTAGCTTAAAACACGACACATCGACCCACCTTATACCGATCTGCGACGAACTTGCAAAGTTTCGTCAAACATCGATCTTTTCGAGTGGTAGGCATTCTGGCCGTCAATGATGATTCATGACCTCACAGATATAAACAACTACAACTCCGCTTCTATTCGTCGTATGCAAATCTGCGACATAGCAATTTGTAGCTTAAAGCACGACACATCGACCCACATTATACCGATCTGCGACGAACTTGCATAGTTCCGTCAAACATCGATCGTTTCGAGTGGTAGGCATTCCGGCCGTCAATGATGATTCATGACCTCACAGATATAAACAACTATAACTCCGCTTCTATTCGTCGTATGCAAATCTGCGACATAGCAATTTGTAGCTTAAAGCACGACACATCGACCTACCTTATACCGATCTGCGACGAACTTGCATAGTTTCGTCAAACATCGATCGTTGCGAGTGGAAGGCAATCCGGCAGTCAATGGTGATTCATGGCCTGACAGATATAAACAACTATAACTCCACTTCTATTCGTCGTATGCGAATCTGCGACATAGCAATTTGTAGCCTAGAACACGACACACCGAGCCACCTTATACTGATCTGCGACGAACTTGCATAGTTTCGTCAAACATCGGTCGTTTCGAGTGGAAAGCAATCCAGGCGTCAATGGTGATTCATGGCCTGAAACATATAAACAACTATAACTCCGCTTCTATTCGTCGTATGCGAATCTGCGACACAGCAACTTGTAGCTTAAAACACGGCCCAACGACCCACCTTATACCGATCTGCGACGAACTTGCATAGTTTCGTCAAACATCGATCGTTTCGAGTGGTAGGCATTCCGGCCGTCAATGATGATTCATGACCTCACAGATATAAGCAACTATAACTCCGCTTCTATTCGTCGTATGCAAATCTGTGACATAGCAATTTGTAGCTTAAAGCACGACACATCGACCTACCTTATACCGATCTGCGACGAACTTGCATAGTTTCGTCAAACATCGATCGTTTCGAGTGGTAGGCATTCTGGCCGTCAATGATGATTCATGATCTCACAGATATAAACAACTACAACTCCGCTTCTATTCGTCGTATGCAAATCTGCGACATAGCAATTTGTAGCCTAAAACACGACACATCGTGCCACCTTATACCGATCTGCGACGAACTTGCATAGTTTCGTCAAACATCGGTCGTTTCGAGTGGAAAGCAATCCGGTCGTCAATGGTGATTCATGGCCTGACACATATAAACAACTATACCTCCGCTTCTATTCGTCGTATGCGAATCTGCGACATAGCAATTTGTAGGTTAAAACACGACACATCGACCCACCTTATACCGATCTGCGAAGAACTTGCATAGTTTCGTCAAACGTCGATCGTTCCGAGTGGTAGGCAATCCTGTCGTCAATGGTGATTCATGGCCTCACAGATATAAACATCGATAACTCCGCTTCTATTCGTCGTATGCGAATCTGCGGCATAGCAATTTGTAGCTTAAACCACGACTCATCGACCCACCTTATACCGATATGCGACGAACTTGCATAGTTTCGTCAAACATCGATCGTTTCGAGTGGTAGGCAATCCGGTCGTCAATGGTGATTCATGGCCTCACAGATATAAACAACTATTACTCCGCTTCTATTCGTCGTATGCAAATCTGCGACATAGCACTTTGTAGCTTAAAACACGACACATCGACCCATCTTATACCGATCTGCGAAGAACTTGCATAGTTTCGTCAAACGTCGATCGTTCCGAGTGGTAGGCAATCCTGCCGTCAATGGTGATTCATGGCCTCACAGATAGAAACAACTATAACTCCGCCTCTATTCGTCGAATGCAAATCTGCGACATAGCAATTTGTAGCTTAAAGCACGATACATCGACCCACCTTATACCGATCTGCGACGACCTTGCATAGTTTCGTCAAACATCGATCGTTTCGAGTGGTAGGCATTCTGGCCGTCAATGATGATTCATGACCTCACAGATATAAACAACTACAACTCCGCTTCTATTCGTCGTATGCAAATCTGCGACATAGCAATTTGTAGCTTAAAACACGGCCCAACGACGCACCTTATACCGATCTGCAACGAACTTGCATAGTTTCGTCAAACATCGATCGTTTCGAGTAGTAGGCAATCCGGTCGTCAATGGTGATTAATGGCCTCACAGATATAAACAACTATAACTCCACTTCTATTCGTAGTACGCGAATCTGCGACATAGCAATTTGTAGCTTAAAACACGACACATCGACCCAGCTTATACCGATCTGCGAAGAACTTGCATAGTTTCGTCAAACGTCGATCGTTCCGAGTGGTAGGCAATCCGGCCGTCAATGGTGATTCATGGCCTGACAGATAAAAACAACTATAACTCCGCCTCTATTCGTCGTATGCAAATCTGCGACATAGCAATTTGTAGCTTAAAGCACGACACATCGAGCCACCTTATACCGATCTGCGACGAACTTGCATAGTTTCGTCAAACGTCGATCGTTCCGAGTGGTAGGCAATCCTGTCGTCAATGGTGATTAATGGCCTCACAGATATAAACATCGATAACTCCGCTTCTATTCGTCGTACGCAAATCTGCGACATAGCAATTTGTAGCTTAAAACACGGCACATCGACCCACCTTATACCGATCTGCGAAGAACTTGCATAGTTTCGGCAAACGTCGATCGTTCCGAGTGGTAGGCAATCCGGCCGTCGGTGGTGATTCATGGCCTCACAGATATAAACATCGATAACTCCGCTTCTAATCGTCGTATGCGAATCTGCGGCATAGCAATTTGTAGCTTAAAGCACGACACATCGACCCACCTTATACCGATCTGCGACGAACTTGCATAGTTTCGTCAAACATCGATCGTTTCGAGTGGTAGGCATTCCGGCCGTCAATGATGATTCATGACCTCACAGATATAAGCAACTATAACTCCGCTTCTATTCGTCGTATGCAAATCTGCGACATAGCAATTTGTAGCTTAAAACACGGCCCAACGACGCACCTTATACCGATCTGCAACGAACTTGCATAGTTTCGTCAAACATCGATCGTTTCGAGTGGTAGGCAATCCCGTCGTCAATGGTGATTAATGGCCTCACAGATATAAACAACTATAACTCCACTTCTATTCGTAGTACGCGAATCTGCGACATAGCAATATGTAGCTTAAAACACGACACATCGACCCAGCTTATACCGATCTGCGAAGAACTTGCATAGTTTCGTCAAACGTCGACCGTTCCGAGTGGTAGGCAATCCGGCCGTCAATGGTGATTCATGGCCTGACAGATATAAACAACTATAACTCCACTTCTATTCGTCCTATGCGAATCTGCGACATAGCAATTTGTAGCTTAAAACACGACACATCGACCCATCTTATACCGATCTGCGAAGAACTTGCATAGTTTCGTCAACCGTCGATCGTTCCGAGTGGTAGGCAATCCTGCCGTCAATGGTGATTCATGGCCTCACAGATATAAACAACTATAACTCCGCTTCTATTCGTCGTATGCAAATCTGCGACATAGCAATTTGTAGCTTAAAACACGGCACATCGACCCACCTTATACCGATCTGCGAAGAACTTGCATAGTTTCGGCAAACGTCGGTCGTTCCGAGTGGTAGGCAATCCGGCCGTCGATGGTGATTCATGGCCTCACAGATATAGACAACTATAACTCCGCTTCTATTCGTCGTATGCAAATCTGCGACATAGCAATTTGTAGCTTAAAGCACTACACATCGACCCACCTTATACCGATATGAGACGAACTTGCATAGTTTCGCCAAGCGTCGATCGTTCCGAGTGGTAAGCAATCCGGTCGTCAATGGTGATTCATGGCCTCACAGATATAAACATCGATAACTTCGCTTCTATTCGTCGTATGCGAATCTGCGACATAGCAAGTTGTAGCTTAAAACACGGCCCAACGACCCACCTTATACCGATCTGCGACGAACTTGCATAGTTTCGGCAAACGTCGGTCGTTCCGAGTGGTAGGCAATCCGGCCGTCAATGGTGATTCATGGCCTGACAGATACAAACAACTATAACTCCGCTTCTATTCGTCGTACGCAAATCTGCGACATAGCAATTTGTAGCTTAAAACACGACACATCGACCCATCTTATACCGATCTGCGAAGAATTTGCATAGTTTCGTCAAACGTTGATCGTTCCGAGTGGTAGGCAATCCTGTCGTCAATGGTTATTAATGGCCACACTGATATAAACATCGATAACTCCGCTTCTATTCGTCGTATGCTAATCTGCGACATAGCAATTTGTAGCTTAAAACACGGCACATCGACCCACCTTATACCGATCTGCGAAGAACTTGCATAGTTTCGGCAAACGTCGGTAGTTCCGAGTGGTAGGCAATCCGGCCGTCAATGATGATTCATGACCTCACAGATATAAACAACTATAACTCCGCTTCTATTCGTCGTATGAAAATCTGCGACATAGCAATTTGTAGCTTAAAGCACGACACATCGACCCACCTTATACCGATATGAGACGAACTTGCATAGTTTCGCCAAGCGTCGATCGTTCCGAGTGGTAGGCAATCCGGTCGTCAATGGTGATTCATGGCCTCACAGATATAAACATCGATAACTTCGCTTCTATTCGTCGTATGCGAATCTTGCGACATAGCAATTTGTAGGTTAAAACACGACACATCGACCCACCTTATACCGATCTGCGAAGAACTTGCATAGTTTCGTCAAACGTCGATCGTTCCGAGTGGTAGGCAATCCTGTCGTCAATGGTGATTCATGGCCTCACAGATATAAACATCGATAACTCCGCTTCTATTCGTCGTATGCGAATCTGCGGCATAGCAATTTGTAGCTTAAAGCACGACACATCGACCCACCTTATACCGATATGCGACGAACTTGCATAGTTTCGTCAAACATCGATCGTTTCGAGTGGTAGGCATTCCGGCCGTCAATGATGATTCATGACCTCACAGATATAAACAACTATAACTCCGCTTCTATTCGTCGTATGCAAATCTGGGACATAGCACTTTGTAGCTTAAAGCACGACACATCGACCCACCTCATACCGATCTGCGACGAACTTGCATAGTTTCGTCAAACATCGATCGTTTCGAGTGGTAGGCATTCTGGCCGTCAATGATGATTCATGACCTCACAGATATAAACAACTACAACTCCGCTTCTATTCGTCGTATGCAAATCTGCGACATAGCAATTTGTAGGTTAAAACACGGCCCAACGACCCACCTTATATCGATCTGCGACGAACTTGCATAGTTTCGTCAAACATCGATCGTTTCGAGTGGAAGGCAATCCGGCTGTCAATGGTGATTCATGGCCTGGCAGATATAAACAACTATAACTCCACTTCTATTCGTCGTATGCGAATCTCCGACATAGCAATTTGTAGCTTAAAACACGACACATCGACCCATCTTATACCGATCTGCGAAGAACTTGCATAGTTTCGTCAACCGTCGATCGTTCCGAGTGGTAGGCAATCCTGCCGTCAATTGTGATTCATGGCCTCACAGATATAAACAACTATAACTCCGCCTCTATTCGTCGTATGCAAATCTGCGACATAGCAATTTGTAGCTTAAAACACGACACATCGACCCACCTTATACCGATCTGCGACGAACTTGCAAAGTTTCGTCAAACATCGATCTTTTCGAGTGGTAGGCATTCTGGCCGTCAATGATGATTCATGACCTCACAGATATAAACAACTACAACTCCGCTTCTATTCGTCGTATGCAAATCTGCGACATAGCAATTTGTAGCTTAAAGCACGACACATCGACCCACATTATACCGATCTGCGACGAACTTGCATAGTTCCGTCAAACATCGATCGTTTCGAGTGGTAGGCATTCCGGCCGTCAATGATGATTCATGACCTCACAGATATAAACAACTATAACTCCGCTTCTATTCGTCGTATGCAAATCTGCGACATAGCAATTTGTAGCTTAAAGCACGACACATCGACCTACCTTATACCGATCTGCGACGAACTTGCATAGTTTCGTCAAACATCGATCGTTGCGAGTGGAAGGCAATCCGGCAGTCAATGGTGATTCATGGCCTGACAGATATAAACAACTATAACTCCACTTCTATTCGTCGTATGCGAATCTGCGACATAGCAATTTGTAGCCTAGAACACGACACACCGAGCCACCTTATACTGATCTGCGACGAACTTGCATAGTTTCGTCAAACATCGGTCGTTTCGAGTGGAAAGCAATCCAGGCGTCAATGGTGATTCATGGCCTGAAACATATAAACAACTATAACTCCGCTTCTATTCGTCGTATGCGAATCTGCGACACAGCAACTTGTAGCTTAAAACACGGCCCAACGACCCACCTTATACCGATCTGCGACGAACTTGCATAGTTTCGTCAAACATCGATCGTTTCGAGTGGTAGGCATTCCGGCCGTCAATGATGATTCATGACCTCACAGATATAAGCAACTATAACTCCGCTTCTATTCGTCGTATGCAAATCTGTGACATAGCAATTTGTAGCTTAAAGCACGACACATCGACCTACCTTATACCGATCTGCGACGAACTTGCATAGTTTCGTCAAACATCGATCGTTTCGAGTGGTAGGCATTCTGGCCGTCAATGATGATTCATGATCTCACAGATATAAACAACTACAACTCCGCTTCTATTCGTCGTATGCAAATCTGCGACATAGCAATTTGTAGCCTAAAACACGACACATCGTGCCACCTTATACCGATCTGCGACGAACTTGCATAGTTTCGTCAAACATCGGTCGTTTCGAGTGGAAAGCAATCCGGTCGTCAATGGTGACTCATGGCCTGACACATATAAACAACTATACCTCCGCTTCTATTCGTCGTATGCGAATCTGCGACATAGCAATTTGTAGGTTAAAACACGACACATCGACCCACCTTATACCGATCTGCGAAGAACTTGCATAGTTTCGTCAAACGTCGATCGTTCCGAGTGGTAGGCAATCCTGTCGTCAATGGTGATTCATGGCCTCACAGATATAAACATCGATAACTCCGCTTCTATTCGTCGTATGCGAATCTGCGGCATAGCAATTTGTAGCTTAAAGCACGACTCATCGACCCACCTTATACCGATATGCGACGAACTTGCATAGTTTCGTCAAACATCGATCGTTTCGAGTGGTAGGCAATCCGGTCGTCAATGGTGATTCATGGCCTCACAGATATAAACAACTATTACTCCGCTTCTATTCGTCGTATGCAAATCTGCGACATAGCACTTTGTAGCTTAAAACACGACACATCGACCCATCTTATACCGATCTGCGAAGAACTTGCATAGTTTCGTCAAACGTCGATCGTTCCGAGTGGTAGGCAATCCTGCCGTCAATGGTGATTCATGGCCTCACAGATAGAAACAACTATAACTCCGCCTCTATTCGTCGAATGCAAATCTGCGACATAGCAATTTGTAGCTTAAAGCACGATACATCGACCCACCTTATACCGATCTGCGACGACCTTGCATAGTTTCGTCAAACATCGATCGTTTCGAGTGGTAGGCATTCTGGCCGTCAATGATGATTCATGACCTCACAGATATAAACAACTACAACTCCGCTTCTATTCGTCGTATGCAAATCTGCGACATAGCAATTTGTAGCTTAAAACACGGCCCAACGACGCACCTTATACCGATCTGCAACGAACTTGCATAGTTTCGTCAAACATCGATCGTTTCGAGTAGTAGGCAATCCGGTCGTCAATGGTGATTAATGGCCTCACAGATATAAACAACTATAACTCCACTTCTATTCGTAGTACGCGAATCTGCGACATAGCAATTTGTAGCTTAAAACACGACACATCGACCCAGCTTATACCGATCTGCGAAGAACTTGCATAGTTTCGTCAAACGTCGATCGTTCCGAGTGGTAGGCAATCCGGCCGTCAATGGTGATTCATGGCCTGACAGATAAAAACAACTATAACTCCGCCTCTATTCGTCGTATGCAAATCTGCGACATAGCAATTTGTAGCTTAAAGCACGACACATCGAGCCACCTTATACCGATCTGCGACGAACTTGCATAGTTTCGTCAAACGTCGATCGTTCCGAGTGGTAGGCAATCCTGTCGTCAATGGTGATTAATGGCCTCACAGATATAAACATCGATAACTCCGCTTCTATTCGTCGTACGCAAATCTGCGACATAGCAATTTGTAGCTTAAAACACGGCACATCGACCCACCTTATACCGATCTGCGAAGAACTTGCATAGTTTCGGCAAACGTCGATCGTTCCGAGTGGTAGGCAATCCGGCCGTCGGTGGTGATTCATGGCCTCACAGATATAAACATCGATAACTCCGCTTCTAATCGTCGTATGCGAATCTGCGGCATAGCAATTTGTAGCTTAAAGCACGACACATCGACCCACCTTATACCGATCTGCGACGAACTTGCATAGTTTCGTCAAACATCGATCGTTTCGAGTGGTAGGCATTCCGGCCGTCAATGATGATTCATGACCTCACAGATATAAGCAACTATAACTCCGCTTCTATTCGTCGTATGCAAATCTGCGACATAGCAATTTGTAGCCTAAAACACGACACATCGTGCCACCTTATACCGATCTGCGACGAACTTGCATAGTTTCGTCAAACATCGGTCGTTTCGAGTGGAAAGCAATCCGGTCGTCAATGGTGATTCATGGCCTGACACATATAAACAACTATAACTCCGCTTCTATTCGTCGTATGCGAATCTGCGACATAGCAATTTGTAGGTTAAAATACGACACATGGACCCACCTTATACCGATCTGCGAAGAACTTGCATAGTTTCGTCAAACGTCGATCGTTCCGAGTGGTAGGCAATCCTGTCGTCAATGGTGATTCATGGCCTCACAGATATAAACATCGATAACTCCGCTTCTATTCGTCGTATGCGAATCTGCGGCATAGCAATTTGTAGCTTAAAGCACGACACATCGACCCACCTTATACCGATATGCGACGAACTTGCATAGTTTCGTCAAACATCGATCGTTTCGAGTGGTAGGCAATCCGGTCGTCAATGGTGATTCATGGCCTCACAGATATAAACAACTATTACTCCGCTTCTATTCGTCGTATGCAAATCTGCGACATAGCACTTTGTAGCTTAAAACACGACACATCGACCCACCTTATACCGATCTGCGACGAACTTGCATAGTTTCGTCAAACGTCGATCGTTCCGAGTGGTAGGCAATCCTGCCGTCAATGGTGATTCATGGCCTCACAGATAGAAACAACTATAACTCCGCCTCTATTCGTCGAATGCAAATCTGCGACATAGCAATTTGTAGCTTAAAGCACGATACATCGACCCACCTTATACCGATCTGCGACGAACTTGCATAGTTTCGTCAAACATCGATCGTTTCGAGTGGTAGGCATTCTGGCCGTCAATGATGATTCATGACCTCACAGATATAAACAACTACAACTCCGCTTCTATTCGTCGTATGCAAATCTGCGACATAGCAATTTGTAGCTTAAAACACGGCCCAACGACGCACCTTATACCGATCTGCAACGAACTTGCATAGTTTCGTCAAACATCGATCGTTTCGAGTGGTAGGCAATCCCGTCGTCAATGGTGATTAATGGCCTCACAGATATAAACAACTATAACTCCACTTCTATTCGTAGTACGCGAATCTGCGACATAGCAATATGTAGCTTAAAACACGACACATCGACCCAGCTTATACCGATCTGCGAAGAACTTGCATAGTTTCGTCAAACGTCGATCGTTCCGAGTGGTAGGCAATCCGGCCGTCAATGGTGATTCATGGCCTGACAGATATAAACAACTATAACTCCACTTCTATTCGTCCTATGCGAATCTGCGACATAGCAATTTGTAGCTTAAAACACGACACATCGACCCATCTTATACCGATCTGCGAAGAACTTGCATAGTTTCGTCAACCGTCGATCGTTCCGAGTGGTAGGCAATCCTGCCGTCAATGGTGATTCATGGCCTCACAGATATAAACAACTATAACTCCGCTTCTATTCGTCGTATGCAAATCTGCGACATAGCAATTTGTAGCTTAAAACACGGCACATCGACCCACCTTATACCGATCTGCGAAGAACTTGCATAGTTTCGGCAAACGTCGGTCGTTCCGAGTGGTAGGCAATCCGGCCGTCGATGGTGATTCATGGCCTCACAGATATAGACAACTATAACTCCGCTTCTATTCGTCGTATGCAAATCTGCGACATAGCAATTTGTAGCTTAAAGCACTACACATCGACCCACCTTATACCGATATGAGACGAACTTGCATAGTTTCGCCAAGCGTCGATCGTTCCGAGTGGTAAGCAATCCGGTCGTCAATGGTGATTCATGGCCTCACAGATATAAACATCGATAACTTCGCTTCTATTCGTCGTATGCGAATCTGCGACATAGCAAGTTGTAGCTTAAAACACGGCCCAACGACCCACCTTATACCGATCTGCGACGAACTTGCATAGTTTCGGCAAACGTCGGTCGTTCCGAGTGGTAGGCAATCCGGCCGTCAATGGTGATTCATGGCCTGACAGATACAAACAACTATAACTCCGCTTCTATTCGTCGTACGCAAATCTGCGACATAGCAATTTGTAGCTTAAAACACGACACATCGACCCATCTTATACCGATCTGCGAAGAATTTGCATAGTTTCGTCAAACGTTGATCGTTCCGAGTGGTAGGCAATCCTGTCGTCAATGGTTATTAATGGCCACACTGATATAAACATCGATAACTCCGCTTCTATTGGTCGTATGCGAATCTGCGACATAGCAACTTGTATCTTAAAACACGGCCCAACGACCCACCTTATACCGATCTGCGACGAACTTGCATAGTTTCGTCAAACATCGATCGTTTCGAGTGGTAGACAATCCGGCCGTCAATGGTGATTCACGGCCTGACAGATATAAACAACTATAACTCCGCTTCTATTCGTCGTATGCAAATCTGCGACATAGCAATTTGTAGCTTAAAACACGGCACATCGACCCACCTTATACCGATATGCGAGGAACTTGCATAGTTTCGGCAAACGTCGATCGTTCCGAGTGGTAGGCAATCCGGCCGTCAATGGTGATTCACGGCCTGACAGATATAAACAACTATAACTCCGCTTCTATTCGTCGTATGCTAATCTGCGACATAGCAATTTGTAGCTTAAAACACGGCACATCGACCCACCTTATACCGATCTGCGAAGAACTTGCATAGTTTCGGCAAACGTCGGTAGTTCCGAGTGGTAGGCAATCCGGCCGTCAATGATGATTCATGACCTCACAGATATAAACAACTATAACTCCGCTTCTATTCGTCGTATGAAAATCTGCGACATAGCAATTTGTAGCTTAAAGCACGACACATCGACCCACCTTATACCGATATGAGACGAACTTGCATAGTTTCGCCAAGCGTCGATCGTTCCGAGTGGTAGGCAATCCGGTCGTCAATGGTGATTCATGGCCTCACAGATATAAACATCGATAACTTCGCTTCTATTCGTCGTATGCGAATCTGCGACATAGCAAGTTGTAGCTTAAAACACGGCCCAACGACCCACCTTATACCGATCTGCGACGAACTTGCATAGTTTCGGCAAACGTCGGTCGTTCCGAGTGGTAGGCAATCCGGCCGTCAATGGTGATTCATGGCCTGACAGATACAAACAACTATAACTCCGCTTCTATTCGTCGTACGCAAATCTGCGACATAGCAATTTGTAGCTTAAAACACGACACATCGACCCATCTTATACCGATCTGCGAAGAACTTGCATAGTTTCGTCAAACGTCGATCGTTCCGAGTGGTAGGCAATCCTGCCGTCAATGGTGATTCATGGCCTCACAAAAATAAACAACTATAACTCCGCCTCTATTCGTCGTATGCAAATCTGCGACATAGCAGGTTGTAGCTTAAAACACGACACATAGACCCACCTTATACCGATCTGCGAAGAACTTGCATAGTTTCGGCAAACGTCGATCGTTCCGAGTGGTAGGCAATCCGGCCGTCAATGGTGATTCACGGCCTGACAGATATAAACAACTATAACTCCGCTTCTATTCGTCGTACGCAAATCTGCGACATAGCAATTTGTAGCCTAAAACACGACACATCGAGCCACCTTATACCGATCTGCGGCGAACTTGCATAGTTTCGGCAAATGTCGATCGTTCCGAGTGGTAGGCATTCTGGCCGTCAATGATGATTCATGATCTCACAGATATAAACAACTACAACTCCGCTTCTATTCGTCGTATGCAAATCTGCGACATAGCAATTTGTAGCCTAAAACACGACACATCGTGCCACCTTATACCGATCTGCGACGAACTTGCATAGTTTCGTCAAACATCGGTCGTTTCGAGTGGAAAGCAATCCGGTCGTCAATGGTGATTCATGGCCTGACACATATAAACAACTATAACTCCGCTTCTATTCGTCGTATGCGAATCTGCGACATAGCAATTTGTAGGTTAAAACACGACACATCGACCCACCTTATACCGATCTGCGAAGAACTTGCATAGTTTCGTCAAACGTCGATCGTTCCGAGTGGTAGGCAATCCTGTCGTCAATGGTGATTCATGGCCTCACAGATATAAACATCGATAACTCCGCTTCTATTCGTCGTATGCGAATCTGCGACATAGCAATTTGTAGCTTAAAGCACGACACATCGACCCACCTTATACCGATATGCGACGAACTTGCATAGTTTCGTCAAACATCGATCGTTTCGAGTGGTAGGCATTCCGGCCGTCAATGATGATTCATGACCTCACAGATATAAACAACTATAACTCCGCTTCTATTCGTCGTATGCAAATCTGGGACATAGCACTTTGTAGCTTAAAGCACGACACATCGACCCACCTTATACCGATCTGCGACGAACTTGCATAGTTTCGTCAAACATCGATCGTTTCGAGTAGTAGGCATTCTGGCCGTCAATGATGATTCATGACCTCACAGATATAAACAACTACAACTCCGCTTCTATTCGTCGTATGCAAATCTGCGACACAGCAATTTGTAGGTTAAAACACGGCCCAACGACCCACCTTATATCGATCTGCGACGAACTTGCATAGTTTCGTCAAACATCGATCGTTTCGAATGGAAGGCAATCCGGCTGTCAATGGTGATTCATGGCCTGGCAGATATAAACAACTATAACTCCACTTCTATTCGTCGTATGCGAATCTCCGACATAGCAATTTGTAGCTTAAAACACGACACATCGACCCATCTTATACCGATCTGCGAAGAACTTGCATAGTTTCGTCAAACGTCGATCGTTCCGAGTGGTAGGCAATCCTGCCGTCAATGGTGATTCATGGCCTGACCGATATAAACAACTATAACTGCGCTTCTATTCGTCGTACGCAAATCTGCGACACAGCAATTTGTAGCCTAAAACACGACACATCGAGCCACCTTATACCGATCTGCGACGAACTTGCATAGTTTCGGCAAACGTCGGTCGTTCCGAGTGGTAGGCAATTCGGCCGTCAATGGTGATTCATGGCCTGACAGATATAAACAACTATATCTCCGCTTCTATTCGTCGTACGCAAATCTGCGACATAGCAATTTGTAGCCTAAAACACGACACATCGAGCCACCTTATACCGATCTGCGACGAACTTGCATAGTTTCGTCAAACGTCGATCGTTCCGAGTGGTAGGCAATCCTGTCGTCAATGGTGATTAATGGCCTCACAGATATAAACATCGATAAATCCGCTTCTATTCGTCGTATGCGAATCTGCGACACAGCAACTTGTAGCTTCAAAAACGGCCCAACGACCCACCTTATACCGATCTGCGACGAACTTGCATAGTTTCGTCAAACATCGATCGTTTCGAGTGGAAGGCAATCCGGCCGTCAATGGTGATTCATGGCCTGACAGATATAAACAACTATAACTCCGCTTCTATTCGTCGTATGCCAATCTGCGACATAGCAATTTGTAGCTTAAAGCACGATACATCGACCCACCTTATACCGATCTGCGACGAACTTGCATAGTTTCGTCAAACATCGATCGTTTCGAGTGGTAGGCATTCTGGCCGTCAATGATGATTCATGACCTCACAGATATAAACAACTACAACTCCGCTTCTATTCGTCGTATGCAAATCTGCGACATAGCAATTTGTAGCTAAAAACACGGCCCAACGACGCACCTTATACCGATCTGCAACGAACTTGCATAGTTTCGTCAAACATCGATCGTTTCGAGTGGTAGGCAATCCGGTCGTCAATGGTGATTAATGGCCTCACAGATATAAACAACTATAACTCCACTTCTATTCGTAGTACGCGAATCTGCGACATAGCAATTTGTAGCTTAAAACACGACACATCGACCCAGCTTATACCGATCTGCGAAGAACTTGCATAGTTTCGTCAAACGTCGATCGTTCCGAGTGGTAGGCAATCCGGCCGTCAATGGTGATTCATGGCCTGACAGATAAAAACAACTATAACTCCGCCTCTATTCGTCGTATGCAAATCTGCGACATAGCAATTTGTAGCTTAAAGCACGACACATCGAGCCACCTTATACCGATCTGCGACGAACTTGCATAGTTTCGTCAAACGTCGATCGTTCCGAGTGGTAGGCAATCCTGTCGTCAATGGTGATTAATGGCCTCACAGATATAAACATCGATAACTCCGCTTCTATTCGTCGTACGCAAATCTGCGACATAGCAATTTGTAGCCTAAAACACAACACATCGAGCAACCTTATACCGATCTGCGAAGAACTTGCATAGTTTCGTCAAACGTCGATCGTTCCGAGTGGTAGGCAATCCGGCCGTCGATGGTGATTCATGGCCTCACAGATATAAACATCGATAACTCCGCTTCTAATCGTCGTATGCGAATCTGCGGCATAGCAATTTGTAGCTTAAAGCACGACACATCGACCCACCTTATACCGATCTGCGACGAACTTGCATAGTTTCGTCAAACATCGATCGTTTCGAGTGGTAGGCATTCGGGCCGTCAATGATGATTCATGACCTTACAGATATAAACAACTACAACTCCGCTTCTATTCGTCGTATGCAAATCTGCGACATAGCAATTTGTAGCCTAGAACACGACACATCGAGCCACCTTATACCGATCTGCGACGAACTTGCATAGTTTCGTCAAACATCGGTCGTTTCGAGTGGAAAGCAATCCAGGCGTCAATGGTGATTCACGGCCTGACAGATATAAACAACTATAACTCCGCTTCTATTCGTCGTATGCAAATCTGCGACATAGCAATTTGTAGCTTAAAACACGGCACATCGACCCACCTTATACCGATCTGCGAAGAACATGCAGTGTTTCGGCAAACGTCGATCGTTCCGAGTGGTAGGCAATCCGGCCGTCAATGGTGATTCATGGCCTGACAGATATAAACAACTATAACTCCGCTTCTATTCGTCGTACGCAAATCTGCGACATAGCAATTTGTAGCCTAAAACACGACACATCGAGCCACCTTATACCGATCTGCGAAGAACTTGCATAGTTTCGTCAACCGTCGATCGTTCCGAGTGGTAGGCAATCCTGCCGTCAATTGTGATTCATGGCCTCACAGATATAAACAACTATAACTCCGCCTCTATTCGTCGTATGCAAATCTGCGACATAGCAATTTGTAGCTTAAAACACGACACATCGACCCACCTTATACCGATCTGCGACGAACCTGCAAAGTTTCGTCAAACATCGATCTTTTCGAGTGGTAGGCATTCTGGCCGTCAATGATGATTCATGACCTCACAGATATAAACAACTACAACTCCGCTTCTATTCGTCGTATGCAAATCTGCGACATAGCAATTTGTAGCTTAAAGCACGACACATCGACCCACATTATACCGATCTGCGACGAACTTGCATAGTTCCGTCAAACATCGATCGTTTCGAGTGGTAGGCATTCCGGCCGTCAATGATGATTCATGACCTCACAGATATAAACAACTATAACTCCGCTTCTATTCGTCGTATGCAAATCTGCGACATAGCAATTTGTAGCTTAAAGCACGACACATCGACCTACCTTATACCGATCTGCGACGAACTTGCATAGTTTCGTCAAACATCGATCGTTGCGAGTGGAAGGCAATCCGGCAGTCAATGGTGATTCATGGCCTGACAGATATAAACAACTATAACTCCACTTCTATTCGTCGTATGCGAATCTGCGACATAGCAATTTGTAGCCTAGAACACGACACATCGAGCCACCTTATACCGATCTGCGACGAACTTGCATAGTTTCGTCAAACATCGGTCGTTTCGAGTGGAAAGCAATCCAGGCGTCAATGGTGATTCATGGCCTGAAACATATAAACAACTATAACTCCGCTTCTATTCGTCGTATGCGAATCTGCGACACAGCAACTTGTAGCTTAAAACACGGCCCAACGACCCACCTTATACCGATCTGCGACGAACTTGCATAGTTTCGTCAAACATCGATCGTTTCGAGTGGTAGGCATTCCGGCCGTCAATGATGATTCATGACCTCACAGATATAAGCAACTATAACTCCGCTTCTATTCGTCGTATGCAAATCTGTGACATAGCAATTTGTAGCTTAAAGCACGACACATCGACCTACCTTATACCGATCTGCGACGAACTTGCATAGTTTCGTCAAACATCGATCGTTTCGAGTGGTAGGCATTCTGGCCGTCAATGATGATTCATGATCTCACAGATATAAACAACTACAACTCCGCTTCTATTCGTCGTATGCAAATCTGCGACATAGCAATTTGTAGCCTAAAACACGACACATCGTGCCACCTTATACCGATCTGCGACGAACTTGCATAGTTTCGTCAAACATCGGTCGTTTCGAGTGGAAAGCAATCCGGTCGTCAATGGTGATTCATGGCCTGACACATATAAACAACTATAACTCCGCTTCTATTCGTCGTATGCGAATCTTGCGACATAGCAATTTGTAGGTTAAAACACGACACATCGACCCACCTTATACCGATCTGCGAAGAACTTGCATAGTTTCGTCAAACGTCGATCGTTCCGAGTGGTAGGCAATCCTGTCGTCAATGGTGATTCATGGCCTCACAGATATAAACATCGATAACTCCGCTTCTATTCGTCGTATGCGAATCTGCGGCATAGCAATTTGTAGCTTAAAGCACGACACATCGACCCACCTTATACCGATATGCGACGAACTTGCATAGTTTCGTCAAACATCGATCGTTTCGAGTGGTAGGCATTCCGGCCGTCAATGATGATTCATGACCTCACAGATATTAACAACTATAACTCCGCTTCTATTCGTCGTATGCAAATCTGGGACATAGCACTTTGTAGCTTAAAGCACGACACATCGACCCACCTTATACCGATCTGCGACGAACTTGCATAGTTTCGTCAAACATCGATCGTTTCGAGTGGTAGGCATTCTGGCCGTCAATGATGATTCATGACCTCACAGATATAAACAACTACAACTCCGCTTCTATTCGTCGTATGCAAATCTGCGACATAGCAATTTGTAGGTTAAAACACGGCCCAACGACCCACCTTATATCGATCTGCGACGAACTTGCATAGTTTCGTCAAACATCGATCGTTTCGAGTGGAAGGCAATCCGGCTGTCAATGGTGATTCATGGCCTGGCAGATATAAACAACTATAACTCCACTTCTATTCGTCGTATGCGAATCTCCGACATAGCAATTTGTAGCTTAAAACACGACACATCGACCCATCTTATACCGATCTGCGAAGAACTTGCATAGTTTCGTCAACCGTCGATCGTTCCGAGTGGTAGGCAATCCTGCCGTCAATTGTGATTCATGGCCTCACAGATATAAACAACTATAACTCCGCCTCTATTCGTCGTATGCAAATCTGCGACATAGCAATTTGTAGCTTAAAACACGACACATCGACCCACCTTATACCGATCTGCGACGAACTTGCAAAGTTTCGTCAAACATCGATCTTTTCGAGTGGTAGGCATTCTGGCCGTCAATGATGATTCATGACCTCACAGATATAAACAACTACAACTCCGCTTCTATTCGTCGTATGCAAATCTGCGACATAGCAATTTGTAGCTTAAAGCACGACACATCGACCCACATTATACCGATCTGCGACGAACTTGCATAGTTCCGTCAAACATCGATCGTTTCGAGTGGTAGGCATTCCGGCCGTCAATGATGATTCATGACCTCACAGATATAAACAACTATAACTCCGCTTCTATTCGTCGTATGCAAATCTGCGACATAGCAATTTGTAGCTTAAAGCACGACACATCGACCTACCTTATACCGATCTGCGACGAACTTGCATAGTTTCGTCAAACATCGATCGTTGCGAGTGGAAGGCAATCCGGCAGTCAATGGTGATTCATGGCCTGACAGATATAAACAACTATAACTCCACTTCTATTCGTCGTATGCGAATCTGCGACATAGCAATTTGTAGCCTAGAACACGACACATCGAGCCACCTTATACTGATCTGCGACGAACTTGCATAGTTTCGTCAAACATCGGTCGTTTCGAGTGGAAAGCAATCCAGGCGTCAATGGTGATTCATGGCCTGAAACATATAAACAACTATAACTCCGCTTCTATTCGTCGTATGCGAATCTGCGACACAGCAACTTGTAGCTTAAAACACGGCCCAACGACCCACCTTATACCGATCTGCGACGAACTTGCATAGTTTCGTCAAACATCGATCGTTTCGAGTGGTAGGCATTCCGGCCGTCAATGATGATTCATGACCTCACAGATATAAGCAACTATAACTCCGCTTCTATTCGTCGTATGCAAATCTGTGACATAGCAATTTGTAGCTTAAAGCACGACACATCGACCTACCTTATACCGATCTGCGACGAACTTGCATAGTTTCGTCAAACATCGATCGTTTCGAGTGGTAGGCATTCTGGCCGTCAATGATGATTCATGATCTCACAGATATAAACAACTACAACTCCGCTTCTATTCGTCGTATGCAAATCTGCGACATAGCAATTTGTAGCCTAAAACACGACACATCGTGCCACCTTATACCGATCTGCGACGAACTTGCATAGTTTCGTCAAACATCGGTCGTTTCGAGTGGAAAGCAATCCGGTCGTCAATGGTGATTCATGGCCTGACACATATAAACAACTATACCTCCGCTTCTATTCGTCGTATGCGAATCTGCGACATAGCAATTTGTAGGTTAAAACACGACACATCGACCCACCTTATACCGATCTGCGAAGAACTTGCATAGTTTCGTCAAACGTCGATCGTTCCGAGTGGTAGGCAATCCTGTCGTCAATGGTGATTCATGGCCTCACAGATATAAACATCGATAACTCCGCTTCTATTCGTCGTATGCGAATCTGCGGCATAGCAATTTGTAGCTTAAAGCACGACTCATCGACCCACCTTATACCGATATGCGACGAACTTGCATAGTTTCGTCAAACATCGATCGTTTCGAGTGGTAGGCAATCCGGTCGTCAATGGTGATTCATGGCCTCACAGATATAAACAACTATTACTCCGCTTCTATTCGTCGTATGCAAATCTGCGACATAGCACTTTGTAGCTTAAAACACGACACATCGACCCACCTTATACCGATCTGCGACGAACTTGCATAGTTTCGTCAAACATCGATCGTTTCGAGTGGTAGGCATTCCGGCCGTCAATGAGGATTCATGTCCTCACAGATATAAACAACTATAACTCCGCTTCTATTCGTCGTATGCCAATCTGCGACATAGCAATTTGTAGCTTAAAGCACGATACATCGACCCACCTTATACCGATCTGCGACGAACTTGCATAGTTTCGTCAAACATCGATCGTTTCGAGTGGTAGGCAATACTGTCGTCAATGGTGATTAATGGCCTCACAGATATAAACATCGATAACTCCGCTTCTATTCGTCGTATGCGAATCTGCGACACAGCAACTTGTAGCTTAAAAAGCGGCCCAACGACCCACCTTATACCGATCTGCGACGAACTCGCATAGTTTCGTCAAACATCGATCGTTTCGAATAGAAGGCAATCCGGCCGTCATTGGTGATTCATGGCCTGACAGATATAAACAACTATAACTCCACTTCTATTCGTAGTACGCGAATCTGCGACATAGCAACTTGTAGCTTAAAACACGACACATCGACCCATCTTATACCGATCTGCGAAGAACTTGCATAGTTTCGTCAAACGTCGATCGTTCCGAGTGGTAGGCAATCCTGCCGTCAATGGTGATTCATGGCCTCACAGATAGAAACAACTATAACTCCGCCTCTATTCGTCGAATGCAAATCTGCGACATAGCAATTTGTAGCTTAAAGCACGATACATCGACCCACCTTATACCGATCTGCGACGACCTTGCATAGTTTCGTCAAACATCGATCGTTTCGAGTGGTAGGCATTCTGGCCGTCAATGATGATTCATGACCTCACAGATATAAACAACTACAACTCCGCTTCTATTCGTCGTATGCAAATCTGCGACATAGCAATTTGTAGCTTAAAACACGGCCCAACGACGCACCTTATACCGATCTGCAACGAACTTGCATAGTTTCGTCAAACATCGATCGTTTCGAGTGGTAGGCAATCCGGTCGTCAATGGTGATTAATGGCCTCACAGATATAAACAACTATAACTCCACTTCTATTCGTAGTACGCGAATCTGCGACATAGCAATTTGTAGCTTAAAACACGACACATCGACCCAGCTTATACCGATCTGCGAAGAACTTGCATAGTTTCGTCAAACGTCGATCGTTCCGAGTGGTAGGCAATCCGGCCGTCAATGGTGATTCATGGCCTGACAGATAAAAACAACTATAACTCCGCCTCTATTCGTCGTATGCAAATCTGCGACATAGCAATTTGTAGCTTAAAGCACGACACATCGAGCCACCTTATACCGATCTGCGACGAACTTGCATAGTTTCGTCAAACGTCGATCGTTCCGAGTGGTAGGCAATCCTGTCGTCAATGGTGATTAATGGCCTCACAGATATAAACATCGATAACTCCGCTTCTATTCGTCGTACGCAAATCTGCGACATAGCAATTTGTAGCTTAAAACACGGCACATCGACCCACCTTATACCGATCTGCGAAGAACTTGCATAGTTTCGGCAAACGTCGATCGTTCCGAGTGGTAGGCAATCCGGCCGTCGGTGGTGATTCATGGCCTCACAGATATAAACATCGATAACTCCGCTTCTAATCGTCGTATGCGAATCTGCGGCATAGCAATTTGTAGGTTAAAGCACGACACATCGACCCACCTTATACCGATCTGCGACGAACTTGCATAGTTTCGTCAAACATCGATCGTTTCGAGTGGTAGGCATTCCGGCCGTCAATGATGATTCATGACCTCACAGATATAAGCAACTATAACTCCGCTTCTATTCGTCGTATGCAAATCTGCGACATAGCAATTTGTAGCCTAAAACACGACACATCGTGCCACCTTATACCGATCTGCGACGAACTTGCATAGTTTCGTCAAACATCGGTCGTTTCGAGTGGAAAGCAATCCGGTCGTCAATGGTGATTCATGGCCTGACACATATAAACAACTATAACTCCGCTTCTATTCGTCGTATGCGAATCTGCGACATAGCAATTTGTAGGTTAAAACACGACACATCGACCCACCTTATACCGATCTGCGAAGAACTTGCATAGTTTCGTCAAACGTCGATCGTTCCGAGTGGTAGGCAATCCTGTCGTCAATGGTGATTCATGGCCTCACAGATATAAACATCGATAACTCCGCTTCTATTCGTCGTATGCGAATCTGCGGCATAGCAATTTGTAGCTTAAAGCACGACACATCGACCCACCTTATACCGATATGCGACGAACTTGCATAGTTTCGTCAAACATCGATCGTTTCGAGTGGTAGGCAATCCGGTCGTCAATGGTGATTCATGGCCTCACAGATATAAACAACTATTACTCCGCTTCTATTCGTCGTATGCAAATCTGCGACATAGCACTTTGTAGCTTAAAACACGACACATCGACCCACCTTATACCGATCTGCGACGAACTTGCATAGTTTCGTCAAACGTCGATCGTTCCGAGTGGTAGGCAATCCTGCCGTCAATGGTGATTCATGGCCTCACAGATAGAAACAACTATAACTCCGCCTCTATTCGTCGAATGCAAATCTGCGACATAGCAATTTGTAGCTTAAAGCACGATACATCGACCCACCTTATACCGATCTGCGACGAACTTGCATAGTTTCGTCAAACATCGATCGTTTCGAGTGGTAGGCATTCTGGCCGTCAATGATGATTCATGACCTCACAGATATAAACAACTACAACTCCGCTTCTATTCGTCGTATGCAAATCTGCCACATAGCAATTTGTAGCTTAAAACACGGCCCAACGACGCACCTTATACCGATCTGCAACGAACTTGCATAGTTTCGTCAAACATCGATCGTTTCGAGTGGTAGGCAATCCCGTCGTCAATGGTGATTAATGGCCTCACAGATATAAACAACTATAACTCCACTTCTATTCGTAGTACGCGAATCTGCGACATAGCAATTTGTAGCTTAAAACACGACACATCGACCCAGCTTATACCGATCTGCGAAGAACTTGCATAGTTTCGTCAAACGTCGATCGTTCCGAGTGGTAGGCAATCCGGCCGTCAATGGTGATTCATGGCCTGACAGATATAAACAACTATAACTCCACTTCTATTCGTCCTATGCGAATCTGCGACATAGCAATTTGTAGCTTAAAACACGACACATCGACCCATCTTATACCGATCTGCGAAGAACTTGCATAGTTTCGTCAACCGTCGATCGTTCCGAGTGGTAGGCAATCCTGCCGTCAATGGTGATTCATGGCCTCACAGATATAAACAACTATAACTCCGCTTCTATTCGTCGTATGCAAATCTGCGACATAGCAATTTGTAGCTTAAAACACGGCACATCGACCCACCTTATACCGATCTGCGAAGAACTTGCATAGTTTCGGCAAACGTCGGTCGTTCCGAGTGGTAGGCAATCCGGCCGTCGATGGTGATTCATGGCCTCACAGATATAGACAACTATAACTCCGCTTCTATTCGTCGTATGCAAATCTGCGACATAGCAATTTGTAGCTTAAAGCACTACACATCGACCCACCTTATACCGATATGAGACGAACTTGCATAGTTTCGCCAAGCGTCGATCGTTCCGAGTGGTAAGCAATCCGGTCGTCAATGGTGATTCATGGCCTCACAGATATAAACATCGATAACTTCGCTTCTATTCGTCGTATGCGAATCTGCGACATAGCAAGTTGTAGCTTAAAACACGGCCCAACGACCCACCTTATACCGATCTGCGACGAACTTGCATAGTTTCGGCAAACGTCGGTCGTTCCGAGTGGTAGGCAATCCGGCCGTCAATGGTGATTCATGGCCTGACAGATACAAACAACTATAACTCCGCTTCTATTCGTCGTACGCAAATCTGCGACATAGCAATTTGTAGCTTAAAACACGACACATCGACCCATCTTATACCGATCTGCGAAGAATTTGCATAGTTTCGTCAAACGTTGATCGTTCCGAGTGGTAGGCAATCCGGCCCTCAATGGTGGTTCATGGCCTGACAGATATAAACAACTATAACTCGGCTTCTATTCGTCGCACGCAAATATGCGACACAGCAATTTGTAGCCTAAAACACGACACATCGAGCCACCTTATACCGATCTGCGACGAACTTGCATAGTTTCGTCAAACGTCGATCGTTCCGAGTGGTAGGCAATCCTGTCGTCAATGGTTATTAATGGCCACACTGATATAAACATCGATAACTCCGCTTCTATTGGTCGTATGCGAATCTGCGACATAGCAACTTGTATCTTAAAACACGGCCCAACGACCCACCTTATACCGATCTGCGACAAACTTGCATAGTTTCGTCAAACATCGATCGTTTCGAGTGGTAGACAATCCGGCCGTCAATGGTGATTCACGGCCTGACAGATATAAACAACTATAACTCCGCTTCTATTCGTCGTATGCAAATCTGCGACATAGCAATTTGTAGCTTAAAACACGGCACATCGACCCACCTTATACCGATCTGCGAGGAACTTGCATAGTTTCGGCAAACGTCGATCGTTCCGAGTGGTAGGCAATCCGGCCGTCAATGGTGATTCACGGCCTGACAGATATAAACAACTATAACTCCGCTTCTATTCGTCGTATGCTAATCTGCGACATAGCAATTTGTAGCTTAAAACACGGCACATCGACCCACCTTATACCGATCTGCGAAGAACTTGCATAGTTTCGGCAAACGTCGGTAGTTCCGAGTGGTAGGCAATCCGGCCGTCAATGATGATTCATGACCTCACAGATATAAACAACTATAACTCCGCTTCTATTCGTCGTATGAAAATCTGCGACATAGCAATTTGTAGCTTAAAGCACGACACATTGACCCACCTTATACCGATATGAGACGAACTTGCATAGTTTCGCCAAGCGTCGATCGTTCCGAGTGGTAGGCAATCCGGTCGTCAATGGTGATTCATGGCCTCACAGATATAAACATCGATAACTTCGCTTCTATTCGTCGTATGCGAATCTGCGACATAGCAAGTTGTAGCTTAAAACACGGCCCAACGACCCACCTTATACCGATCTGCGACGAACTTGCATAGTTTCGGCAAACGTCGGTCGTTCGAGTGTACCTCGTTTGCACACAGTTCCGATTGCGCACATCCCGTTTGCACACAGATTTTTGCACACAGTCCCGATTGCGCACATCCCGATTGCACACGTTCCTTTTGCGCACACGGCATATCGCGCCCGTCCCGTTTGCGCACAAGACATCTTTTGCTCACGTCCCGATTGCGCACATCCCGATTGCACACGTTCCTTTTGCGCACAACGGCAAGTGTTTGCGGACTGATTGCACACAGCACGTTATCCACGCGTATCGATTGCACACGAAACCCATTGGTAAGGGACCGATTGCGCACAGCACATTTTCCGCGCGGATCGATTGCACACGAAATCCATTGCTAAGGGACCGATTGCGCACAAAACCTTGTCTTCGCGATCCGATTGCGCACAGGATTTTCTGTGCAATATCTGATCGACACAGGTAAATAGGATCACGAATTCAACTGCAAGTGAACCGATTGCACACAAGCCGTATGGCGCGCGTCCCGTTTGCGCACAGAGCTGTTTGCACGCGTTTCAATTGCACAGAACGACAACTGTAAGCGGACTGATTGCGCACAGCACATTTTCCGCGCGGATCGATTGCACACGAAATCCATTGCTAAGGGACCGATTGCGCACAAAACCTTGTCTTCGCGATCCGATTGCGCACAGGATTTTCTGTGCAATATCTGATCGACACAGGTAAATAGGATCACGAATTCAACTGCAAGTGAACCGATTGCACACAAGCCGTATGGCGCGCGTCCCGTTTGCGCACAGAGCTGTTTGCACGCGTTTCAATTGCACAGAACGACAACTGTAAGCGGACTGATTGCGCACAGCACATTTTCCGCGCGGATCGATTGCACACGAAATCCATTGCTAAGGGACCGATTGCGCACAAAACCTTGTCTTCGCGATCAGATTGCGCACAGGATTTTCTGTGCAATATCTGATCGACACAGGTAAATAGGATCACGAATTCAACTGCAAGTGAACCGATTGCACACAAGCCGTATGGCGCGCGTCCCGTTTGCGCACAGAGCTGTTTGCACGCGTTTCAATTGCACAGAACGACAACTGTAAGCGGACTGATTGCGCACAGCACATTTTCCGCGCGGATCGATTGCACACGAAATCCATTGCTAAGGGACCGATTGCGCACAAAACCTTGTCTTCGGGATCCGATTGCGCACAGGATTTTCTGTGCAATATCTGATCGACACAGGTAAATAGGGTCACGAATTCAATTGCAAGTGAACCGATTGCACACAAGCAGTATGGCGCACGTCCCGTTTGCGCACAGAGCTGTTTGCACGCGTTTCAATTGCACACAACGACAATTGTAAGCGGACTGATTGCGCACAACACATTTTCCGCGCGGATCGATTGCACACAAAATCCATTGCAAAGGGACCGATTGCGCACAAAACCTTGTCCTCGCGATCTGATTGCGCACAGGATTTTCTGTGCAATATGTGATTGACACAGGTAAATAGGGTCACGAATTCAATTGCAAGTGAACCGATTGCACACAAGCAGTATGGCGCGCGTCCCGTTTGCGCACAGAGCTGTTTGCACGCGTTTCAATTGCACAGAACGACAACTGTAAGCGGACTGATTGCGCACAGCACATTTTCCGCGCGGATCGATTGCACACGAAATCCATTGCTAAGGGACCGATTGCGCACAAAACCTTGTCTTCGCGATCCGATTGCGCACAGGATTTTCTGTGCAATATCTGTTGCACACAGGTAAACTGAATACAAATTCAACTGCAAGTGAACTGATTGCGCACAGCGACTACTCAGCAGTGATCAATTGCACTCGAGATTTCTTCTGTAATATCGATAGCACACACATCTATTGGAAACGAAATCCAGTGCCTATTGACCTGTTGCACTCATGAACTTGTCTTCACGACTTGAGTGCGCACTGGATTTTGTAGTTAATATCAGCTTCAAACAGGTCGAGTGGGGGTAGGATTTCTTCCATAATACATAAAGTATAATAATATCTTTTTTCCCTGATTCTGATGTATTGTATTATAAATCTATATCATATTACATGTTTTTTGTTATTATATACTACATATGAGGCTTTTCATGCCAAATCGGACACTTTTATACCTCACACCCTTCGATTTTTTTCAAAACTTTTTAGATTTTTAAGACCGATGAAACATGGGATTATGAATTTTTTTTAGTAGTTTTTGACCATCCGTTTCGAAAATATGAAATTTCTTAACATTTGGGCTGTTTGATTTCAAATGCTCATAACTTTGCCAACAATGCACAAATTGATCGTTCTTTTTTCAAAATTTGTGTTTTTGAATGCTCTTTCAAGAAAAAAATATAATTTTTATCGGAATTATTGTTTTCATTGTTTAATTTTTATTTAGAGCACAAAATATTTTTTGTCACAAAACATGTCCCCATCGATTTTTTTAAACAAATTCTTAAAGAAGCTTTGATGCATATAAGAACTTAAAAAATTTATCCGATCGTGGGGAAACTCTTCGTTCTATTTTTTTCTTTATTCGAAAGTATCTATTCTATCAAATAGCATGTTCCGGTTCAATGAAAAATGTTTTTTTTCGAGATGTATGCCAAGTCCAATTTTTTTTAAAAAACTCTCGAAAATACTTGATGGATATAAGAACATTTAAAATTTGCCCGATCGTGGGGTAACTCTTGATCTATTTTTTTTCAATCAAATCGTAAGTTCCGTGTATTTCCACTGTGATAGAACAGACATTTTCGAATAAAGAAAAAGAATAGAACGAAGAGTTTCCCCACGATCAGACAAATTTTTTAAGTTTGTACATGCATCAAAGGTTCTACCAGAATTTTTTGAAAAAAATCGAACGGGATATGTTTTGAGATAAAAAATATTTTGTGCTTTAAATAAAAATTAAAAAATGAACACAATTATTTCGACAAAAATTATATTTTTTTCTTGAAAGAGCATTCAAAAACACAAATTTTGAAAAAAGAACGATCGAATTGGTGCATTTTTCGCAAAGTTATGAGCATTTATACAAAAGAGCCCAAATTTTAAGAAAATTCATATTTCCAAATCGGACCGTCAAAAAAATCTGAAAAAATCCATGATCGCGTTTTTCATCGACCTTAAAAACATTAAAAATTTTGAAAAAAATCGAAGGAGGTGAAGTACAAAAGTGTCCGGTTTGGCATGCAATGCGTCATATATATGATTCTAAATTATGATAACAGTTTCATTATAACTATTTTAATAGATTTAATAATTTGAATCTAGTAAAGATAGAACACATTTTCAATTATTTGAAACAATGACTAGGAGCTAATAATAAGAAAAATTACGGGAAAATTGTTAAAACGTCATTAAAAATTAGATTGATGTAAATGTCTGAAGAAAAAACGAGAGGTAACACTCTACTTGTCATGATAATCGTTTGGAAAGATAAATCCGAATCAAAGAGAGCCTTTGTTATAAATGTGTGTGCAAAAGTGTAAAAAGGATATTTCTTTCTTTAGGGGATTATTTTGTTACTTGCTATTTTTGATTGCTTATTGCATATCAAATTACCATGACATTGTGCGCCAGATTACATACAGCAAACCGTATTTTGGCAGTTTTCAAGAAGGTTCAGTTAACACATGTACATTAAAAATACCGGCGAATTTATAAGGACTCGTCAAGTTGAGGAAATTTATTTATTTTCATGTCAAAGAAGAATGAATACCATTCGATAATTGCCGGTTTCTCAAATGCACGTTTTACACTATTTTTACGGTTGATATTTTCACACATTTTTATCTGTAATCTGGGGTTTTATTTCCTCTCCTTCTTAATGATATTCGCTTGCTCAGAATTGATGTTATTGTCGGATTAATTTATATGTATAGTTAATACTGAGTAATGACTCTGCCTGACCTTTCTGTTGTTTACATCCTATTTTCAAGTTTCTAGAACTTTGACAAATGTAACAAGCCTTGCAGCTGCTGCAGGAGATATGATATATTATGCCATTCTGATGATCATAGGAATAGGATCTTTGATAGAAGGTAAAATGGAGCAAATCAAGTGTTTTTCATGGAGAAAATACTGTGCAGTGTGTGTTTGCGGATAAACCATGCCAGGTGGTTGAGACAGAGGTAGAATATAATGCATTACTATGGTATTAACACTTTCAAGTAGCCCTCTACAAATATTAATTTTGTTCCTTCATAGTACAGCTGCAAGAGGACTGTAAATGGCAAATATACAGTGCTGAATAAGACGGTTGAGACGGATAGTTTTTCTCCTAAGGGTCTACTGCACAAAACTAAGACTTTTCTTCCTCAGGAATGTGTCTGATAATCTTGTTGCACAATCTATTAAATCTATACCTATAATGAGGGTATGCATTGGTATGCTTCCGCATTTCAAATTGACAGAAATATAACTATTTCTAAGCAGGTACGAAGTAAATCGATTTTGGGTTGGGAGGCTTTTTTCCTCGAATCTCATTGTAGTAGCACTCCTTTGTTATATCTGCTCCATAAAATTTATAAGCCTTATTTAACTTGTAGAATTATAGTCTGAAATGTAAACAGTCCTTCTTATAATTTTTATAAAGTTCTCCATGAAATACTCAGTAAAATATTGGGTCTTACCCGTTTTCATGCCAAAGCTATTTGGTACTACGCTGAGGCTGTTCAGGGCATCGCAATTCCCAACAGTGCTTTCCTTGTTCTCTACTTGTTACTGTGTTCTTTACTAATGTACCCTTCGATCTAGCATTTTACATGATATCACATAGACGGGATGAGAAATAAGGATTCTGTTAATCCCCTGGACGCAATCCATTAAAAATACCAAGTTTTGCTTAAAGCCACGGTAATCAAAGTAAACAACAAAACCTGCAAGCAAACTTTTGGATACGTGATAGGCTCTCCATTATCTTTTGTGTTGTAAATTTAGTAATCGTGGAAGTTGTCACCACCATCGTCCCTTCTATAAGCATTATGATGACGACGTTATTACCGCAGTACTAACAGAGAGTGTGTAGTACCGCGGTGCTAACAGTGAAATATTCGAGCGATTTAATGAATTCCATCCCAGGCTAAAGTCCACTCGTTAAATAGAAATTAATAAACGTATTACTTTTCTCAATGTGTATTTAATCAAACGTAATACACATAATAATATTACAATAGATGGCTATCACAGAAAGCATGGTCTAGATGTTACAATAATTACACCTTGGCCCATTCATAGCAACACTGAGTGGGACTTTTTTTTTCCCACATCCAAGAAACCTTCGCAAGACTTCTGGGACACTGAGTGGAACTGGCAATTGGTTTAATAGCCAGCCCAATCAGATTATCACATGTCTTCTTTACGGAGAAATACTTGATTTAACACAGAAGATCATTAAGAGGACAACTTTTGTTCTCATGTTATTCATCTCCTTGTTCAGCAATGTATATTTGTCTTCAACCATCCTGTGGCGGCTAGAGTAAAAAAAATTGAAATCAATAATCATGGAGGTTCAATTAATGCGCTTAATACAATAATAATGCATTACATATGCTTACATTTGATCTTTGTTTAACTACGTAAAATGTTTTGTATGCAAACACATATTGCGTACTAATTTTTCTATTAATAACACTTTGGTGCCCATTTTATCTTCCGTCAAACATTCTATCCACATTAATCATCTGAATGCCAGAGTGTATCATATCCCCTGAGGCAGCTGCAATGCTAACTACATTAGCCAAATTTCTAGAAAGTTGAATATAGGAATTGTAATATAAAAATCAGAAAAATGGTTCTGAGATCCGTAACTAAGCACTCACCAAATTGATTCTGATTAAATTGTAGCGTAACTTCTACATCAAGCAAGCGAAAATCATTCCGATGGAGACATTGCAGTTTCACACCAAATTTCACCTGAAAAGATTTAAAATTATTAGACACAGAAACAGTGTAAATATTCGGTTTAAAGAACTGAAACTTGTCCACTATTAGTATTGTATGTAATAATATTTATTTTTGTTTCGGCATTACAACAAATAAGTATCCTCAATTTAATGAGGAATTTCTTAACTAAACCTCTCAGATAGTTCATTGCATATAGAACTTAGTGTGTACCTTTTTTAGACCAGAAAACAAAATATTCATATTTCCAACACTGAGAAAATGTTGCATGAAATTATTTTGCAGTATAAATGCAACCAAGCACTATGAATAAAACTTACCACTTCAGAAACTGGATTCAGGTTACTCCGCTTGCTGTATTACTACAAAATAATTGGTGTGTTACGTATGAAAATAAATATTCCCCATTAACTTTGTATGAGATTATTACAATTTAGAAATACCTTCCAAATGTGTGCGCACTTCTCTTTTGCAATAATATTTCAACATTCTATGAAATAAATGCAAGATTTCTTAATGATTAATATCTACACTTAATGCTTAATATCTAACTTTTTTGATTAATTGTGAAATAACAAAATAAATGTAACACCTGTTTCATAGTATTGAGCACTTTCTTTGCAGAAGTCCTCCTTCACCATTCATCCAGCCAATCATGATCTATATTACACAATGCAGTTTCAAATACTGTGTAAAAGTTGTTTGATAACATGACATCTGGCTCTGAGGATTTTGGCCATAGGAATACCAACAAAATGTTGCAGCACAACCTGCAATGTGAAATGGCAATAGAGCTGGCAAATACAAACTTTGAAGAAAATAAAGTGACGTTAGTTGTGATAAAATTGATTCATATTGTTTGAAATGCATGTATGAACAAATAGGATATTTCTGTACAATAACCCCTAATACATATCAATGAGTACTTGGGTATGTAAACGATGTAGCAATTTGAATACTATCACCTTCACTTTTAATTATTCCTTTATTCAGACAATTACAGTTACATGTTCCTACAAAAGCTTACTTTTAAGACCTATGTTCTGAGTGACTAGGTTGTGAAAATGTTTATTGTTACAATGTATCCTCGTGCACCACAGAATCTTCAACCAATGTAACACTTTCTGAAATTATTTATTGTAAAATGCTGCACAATGTTTTCACTTTCACCAGAACATTCATGTACTTAATAATTTATAATACTTTCCGCGGCCCCTGTGTTTAAAAAATAACCTCAAACAATACTAATGACTAATAATTACCAATCAATTTTTTCGATAAATTGTCAAATAACAATATAAATACAACACCTGTTTCTTAGTATTAAATATTTTCATTGAGGAAGTCCGCACACCTCCAGGCAGTCATAATCTGTTTTACACGATGCAGTTTCGAATACTGTGTAAAAGTTGTTTGGCAACATGACATGTGATTCTGAGGATTTTGGCCGTAGAAATACGAACAAAATGTTCCTGCACAACCTGCAATGTGAAATGGCAATAGAGCTGGAAAATACAAAATTTGAAGAAAATAAAGTGACGTTAGTTATGATAAAAGTGTTTCATATTGTTTCAAATGCATGTGTGAACCATTTGGATATTTCTGTACAATAACCTCTAATACATATCAATGAGTACTTGGATGCGTAAACGATGTAGCAATTTCTATTCTACCACCTTCACTTTCAATTATTCTATTATTCAGACAATCACAGTTACATGTTCCTACAAAAGCTTATTTTTAAGCCCCGTGTTCTGAGTTACTAAGTTGCTAAAATGTTTATTGTTACAATGTATCCTCGTGCACCGCAGAATGTCCAAACAATATAACGCTTTTTGAAATTACTCATCGTAAAAGCAATTGCTGTATAATGTTTTCACTTTCACCAGAACATTTAATGTACTTAATAATTTTAATACTTTCCTCGGCCGTTGCTTTTAAAAAATAACCTGAAACTATACTAATTACTAATAATTACTAATCAATTTTTTCGATGAATTCTCAAACAACAAAATAAAAACACCTGCTACACATTATTGACCATTTTTATTGCAGAAGTCCTCCTCCCACACTTCCAGGCAGTCAGGATCTGTTTTACATGATGCAGTTTGAAATACTGTGTAAAAGTTGTTTGGCAACATGACATGTGACTCTGAGGATTTTGGCTGTAAAAATACCAACAAAATGTTCCTGCACAACCTGCAATGTGAAATGGCAAGCGAGCTACTATTACAAACTTTGAAGAACATAAAGTAACGTTTGTTGTGATAAAATTGTCTCATATTGTTTCAAATGCATGTGTGAACAAATAGGATATTTCTACACAATAACCTCTAATACACATCAATGAGTACTTGGATAAGTAAACAATGTAGCAATTTCTATTCTACTTTTGCTTTGCTTTTAAAAAATAACTTCAAACTATACTAATTAGTAATAATTACAAATAACTAACAATTTTTTCGATGAATTCTCAAACAACAAAATAAATACAACGCCTGTTTCATAGTATTGAACATTTTCATTGCAGAAATCCTTCACACATCCTGCCAATCATGATCTTTGTTGCACGATGCAGTTTCAAATATATTGTAAAAGTTCATTGGAGACTTGATATCCGACTCTGAAGATTTTGGCTTTAGAAGTACTAACAAAGTATTTCTGCAAATATATAAGTACGCTATCTACGGAGTTTAAGGTAAAACCTGTAAGTGTAAAGCATAGTTTTTTTTTTATACATGCAGCAGCCATGAAATTAAGCAAGACACACCCTAATGTGTGGTTATTTTTGGGTATGATTTTAAGAGTGCTTCATTTTATTAATTTTATTTTTGTATAGATTACACAAAAAATTAGGGAAATGTTTAGATATATGGTACCTGTTCATATTCCACAACACCGGGTTTGAGCACATTGCGATTAATAAGTTAAATATGGATGGTACATTTGCATTTAAGTGTGCAATACATTATATGGACCGTTTATTTTGAAAGTGGTGTCCACTTTTAAACAAAAATGAGTTATTACGTTATATGTACTCAATCTAGCGTAAACTCTTCATTTATAACGTGTTAGCATTTAATATCTTAAAAATGCTAATACTTTGTTCAATTTAAAATTGATCGATTAAAGAAATTGCATATTCATTGATTATGAAAGTGGTGTAAGTCCAATTTTCATAGACATAGGTGGGTAATTTGGTTACACGTGCTTTATTTCACGAATCTTGTACACACCACAGGATTATTATGATGTCATAAAACAATGTAGACAGAATAATACAGTTATTTTACACGAAATTCTCTCGTTTTATTTGATGTAAAATAAAGAATCTACAAATCGCAATTCAAAAACGGGTAAGAATAATTACTAACAGAGAAAAAGTAAAAATATTTGGATGTGGTTTTGTAAAAGTGCGCCGTATGCTATTGTATATAAAATATCGATGGGGGATACAGAATTTTAGACGTTAGATTTATCACTTACATGTCGGGAAAGACCACCAAACTTTGAAAGAATTGTCCAAACACCTTTGTATAACGATGCCAAACCAAATTACATACGAAAAATATAAGCATTGAAGCAGTTATTTTACCTTATAACTAAACAATAGCTTAATAGCAAACTTAAATAATATAAACTAATTAACGTTCAAAATAAAAAATACTAGTCCCATTTTATTTCTCCTTATTATTTATAAACAAAATTGGATTAGTATAATATATATTTGAAGTGATATTTATTTTTTCAGAATTGAAACAAAATGATTTTTACAATTGACTAATTATGAAAGTGGTGTAAGTCCATTTGCAGCCCGTAAATATACATTATTTCAGTTAAATTCGCTTAAAAGAAATTTATATAATCAAATTACACATTGATAAATCCGTAGAAACATTGCCAGACTTGATATAATTAATGTATATTTTTTAATTGATTAATATGCTAACCTTTAATTTACTCGAAACAACAGAAAATGGACTTACACCACTTTCAAAATAAACGGTCCATATCATTGGCGTATTTTACGTAATAATCAGCACATTGATTCCTAGGCTGTTTTTTTCAGTGCAATTCAAATGTGATTCCCATGGCAGTCAATGTGTTAATTTGCAAGATAAAAATTTGTAGTAAATAATACAAAATAATGTTTTCTATACGTTTGGTAGTGTTTGCGTAAACGTCACAGTAAATCGTGTCGTCCAATATCGTACGTGAAAGATAATCGTTTCTTTGTGAATTATTTTTTATCATTCCTTCATTTGTAGAAAATCTTTCGAAACTGCTAATGGATCAAGAACTGGATTATAGCCGGTTGAAACTAGGCCACCGCATAAAACGAAGGCAGACTCAAATTGCTAAAAAACGTGACAGAATTATCCAGGAAGCCCAAAAGGATTTAGTTACAAAAAAATTACCACTTAAACAATTCTTAAGGCAATTTTATCATTCACTAAGGGAAGATTGGTATCAGAGAGATAAGTTATTCAAAGGTATTATTGATATTTCGTAATCTACACGCACTTGTCAACGAAGGCATTAAATTACATAACTTCTACAAGTTGTAATTTACAGATAACACTGGGAGCGACAAACAAACATTACGTGAGATAAAAGTAGTTGTAAAACTGTTGTAAAACTGTTAAAAAAAAGGTGTTCGAGAATATAAATCGTAATTCAGCATATTATTTCGAAAATTGTGATTAATTTTTGACCAGGTGAAGAAGAAATGAAAATTACGTAGACCAAGAGAAGTACTAAAACAGATTGGCGGCAGATGTGTATAAAAAACAGAAAACTGTTATGGCTCAACTTATTTTTCAAAGTTCTGAATACCAGTATGAGCGTTGATCTAGTTGCGGGTCAATAAGAAACTACGTTTCACGTTAGTGGACTCACAGTGGACTTGATTGAAGTCTAAAACAAAAAGAATATAACAAATTATGCAGCCATTAAAATATTATCTGTTTTCATCTTTAAACGGTATACTGACCATACATGTTTCACAGATACTTCATTGTGATCGCAGTAAATTCTTTTCTTTTTTCCTCTTTCTTGTCAGTCAACAGTATTCTGAGAAAATTGGTGAAAATCTTGTCGTTCCCATAATCAATATGGACTACCTTGGGTAAAGCCTAGCAATAGAAAAGAAAAAGTATACACTCCCACCAGATGTAAACTACAGGAAACATTGTGTAAATCTTTACATAAAGTAATACCATGTACCTTTTCCTAACTCCACTGTATATAAAGATAAAAGCGACTGCCAATCCACCCACGTACATCTATAGAACACTAAGTATTTGTACTTGTATTCCTAGTATGCATTTTAATCTTTGACATTCTATGGACAAATCACTGCGTAGGTAAGCCCTACTTTCCTCAATGTCTTTTACATTTTCTTAAGCTGCTCTACACAAAAAAACAATTTTAATGATATAAGATGTCCAGCATGATTGATTATACAACAAACACTATGATCACTGCCATTGTAATACCTTTGACTTTAGAAATCTTAGTGATACTGTTTCATTTGCTTAAATCATTGAGTATTTTTGTAGATTAAGAGATAATCTATGACAGTGAGCATTTCTGATTCTCGCAAATTGGCTATAAATTCAAAGATCTGCATTTTCAAACATTTGTTTCCTAAAACAACATGATCCCATATTCCAACAAAAGTCTGCATTGGAATACCTATTTATGGGTTGCTTTATAAGTTGCTAATTTGATCATTGTTACAATCTATCCTCGTATAACCCCGTACAGCTCATTGTCTCAAATAATATAAGATTTTATGAAATCTTCCATGTATCAAAAAAAAACTATGCTTTACACTTACAGGTTTTACCTTAAACTCCGTAGATAGCGTACTTATATATTTGCAGAAATACTTTGTTAGTACTTCTAAAGCCAAAATCTTCAGAGTCGGATATCAAGTCCCCAATGAACTTTTACAATGTATTTGAAATTGCATCGTGTAACAAAGATCATGATTGGCAGGATGTGTGAAGGATTTCTGCAATGAAAATGTTCAATACTATGAAACAGGCGTTGTATTTATTTTGTTGTTTGAGAATTCATCGAAAAAATTGTTAATTATTTGTAATTATTACTAATTAGTATAGTTTGAAGTTATTTTTTAAAAGCAAAGCAAAAGTAGAATAGAAATTGCTACATTGTTTACGTATCCAAGTACTCATTGATGTGTATTAGAGGTTATTGTGTAGAAATATCCTGTTTGTTCACACATGCATTTGAAACAATATGAGACAATTTTATCACAACTAACATCACTTTATGTTCTTCAAAGTTTGTAATAGTAGCTCGCTTGCCATTTCACATTGCAGGTTGTGCAGGAACATTTTGTTGGTATTTTTACAGCCAAAATCCTCAGAGTCACATGTCATGTTGCCAAACAACTTTTACACAGTATTTCAAACTGCATCATGTAAAACAGATCCTGACTGCCTGGAAGTGTGGGAGGAAGACTTCTGCAATAAAAATGCTCAATAATGTGTAGCAGGTGTTTTTATTTTGTTGTTTGAGAATTCATCGAAAAAATTGATTAGTAATTATTAGTAATTAGTATAGTTTCAGGTTATTTTTTAAAAGCAACGGCCGAGGAAAGTATTAAAATTATTAAGTACATGAATATTCTGGTGAAAGTGAAAACATTATACAGCAATTGCTTTTACGATGAGTAATTTCAAAAAGCGTTATATTGTTTGGACATTCTGCGGTGCACGAGGATACATTGTAACAATAAACATTTTAGCAACTTAGTAACTCAGAACACGGGGCTTAAAAATAAGCTTTTGTAGGAACATGTAACTGTGATTGTCTGAATAATAGAATAATTGAAAGTGAAGGTGGTAGAATAGAAATTGCTACATCGTTTACGCATCCAAGTACTCATTGATATGTATTAGAGGTTATTGTACAGAAATATCCAATTTGTTCACACATGCATTTGAAACAATATGAAACACTTTTATCATAACTAACGTCACTTTATTTTCTTCAAATTTTGTATTTTCGAGCTCTATTGCCATTTCACATTGCAGGTTGTGCAGGAACATTTTGTTCGTATTTCTACGGCCAAAATCCTCAGAATCACATGTCATGTTGCCAAACAACTTTTACACAGTATTCGAAACTGCATCGTGTAAAACAGATTATGACTGCCTGGAGGTGTGCGGACTTCCTCAATGAAAATATTTAATACTAAGAAACAGGTGTTGTATTTATATTGTTATTTGACAATTTATCGAAAAAATTGATTGGTAATTATTAGTCATTAGTATAGTTTGAGGTTATTTTTTAAAAACAGGGGCCGCGGAAAGTATTATAAATTATTAAGTACATGAATGTTCTGGTGAAAGTGAAAACATTGTGCAGCATTTTACAATAAATAATTTCAGAAAGTGTTACATTGGTTGAAAATTCTCTGGTGCACGAGGATACATTGTAACAATAAACATTTTCACAACCTAGTCACTCAGAACATGGGTCTTAAAAGTAAGCTTTTGTAGGAACATGTAACTGTAATTGTCTGAATAAAGGAATAATTAAAAGTGAAGGTGATAGTATCGAAATTGCTTTATCGTTTACATACCAAAGTACTCATTGATATGTATTAGGGGTTATTGTACAGAAATATCCTATTTGTTCACACATGCATTTCAAACAATATGAATCAATTTTATCACAACTAACGTCACTTTATTTTCTTCAAAGTTTGTATTTGCCAGCACTATTGCCATTTCACATTGCAGGTTGTGCTGAAACATTTTGTTGGTATTCCTATGGCCAAAATCCTCACAGCCAGATGTCATGTTACCAAACAACTTTTACACAGTATTTGAAACTGCATTGTGTAATATAGATCATGATTGGCTGGATGAATGGTGAAGGAGGACTTCTGCAAAGAAAGTGCTCAATACTATGAAACAGGTGTTACATTTATTTTGTTTTTTCACAATTGACCAAAAAAGTTAGATATTAAGCATTAAGTGTAGATATTAATCATTAAGAAATCTTGCATTTATTTCATAGAATGTTGAAATATTAATGCGAAAGACAAGTGAGCACACATTTGGAAGGTATTTCTAAATTGTTATAATCTCATACAAAGTTAATGGGGAATATTTATTTTCATACGTAACACACCAATTATTTTGTAGTAATGCAGCAAGCGGAGTAACCTGAATCCAGTTTCTGAAGTGGTAAGTTTTATTCATAGTGCTTGGTTGCATTTATACTGCAAAATAATTTCATGCAACATTTTCTCAGTGTTGGAAATATGAATATTTCGTTTTTCTGGTCTAAAAAAGGTACACACTAAGTTCTATATGAAATGAACTATCTGAGAGGTTTAGTTAAGAAATTCCTCATTAAATTGAGGATACTTATTTGTTGTAATGCCGAAACAAAAATAAATATTATTACATACGATACTAATAGTGGACAAGTTTCAGTGCTTTAAACCGAATATTTACACTGTTTCTGTGTCTAATAATTTTAAATCTTTTCAGGTGAAATTTGGGTGAAATTGCAATGTCTCTATCAGCATGATTTTCGCTTGCTTGATGTAGAAGTTATGCTACAATTTAATCAGAATCAATTTGGTGAGTGCTTAGTTATGGATCTCAGAACCATTTTTCTGCCTTTTATATTACAATTCCTATATTCAACTTTCTAGAAATTTGGCTAATGTAGCTAGCATTGCAGCTGCCTCAGGAGATATGATAAACTCAGGCATTCAGATGATTAATGTGGATAGAATCTTTGACAGAAGGTAAAATGGGCACCAAAGTGTTATTAATAGAAAAATTAGTACACAATATGTGTTTGCATACAAAACATTTTACGTAGTTAAACAAAGATCAAATGTAAGCATATGTAAGGCATTATTATTGTATTAAGCGCATTAAGTCAACCTCCATGATTATTGATTTCAATCTTTTTTACTCTAGCCGCCACAGGATGGTTAAAGACAAATATACATTGCTGAACAAGGAGGTGAACAACATGAGAACAAAAGTTGTCCTCTTAATGGTCTTCTGTGTTAAATCAAGTATTTCTCTGTAAAGAAGACATGTGATAACCTGGTTGCGCTGGCTATTAAACCAATTGCCAGTTCCACTCAGTGTCCCAGAAGTCTTGCGAAGGTTTCTTGGATGAGGGAAAAAATAGTCCCACTCAGTGTTGCTATGAATGGGCCAAGGTGTAATTATTGTAACATCTAGGCCATGCTTTCTGTGATAGCCATCTATTGTAATATTATTATGTGTATTACGTTTGATTAAATACACATTAATTTCTATTTAACGAGTGGACTTTAGCCTGGGATGGAATTGATTAAATCGCTCGAATATTTCACTGTTAGCACTGCGGTACTACACACTCTCTGTTAGTACTGCGGTAATAACGTCGTCATCATAATGCTTATAGAAGGGACGATGGTTTTGACAACTTCCACGATTACTAAATTTACAACACAAAAGATAATGGAGAGCCTATCACGTATCCAAAAGTTTGCTTGCAGGTTTTGTTGTTTACTTTGATTACCGTGGCTTTAAGCAAAACTTGGTATTTTTAATGGATTGCGTCCAGGGGATTAACAGAATCCTTATTTCTCATCCCGTCTATGTGATATCATGTAAAATGCTAGATCGAAGGGTACATTAGTAAAGAACACAGTAACAAGTAGAGAACAAGGAAAGCACTGTTTGGAATTTCGATGCCCTGAACAGCCTCAGCGTAGTACCAAATAGCTTTGGTATGAAAACGGGTAAGACCCAATATTTTACTGAGTATTTCATGGAGAACTTTATAAAAATTATAAGAAGGACTGTTTACATTTCAGACTATAATTCTACAAGTTAAATAAGGCTTACAAATTTTATGGAGCAGATATAACAAAGGAGTGCTACTACAATGAGATTCGAGGAAAAAAGCCTCCCACCCCAAAATCGATTTACTTCGTAGCTACTTAGAAATACAGGGTCTTTCTTTTAACTCGGAACGCTCGATCTAGTGAAAACGCTAACGTGGCAACAGCGCTAGAGTCGATACGGTTAAGAGTGTCGGTACCGCCGGCGCACTGTCCCCGGCGGCACGTGTATCAAGTCTAGCGCTGTTGCCACGTTAGCGTTTTCACTAGATCGAGCGTTCCGAGTTAAAAGAAAGACCCTGTAGTTATATTTCTGTCAATTTGAAATGCGGAAGCATACCAATGCATACCCTCATTATAGGTATAGATTTAATAGATCGCACATTCCTGAGGAAGAAAGTCTTCATTTTGTGCAGTAGACCCTTAGGAGAAAAACTATCCGTCTCAACCGTCTTATTCAGCACTGTATATTTGCCATTTACAGTCCTCTTGCAGCTGTACTATAAAGGAACAAAATTAATATTTGTAGAGGTCCACTTGAAAGTGTTAATACCATAGTAATGCATTATATTCTACCTCTGTCTCAACCACCTGGCATGGTTTATCCGCAAACACACACTGCACAGTATTTTCTCCATGAAAAACACTTGATTTGCTCCATTTTACCTTCTATCAAAGATCCTATTCCTATGATCATCAGAATGGCATAATATATCATATCTCCTGCAGCAGCTGCAAGGCTTGTTACATTTGTCAAAGTTCTAGAAACTTGAAAATAGGATGTAAACAACAGAAAGGTCAGGCAGAGTCATTACTCAGTATTAACTATACATATAAATTAATCCGACAATAACATCAATTCTGAGCAAGCGAATATCATTAAGAAGGAGAGGAAATAAAACCCCAGATTACAGATAAAAATGTGTGAAAATATCAACCGTAAAAATAGTGTAAAACGTGCATTTGAGAAACCGGCAATTATCGAATGGTATTCATTCTTCTTTGACATGAAAATAAATAAATTTCCTCAACTTGACGAGTCCTTATAAATTCGCCGGTATTTTTAATGTACATGTGTTAACTGAACCTTCTTGAAAACTGCCAAAATACGGTTTGCTGTATGTAATCTGGCGCACAATGTCATGGTAATTTGATATGCAATAAGCAATCAAAAATAGCAAGTAACAAAATAATCCCCTAAAGAAAGAAATATCCTTTTTACACTTTTGCACACACATTTATAACAAAGGCTCTCTTTGATTCGGATTTATCTTTCCAAACGATTATCATGACAAGTAGAGTGTTACCTCTCGTTTTTTCTTCAGACATTTACATCAATCTAATTTTTAATGACGTTTTAACAATTTTCCCGTAATTTTTCTTATTATTAGCTCCTAGTCATTGTTTCAAATAATTGAAAATGTGTTCTATCTTTACTAGATTCAAATTATTAAATCTATTAAAATAGTTATAATGAAACTGTTATCATAATTTAGAATCATATATATGACGCATTGCATGCCAAACCGGACACTTTTGTACTTCACCTCCTTCGATTTTTTTCAAAATTTTTAATGTTTTTAAGGTCGATGAAAAACGCGATCATGGATTTTTTCAGATTTTTTTGACGGTCCGATTTGGAAATATGAATTTTCTTAAAATTTGGGCTCTTTTTTATAAATGCTCATAACTTTGCGAAAAATGCACCAATTCGATCGTTCTTTTTTCAAAATTTGTGTTTTTGAATGCTCTTTCAAGAAAAAAATATAATTTTTGTCGAAATAATTGTGTTCATTTTTTAATTTTTATTTAAAGCACAAAATATTTTTTATCTCAAAACATATCCCGTTCGATTTTTTTCAAAAAATTCTGGTAGAACCTTTGATGCATGTACAAACTTAAAAAATTTGTCTGATCGTGGGGAAACTCTTCGTTCTATTCTTTTTCTTTATTCGAAAATGTCTGTTCTATCACAGTGGAAATACACGGAACTTACGATTTGATTGAAAAAAAATAGATCAAGAGTTACCCCACGATCGGGCAAATTTTAAATGTTCTTATATCCATCAAGTATTTTCGAGAGTTTTTTAAAAAAAATTGGACTTGGCATACATCTCGAAAAAAAACATTTTTCATTGAACCGGAACATGCTATTTGATAGAATAGATACTTTCGAATAAAGAAAAAAATAGAACGAAGAGTTTCCCCACGATCGGATAAATTTTTTAAGTTCTTATATGCATCAAAGCTTCTTTAAGAATTTGTTTAAAAAAATCGATGGGGACATGTTTTGTGACAAAAAATATTTTGTGCTCTAAATAAAAATTAAACAATGAAAACAATAATTCCGATAAAAATTATATTTTTTTCTTGAAAGAGCATTCAAAAACACAAATTTTGAAAAAAGAACGATCAATTTGTGCATTGTTGGCAAAGTTATGAGCATTTGAAATCAAACAGCCCAAATGTTAAGAAATTTCATATTTTCGAAACGGATGGTCAAAAACTACTAAAAAAAATTCATAATCCCATGTTTCATCGGTCTTAAAAATCTAAAAAGTTTTGAAAAAAATCGAAGGGTGTGAGGTATAAAAGTGTCCGATTTGGCATGAAAAGCCTCATATGTAGTATATGTAGAATGAAGGATCGAATGCTAAGAGCGAGCGAGTGTGTGTGTGTGTGTGGGACAGAGTGTCCAAGGGCCGAACAAAAGAGGCGATAACATTGTACGAGTGCCGAACGCACGTGCAGTCCTCGAGAAGTGCGTCAGTTGAGAAACGGCCACGACGACGAATAGACACGAATTACGAATTACGACCCACGAATACGAATTTTGTAACTTGACTTAAAATATAGTTTTATTATTTCACTTGGGAATTAAGACCGTTACCCACCACTACCCTCTCAGCCACCAAACAATCCTACATATATAATAACAAAAAACATGTAATATGATATAGATTTATAATACAATACATCAGAATCAGGGAAAAAAGATATTATTATACTTTATGTATTATGGAAGAAATCCTACCCCCACTCGACCTGTTTGAAGCTGATATTAACTACAAAATCCAGTGCGCACTCAAGTCGTGAAGACAAGTTCATGAGTGCAACAGGTCAATAGGCACTGGATTTCGTTTCCAATAGATGTGTGTGCTATCGATATTACAGAAGAAATCTCGAGTGCAATTGATCACTGCTGAGTAGTCGCTGTGCGCAATCAGTTCACTTGCAGTTGAATTTGTATTCAGTTTACCTGTGTGCAACAGATATTGCACAGAAAATCCTATGCGCAATCGGATCGCGAGGACAAGGTTTTGTGCGCAATCGGTCCCTTAGCAATGGATTTCGTGTGCAATCGATCCGCGCAGGAAATGTGCTGTGCGCAATCAGTCCGCTTACAGTTGTCGTTGTGTGCAATTGAAACGCGTGCAAACAGCTCTGTGCGCAAACGAGACGCGTGCAATACGGCTTGTGTGCAATCGGTTCACTTGCAGTTGAATTCGTGATCCTATTTACTTGTGTCGATCAGATATTGCACAGAAAATCCTGTGCGCAATCGGATCGCGAGGACAAGGTTTTGTGCGCAATCGGTCCCTTAGCAATGGATTTCGTGTGCAATCGATCCGCGCGGAAAATGTGCTGTGCGCAATCAGTCCGCTTACAGTTGTCGTTGTGTGCAATTGAAATGCGTGCAAACAGCTCTGTGCGCAAACGGGACGTGCGCCATACGGATTGGGTGCAATCGGTTCACTTACAATTGAATTCGTGACCCTATTTACCTTTGTCGATCAAATATTGCATAGAAAATCCTGTGCGCAATCGGATCGCGAGGACAAGGTTTTGTGCGCAATCGGTCCCTTTGCAATGGATTTTGTGTGCAATCGATCCGCGCGGAAAATGTGTTGTGCGCAATCAGTCCGCTTACAATTGTCGTTGTGTGCAATTGAAACGCGTGCAAACAGCTCTGTGCGCAAACGGGACGCGCGCCATACTGCTTGTGTGCAATCGGTTCACTTGCAATTGAATTCGTGACCCTATTTACCTGTGTCGATCACATATTGCACAGAAAATCCTGTGCGCAATCAGATCGCGAGGACAAGGTTTTGTGCGCAATCGGTCCCTTTGCAATGGATTTTGTGTGCAATCGATCCGCGCGGAAAATGTGTTGTGCGCAATCAGTCCGCTTACAATTGTCGTTGTGTGCAATTGAAACGCGTGCAAACAGCTCTGTGCGCAAACGGGACGCGCGCCATACTGCTTGTGTGCAATCGGTTCACTTGCAATTGAATTCGTGACCCTATTTACCTGTGTCGATCACATATTGCACAGAAAATCCTGTGCGCAATCAGATCGCGAGGACAAGGTTTTGTGCGCAATCGGTCCCTTTGCAATGGATTTTGTGTGCAATCGATCCGCGCGGAAAATGTGTTGTGCGCAATCAGTCCGCTTACAATTGTCGTTGTGTGCAATTGAAACGCGTGCAAACAGCTCTGTGCGCAAACGGGACGTGCGCCATACTGCTTGTGTGCAATCGGTTCACTTGCAATTGAATTCGTGACCCTATTTACCTGTGTCGATCAGATATTGCACAGAAAATCCTGTGCGCAATCGGATCGCGAGGACAAGGTTTTGTGCGCAATTGGTCCCTTTGCAATGGATTTTGTGTGCAATCGATCCGCGCGGAAAATGTGTTGTGCGCAATCAGTCCGCTTACAATTGTCGTTGTGTGCAATTGAAACGCGTGCAAACAGCTCTGTGCGCAAACGGGACGTGCGCCATACTGCTTGTGTGCAATCGGTTCACTTGCAATTGAATTCGTGACCCTATTTACCTGTGTCGATCAAATATTGCATTGAAAATCCTGTGCGCAATCGGATCGCGAGGACAAGGTTTTGTGCGCAATCGGTCTCTTTGCAATGGATTTTGTGTGCAATCGATCCGCGCGGAAAATGTGTTGTGCGCAATCAGTCCGCTTACAATTGTCGTTGTGTGCAATTGAAACGCGTGCAAACAGCTCTGTGCGCAAACGGGACGCGCGCCATACTGCTTGTGTGCAATCGGTTCACTTGCAATTGAATTCGTGACCCTATTTACCTGTGTCGATCACATATTGCACAGAAAATCCTGTGCGCAATCAGATCGCGAGGACAAGGTTTTGTGCGCAATCGGTCCCTTTGCAATGGATTTTGTGTGCAATCGATCCGCGCGGAAAATGTGTTGTGCGCAATCAGTCCGCTTACAATTGTCGTTGTGTGCAATTGAAACGCGTGCAAACAGCTCTGTGCGCAAACGGGACGTGCGCCATACTGCTTGTGTGCAATCGGTTCACTTGCAATTGAATTCGTGACCCTATTTACCTGTGTCGATCAGATATTGCACAGAAAATCCTGTGCGCAATCGGATCGCGAGGACAAGGTTTTGTGCGCAATTGGTCCCTTTGCAATGGATTTTGTGTGCAATCGATCCGCGCGGAAAATGTGTTGTGCGCAATCAGTCCGCTTACAATTGTCGTTGTGTGCAATTGAAACGCGTGCAAACAGCTCTGTGCGCAAACGGGACGTGCGCCATACTGCTTGTGTGCAATCGGTTCACTTGCAATTGAATTCGTGACCCTATTTACCTGTGTCGATCAAATATTGCATTGAAAATCCTGTGCGCAATCGGATCGCGAGGACAAGGTTTTGTGCGCAATCGGTCTCTTTGCAATGGATTTCGTGTGCAATCGATCCGCGTGGAAAATGTGCTGTGCGCAATCAGTCCGCTTACAGTTGTCGTTGTGTGCAATTGAAACGCGTGCAAACAGCTCTGTGCGCAAACGGGACGCGCGCCATACTGCTTGTGTGCAATCGGTTCACTTGCAATTGAATTCGTGATCCTATTTATCTGTGTCGATCAAATATTGCATAGAAAATCCTGTGCGCAATCGAATCGCGAGGACAAGGTTTTGTGCGCAATCGGTCCCTTAGCAATGGATTTCGTGTGCAATCGATCCGCGTGGAAAATGTGCTGTGCGCAATCAGTCCGCTTGCATTTGTCGTTGTGTGCAAATGAAACGCGTGCAAACAGCTCTGTGCGCAAACGGGACGCGCGCCATACGGCTTGTGTGCAATCGGTTCACTTGCAATTGAATTCGTGACCCTATTCACCTGTGTCGATCAAATATTGCATAGAAAATCCTGTGCGCAATCGGATCGCCAGGACAAGGTTTTGTGCGCAATCGGTCCCTTTGCAATGGATTTTGTGTGCAATCGGATCGCGAGGAAAATGTACTGTGTGCAATCAGTCCGCTTACAGTTGTTGTGCGCAAAAGGAACGTGTGCAATCGGGATGTGCGCAATCGGGACGTGAGCAAAAGAAGTCTTGTGCGCAAACGGGACGAGCGCGATATTCCGTGTGCGCAAAAGGAACGTGTGCAATCGGGATGTGCGCAATCGGGACTGTGTGCAAAAATCTGTGTGCAAACGGGATGTGCGCAATCGGAACTGTGTGCAAACGGGACCCTCCCGGTCGTTCCGAGTGGTAGGCAATCCGGCCGTCAATGGTGATTCATGGCCTCACAGATATAAACATCGATAACTCCGCTTCTATTCGTCGTATGCGAATCTGCGACATAGCAATTTGTAGCTTAAAGCACGACACATCGACCCACCTTATACCGATATGCGACGAACTTGCATAGTTTCGTCAAACATCGATCGTTTCGAGTGGTAGGCATTCCGGCCGTCAATGATGATTCATGACCTCACAGATATAAACAACTATAACTCCGCTTCTATTCGTCGTATGCAAATCTGGGACATAGCACTTTGTAGCTTAAAGCACGACACATCGACCCACCTTATACCGATCTGCGACGAACTGGCATAGTTTCGTCAAACATCGATCGTTTCGAGTGGTAGGCATTCTGGCCGTCAATGATGATTCATGACCTCACAGATATAAACAACTACAACTCCGCTTCTATTCGTCGTATGCAAATCTGCGACACAGCAATTTGTAGGTTAAAACACGGCCCAACGACCCACCTTATATCGATCTGCGACGAACTTGCATAGTTTCGTCAAACATCGATCGTTTCGAGTGGAAGGCAATCCGGCTGTCAATGGTGATTCATGGCCTGGCAGATATAAACAACTATAACTCCACTTCTATTCGTCGTATGCGAATCTCCGACATAGCAATTTGTAGCTTAAAACACGACACATCGACCCATCTTATACCGATCTGCGAAGAACTTGCATAGTTTCGTCAAACGTCGATCGTTCCGAGTGGTAGGCAATCCTGCCGTCAATGGTGATTCATGGCCTGACCGATATAAACAACTATAACTGCGCTTCTATTCGTCGTACGCAAATCTGCGACACAGCAATTTGTAGCCTAAAACACGACACATCGAGCCACCTTATACCGATCTGCGACGAACTTGCATAGTTTCGGCAAACGTCGGTCGTTCCGAGTGGTAGGCAATTCGGCCGTCAATGGTGATTCATGGCCTGACAGATATAAACAACTATATCTCCGCTTCTATTCGTCGTACGCAAATCTGCGACATAGCAATTTGTAGCCTAAAACACGACACATCGAGCCACCTTATACCGATCTGCGACGAACTTGCATAGTTTCGTCAAACGTCGATCGTTCCGAGTGGTAGGCAATCCTGTCGTCAATGGTGATTAATGGCCTCACAGATATAAACATCGATAAATCCGCTTCTATTCGTCGTATGCGAATCTGCGACACAGCAACTTGTAGCTTCAAAAACGGCCCAACGACCCACCTTATACCGATCTGCGACGAACTTGCATAGTTTCGTCAAACATCGATCGTTTCGAGTGGAAGGCAATCCGGCCGTCAATTGTGATTCATGGCCTGACAGATATAAACAACTATAACTCCGCTTCTATTCGTCGTATGCCAATCTGCGACATAGCAATTTGTAGCTTAAAGCACGATACATCGACCCACCTTATACCGATCTGCGACGAACTTGCATAGTTTCGTCAAACATCGATCGTTTCGAGTGGTAGGCATTCTGGCCGTCAATGATGATTCATGACCTCACAGATATAAACAACTACAACTCCGCTTCTATTCGTCGTATGCAAATCTGCGACATAGCAATTTGTAGCTTAAAACACGGCCCAACGACGCACCTTATACCGATCTGCAACGAACTTGCATAGTTTCGTCAAACATCGATCGTTTCGAGTGGTAGGCAATCCGGCCGTCAATGGTGATTAATGGCCTCACAGATATAAACAACTATAACTCCACTTCTATTCGTAGTACGCGAATCTGCGACATAGCAATTTGTAGCTTAAAACACGACACATCGACCCAGCTTATACCGATCTGCGAAGAACTTGCATAGTTTCGTCAAACGTCGATCGTTCCGAGTGGTAGGCAATCCGGCCGTCAATGGTGATTCATGGCCTGACAGATAAAAACAACTATAACTCCGCCTCTATTCGTCGTATGCAAATCTGCGACATAGCAATTTGTAGCTTAAAGCACGACACATCGAGCCACCTTATACCGATCTGCGACGAACTTGCATAGTTTCGTCAAACGTCGATCGTTCCGAGTGGTAGGCAATCCTGTCGTCAATGGTGATTAATGGCCTCACAGATATAAACATCGATAACTCCGCTTCTATTCGTCGTACGCAAATCTGCGACATAGCAATTTGTAGCCTAAAACACAACACATCGAGCAACCTTATACCGATCTGCGAAGAACTTGCATAGTTTCGTCAAACGTCGATCGTTCCGAGTGGTAGGCAATCCGGCCGTCGATGGTGATTCATGGCCTCACAGATATAAACATCGATAACTCCGCTTCTAATCGTCGTATGCGAATCTGCGGCATAGCAATTTGTAGCTTAAAGCACGACACATCGACCCACCTTATACCGATCTGCGACGAACTTGCATAGTTTCGTCAAACATCGATCGTTTCGAGTGGTAGGCATTCGGGCCGTCAATGATGATTCATGACCTTACAGATATAAACAACTATAACTCCACTTCTATTCGTCGTATGCGAATCTCCGACATAGCAATTTGTAGCTTAAAACACGACACATCGACCCATCTTATACCGATCTGCGAAGAACTTGCATAGTTTCGTCAACCGTCGATCGTTCCGAGTGGTAGGCAATCCTGTCGTCAATGGTGATTAATGGCCTCACAGATATAAACAACTATAACTCCACTTCTATTCGTCGTATGCGAATCTGCGACACAGCAATTTGTAGGTTATAACACGACACATCGACCCACCTTATACCGATCGGCGACGAACTTGCATAGTTTCGTCAAACATCGATCGTTTCGAGTGGAAGGCAATCCGGCCGTCAATGGTGATTCATGACCTCACAGATATAAACAACTACAACTCCGCTTCTATTCGTCGTATGCAAATCTGCGACATAGCAATTTGTAGCTTAAAGCACGACACATCGACCCACCTTATACCGATCTGCGACGAACTTGCATAGTTCCGTCAAACATCGATCGTTTCGAGTGGTAGGCATTCCGGCCGTCAATGATGATTCATGACCTCACAGATATAAACAACTATAACTCCGCTTCTATTCGTCGTATGCAAATCTGCGACATAGCAATTTGTAGCTTAAAGCACGACACATCGACCTACCTTATACCGATCTGCGACGAACTTGCATAGTTTCGTCAAACATCGATCGTTTCGAGTGGAAGGCAATCCGGCAGTCAATGGTGATTCATGGCCTGACAGATGTAAACAACTATAACTCCACTTCTATTCGTCGTATGCGAATCTGCGACATAGCAATTTGTAGCCTAGAACACGACACATCGAGCCACCTTATACCGATCTGCGACGAACTTGCATAGTTTCGTCAAACATCGGTCGTTTCGAGTGGAAAGCAATCCAGGCGTCAATGGTGATTCATGGCCTGAAACATATAAACAACTATAACTCCGCTTCTATTCGTCGTATGCGAATCTGCGACACAGCAACTTGTAGCTTAAAACACGGCCCAACGACCCACCTTATACCGATCTGCGACGAACTTGCATAGTTTCGTCAAACATCGATCGTTTCGAGTGGTAGGCATTCCGGCCGTCAATGATGATTCATGACCTCACAGATATAAGCAACTATAACTCCGCTTCTATTCGTCGTATGCAAATCTGTGACATAGCAATTTGTAGCTTTAAGCACGACACATCGACCTACCTTATACCGATCTGCGACGAACTTGCATAGTTTCGTCAAACATCGATCGTTTCGAGTGGTAGGCATTCTGGCCGTCAATGATGATTCATGATCTCACAGATATAAACAACTACAACTCCGCTTCTATTCGTCGTATGCAAATCTGCGACATAGCAATTTGTAGCCTAAAACACGACACATCGTGCCACCTTATACCGATCTGCGACGAACTTGCATAGTTTCGTCAAACATCGGTCGTTTCGAGTGGAAAGCAATCCGGTCGTCAATGGTGATTCATGGCCTGACACATATAAACAACTATAACTCCGCTTCTATTCGTCGTATGCGAATCTGCGACATAGCAATTTGTAGGTTAAAACACGACACATCGACCCACCTTATACCGATCTGCGAAGAACTTGCATAGTTTCGTCAAACGTCGATCGTTCCGAGTGGTAGGCAATCCTGTCGTCAATGGTGATTCATGGCCTCACAGATATAAACATCGATAACTCCGCTTCTATTCGTCGTATGCGAATCTGCGGCATAGCAATTTGTAGCTTAAAGCACGACACATCGACCCACCTTATACCGATATGCGACGAACTTGCATAGTTTCGTCAAACATCGATCGTTTCGAGTGGTAGGCAATCCGGTCGTCAATGGTGATTCATGGCCTCACAGATATAAACAACTATTACTCCGCTTCTATTCGTCGTATGCAAATCTGCGACATAGCACTTTGTAGCTTAAAACACGACACATTGACCCACCTTATACCGATCTGCGACGAACTTGCATAGTTTCGTCAAACATCGATCGTTTCGAGTGGTAGGCATTCCGGCCGTCAATGAGGATTCATGTCCTCACAGATATAAACAACTATAACTCCGCTTCTATTCGTCGTATGCCAATCTGCGACATAGCAATTTGTAGCTTAAAGCACGATACATCGACCCACCTTATACCGATCTGCGACGAACTTGCATAGTTTCGTCAAACATCGATCGTTTCGAGTGGTAGGCAATACTGTCGTCAATGGTGATTAATGGCCTCACAGATATAAACATCGATAACTCCGCTTCTATTCGTCGTATGCGAATCTGCGACACAGCAACTTGTAGCTTAAAAAGCGGCCCAACGACCCACCTTATACCGATCTGCGACGAACTCGCATAGTTTCGTCAAACATCGATCGTTTCGAATAGAAGGCAATCCGGCCGTCATTGGTGATTCATGGCCTGACAGATATAAACAACTATAACTCCACTTCTATTCGTAGTACGCGAATCTGCGACATAGCAATTTGTAGCTTAAAGCACGACACATCGACCCACCTTATACCGATATGCGACGAACTTGCATAGTTTCGTCAAACATCGATCGTTTCGAGTGGTAGGCATTCCGGCCGTCAATGATGATTCATGACCTCACAGATATAAACAACTATAACTCCGCTTCTATTCGTCGTATGCAAATCTGGGACATAGCACTTTGTAGCTTAAAGCACGACACATCGACCCACCTTATACCGATCTGCGACGAACTTGCATAGTTTCGTCAAACATCGATCGTTTCGAGTGGTAGGCATTCTGGCCGTCAATGATGATTCATGACCTCACAGATATAAACAACTACAACTCCGCTTCTATTCGTCGTATGCAAATCTGCGACACAGCAATTTGTAGGTTAAAACACGGCCCAACGACCCACCTTATATCGATCTGCGACGAACTTGCATAGTTTCGTCAAACATCGATCGTTTCGAGTGGAAGGCAATCCGGCTGTCAATGGTGATTCATGGCCTGGCAGATATAAACAACTATAACTCCACTTCTATTCGTCGTATGCGAATCTCCGACATAGCAATTTGTAGCTTAAAACACGACACATCGACCCATCTTATACCGATCTGCGAAGAACTTGCATAGTTTCGTCAACCGTCGATCGTTCCGAGTGGTAGGCAATCCTGCCGTCAATTGTGATTCATGGCCTCACAGATATAAACAACTATAACTCCGCCTCTATTCGTCGTATGCAAATCTGCGACATAGCAATTTGCAGCTTAAAACACGACACATCGACCCACCTTATACCGATCTGCGACGAACTTGCAAAGTTTCGTCAAACATCGATCTTTTCGAGTGGTAGGCATTCTGGCCGTCAATGATGATTCATGACCTCACAGATATAAACAACTACAACTCCGCTTCTATTCGTCGTATGCAAATCTGCGACATAGCAATTTGTAGCTTAAAGCACGACACATCGACCCACATTATACCGATCTGCGACGAACTTGCATAGTTCCGTCAAACATCGATCGTTTCGAGTGGTAGGCATTCCGGCCGTCAATGATGATTCATGACCTCACAGATATAAACAACTATAACTCCGCTTCTATTCGTCGTATGCAAATCTGCGACATAGCAATTTGTAGCTTAAAGCACGACACATCGACCTACCTTATACCGATCTGCGACGAACTTGCATAGTTTCGTCAAACATCGATCGTTGCGAGTGGAAGGCAATCCGGCAGTCAATGGTGATTCATGGCCTGACAGATATAAACAACTATAACTCCACTTCTATTCGTCGTATGCGAATCTGCGACATAGCAATTTGTAGCCTAGAACACGACACATCGAGCCACCTTATACCGATCTGCGACGAACTTGCATAGTTTCGTCAAACATCGGTCGTTTCGAGTGGAAAGCAATCCAGGCGTCAATGGTGATTCATGGCCTGAAACATATAAACAACTATAACTCCGCTTCTATTCGTCGTATGCGAATCTGCGACACAGCAACTTGTAGCTTAAAACACGGCCCAACGACCCACCTTATACCGATATGCGACGAACTTGCATAGTTTCGTCAAACATCGATCGTTTCGAGTGGTAGGCAATCCGGTCGTCAATGGTGATTCATGGCCTCACAGATATAAACAACTATTACTCCGCTTCTATTCGTCGTATGCAAATCTGCGACATAGCACTTTGTAGCTTAAAACACGACACATCGACCCACCTTATACCGATCTGCGACGAACTTGCATAGTTTCGTCAAACGTCGATCGTTCCGAGTGGTAGGCAATCCTGCCGTCAATGGTGATTCATGGCCTCACAGATAGAAACAACTATAACTCCGCCTCTATTCGTCGAATGCAAATCTGCGACATAGCAATTTGTAGCTTAAAGCACGATACATCGACCCACCTTATACCGATCTGCGACGAACTTGCATAGTTTCGTCAAACATCGATCGTTTCGAGTGGTAGGCATTCTGGCCGTCAATGATGATTCATGACCTCACAGATATAAACAACTACAACTCCGCTTCTATTCGTCGTATGCAAATCTGCGACATAGCAATTTGTAGCTTAAAACACGGCCCAACGACGCACCTTATACCGATCTGCAACGAACTTGCATAGTTTCGTCAAACATCGATCGTTTCGAGTGGTAGGCAATCCCGTCGTCAATGGTGATTAATGGCCTCACAGATATAAACAACTATAACTCCACTTCTATTCGTAGTACGGGAATCTGCGACATAGCAATTTGTAGCTTAAAACACGACACATCGACCCAGCTTATACCGATCTGCGAAGAACTTGCATAGTTTCGTCAAACGTCGATCGTTCCGAGTGGTAGGCAATCCGGCCGTCAATGGTGATTCATGGCCTGACAGATATAAACAACTATAACTCCACTTCTATTCGTCCTATGCGAATCTGCGACATAGCAATTTGTAGCTTAAAACACGACACATCGACCCATCTTATACCGATCTGCGAAGAACTTGCATAGTTTCGGCAAACGTCGGTCGTTCCGAGTGGTAGGCAATCCGGCCGTCGATGGTGATTCATGGCCTCACAGATATAGACAACTATAACTCCGCTTCTATTCGTCGTATGCAAATCTGCGACATAGCAATTTGTAGCTTAAAGCACTACACATCGACCCACCTTATACCGATATGAGACGAACTTGCATAGTTTCGCCAAGCGTCGATCGTTCCGAGTGGTAAGCAATCCGGTCGACAATGGTGATTCATGGCCTCACAGATATAAACATCGATAACTTCGCTTCTATTCGTCGTATGCGAATCTGCGACATAGCAAGTTGTAGCTTAAAACACGGCCCAACGACCCACCTTATACCGATCTGCGACGAACTTGCATAGTTTCGGCAAACGTCGGTCGTTCCGAGTGGTAGGCAATCCGGCCGTCAATGGTGATTCATGGCCTGACAGATACAAACAACTATAACTCCGCTTCTATTCGTCGTACGCAAATCTGCGACATAGCAATTTGTAGCTTAAAACACGACACATCGACCCATCTTATACCGATCTGCGAAGAATTTGCATAGTTTCGTCAAACGTTGATCGTTCCGAGTGGTAGGCAATCCGGCCCTCAATGGTGGTTCATGGCCTGACAGATATAAACAACTATAACTCCGCTTCTATTCGTCGCACGCAAATATGCGACACAGCAATTTGTAGCCTAAAACACGACACATCGAGCCACCTTATACCGATCTGCGACGAACTTGCACAGTTTCGTCAAACGTCGATCGTTCCGAGTGGTAGGCAATCCTGTCGTCAATGGTTATTAATGGCCACACTGATATAAACATCGATAACTCCGCTTCTATTGGTCGTATGCGAATCTGCGACATAGCAACTTGTATCTTAAAACACGGCCCAACGACCCACCTTATACCGATCTGCGACGAACTTGCATAGTTTCGTCAAACATCGATCGTTTCGAGTGGTAGACAATCCGGCCGTCAATGGTGATTCACGGCCTGACAGATATAAACAACTATAACTCCGCTTCTATTCGTCGTATGCAAATCTGCGACATAGCAATTTGTAGCTTAAAACACGGCACATCGACCCACCTTATACCGATCTGCGAGGAACTTGCATAGTTTCGGCAAACGTCGATCGTTCCGAGTGGTAGGCAATCCGGCCGTCAATGGTGATTCACGGCCTGACAGATATAAACAACTATAACTCCGCTTCTATTCGTCGTATGCTAATCTGCGACATAGCAATTTGTAGCTTAAAACACGGCACATCGACCCACCTTATACCGATCTGCGAAGAACTTGCATAGTTTCGGCAAACGTCGGTAGTTCCGAGTGGTAGGCAATCCGGCCGTCAATGATGATTCATGACCTCACAGATATAAACAACTATAACTCCGCTTCTATTCGTCGTATGAAAATCTGCGACATAGCAATTTGTAGCTTAAAGCACGACACATCGACCCACCTTATACCGATATGAGACGAACTTGCATAGTTTCGCCAAGCGTCGATCGTTCCGAGTGGTAGGCAATCCGGTCGTCAATGGTGATTCATGGCCTCACAGATATAAACATCGATAACTTCGCTTCTATTCGTCGTATGCGAATCTGCGACATAGCAAGTTGTAGCTTAAAACACGGCCCAACGACCCACCTTATACCGATCTGCGACGAACTTGCATAGTTTCGGCAAACGTCGGTCGTTCCGAGTGGTAGGCAATCCGGCCGTCAATGGTGATTCATGGCCTGACAGATACAAACAACTATAACTCCGCTTCTATTCGTCGTACGCAAATCTGCGACATAGCAATTTGTAGCTTAAAACACGACACATCGACCCATCTTATACCGATCTGCGAAGAACTTGCATAGTTTCGTCAAACGTCGATCGTTCCGAGTGGTAGGCAATCCTGCCGTCAATGGTGATTCATGGCCTCACAAAAATAAACAACTATAACTCCGCCTCTATTCGTCGTATGCAAATCTGCGACATAGCAGGTTGTAGCTTAAAACACGACACATAGACCCACCTTATACCGATCTGCGAAGAACTTGCATAGTTTCGGCAAACGTCGATCGTTCCGAGTGGTAGGCAATCCGGCCGTCAATGGTGATTCACGGCCTGACAGATATAAACAACTATAACTCCGCTTCTATTCGTCGTACGCAAATCTGCGACATAGCAATTTGTAGCCTAAAACACGACACATCGAGCCACCTTATACCGATCTGCGACGAACTTGCATAGTTTCGGCAAACGTCGGTCGTTCCGAGTGGTAGGCAATCCGGCCGTCAATGGTGATTCATGGCCTGACAGATACAAACAACTATAACTCCGCTTCTATTCGTCGTACGCAAATCTGCGACATAGCAATTTGTAGCTTAAAACACGACACATCGACCCATCTTATACCGATCTGCGAAGAATTTGCATAGTTTCGTCAAACGTTGATCGTTCCGAGTGGTAGGCAATCCGGCCCTCAATGGTGGTTCATGGCCTGACAGATATAAACAACTATAACTCCGCTTCTATTCGTCGCACGCAAATATGCGACACAGCAATTTGTAGCCTAAAACACGACACATCGAGCCACCTTATACCGATCTGCGACGAACTTGCATAGTTTCGTCAAACGTCGATCGTTCCGAGTGGTAGGCAATCCTGTCGTCAATGGTTATTAATGGCCACACTGATATAAACATCGATAACTCCGCTTCTATTGGTCGTATGCGAATCTGCGACATAGCAACTTGTATCTTAAAACACGGCCCAACGACCCACCTTATACCGATCTGCGACGAACTTGCATAGTTTCGTCAAACATCGATCGTTTCGAGTGGTAGACAATCCGGCCGTCAATGGTGATTCACGGCCTGACAGATATAAACAACTATAACTCCGCTTCTATTCGTCGTATGCAAATCTGCGACATAGCAATTTGTAGCTTAAAACACGGCACATCGACCCACCTTATACCGATCTGCGAGGAACTTGCATAGTTTCGGCAAACGTCGGTAGTTCCGAGTGGTAGGCAATCCGGCCGTCAATGATGATTCATGACCTCACAGATATAAACAACTATAACTCCGCTTCTATTCGTCGTATGAAAATCTGCGACATAGCAATTTGTAGCTTAAAGCACGACACATCGACCCACCTTATACCGATATGAGACGAACTTGCATAGTTTCGCCAAGCGTCGATCGTTCCGAGTGGTAGGCAATCCGGTCGTCAATGGTGATTCATGGCCTCACAGATATAAACATCGATAACTTCGCTTCTATTCGTCGTATGCGAATCTGCGACATAGCAAGTTGTAGCTTAAAACACGGCCCAACGACCCACCTTATACCGATCTGCGACGAACTTGCATAGTTTCGGCAAACGTCGGTCGTTCCGAGTGGTAGGCAATCCGGCCGTCAATGGTGATTCACGGCCTGACAGATATAAACAACTATAACTCCGCTTCTATTCGTCGTATGCTAATCTGCGACATAGCAATTTGTAGCTTAAAACACGGCACATCGACCCACCTTATACCGATCTGCGAAGAACTTGCATAGTTTCGGCAAACGTCGGTAGTTCCGAGTGGTAGGCAATCCGGCCGTCAATGATGATTCATGACCTCACAGATATAAACAACTATAACTCCGCTTCTATTCGTCGTATGAAAATCTGCGACATAGCAATTTGTAGCTTAAAGCACGACACATCGACCCACCTTATACCGATATGAGACGAACTTGCATAGTTTCGCCAAGCGTCGATCGTTCCGAGTGGTAGGCAATCCGGTCGTCAATGGTGATTCATGGCCTCACAGATATAAACATCGATAACTTCGCTTCTATTCGTCGTATGCGAATCTGCGACAAAGCAAGTTGTAGCTTAAAACACGGCCCAACGACCCACCTTATACCGATCTGCGACGAACTTGCATAGTTTCGGCAAACGTCGGTCGTTCCGAGTGGTAGGCAATCCGGCCGTCAATGGTGATTCATGGCCTGACAGATACAAACAACTATAACTCCGCTTCTATTCGTCGTACGCAAATCTGCGACATAGCAATTTGTAGCTTAAAACACGACACATCGACCCATCTTATACCGATCTGCGAAGAACTTGCATAGTTTCGTCAAACGTCGATCGTTCCGAGTGGTAGGCAATCCTGCCGTCAATGGTGATTCATGGCCTCACAAAAATAAACAACTATAACTCCGCCTCTATTCGTCGTATGCAAATCTGCGACATAGCAGGTTGTAGCTTAAAACACGACACATAGACCCACCTTATACCGATCTGCGAAGAACTTGCATAGTTTCGGCAAACGTCGATCGTTCCGAGTGGTAGGCAATCCGGCCGTCAATGGTGATTCACGGCCTGACAGATATAAACAACTATAACTCCGCTTCTATTCGTCGTACGCAAATCTGCGACATAGCAATTTGTAGCCTAAAACACGACACATCGAGCCACCTTATACCGATCTGCGACGAACTTGCATAGTTTCGGCAAATGTCGATCGTTCCGAGTGGTAGGCAATCCGGTCGTCAATGGTGATTCATGGCCTCACAGATATAAACATCGATAACTCCACTTCTATTCGTAGTATGCGAATCTGCGACATAGCAATTTGTAGCTTAAAGCACGATACATCGACCCACCTTATACCGATCTGCGACGAACTTGCATAGTTTCGTCAAACATCGATCGTTTCGAGTGGTAGGCATTCTGGCCGTCAATGATGATTCATGACCTCACAGATATAAACAACTACAACTCCGCTTCTATTCGTCGTATGCAAATCTGCGACATAGCAATTTGTAGCTTAAAACACGGCCCAACGACGCACCTTATACCGATCTGCAACGAACTTGCATAGTTTCGTCAAACATCGATCGTTTCGAGTGGTAGGCAATCCCGTCGTCAATGGTGATTAATGGCCTCACAGATATAAACAACTATAACTCCACTTCTATTCGTAGTACGGGAATCTGCGACATAGCAATTTGTAGCTTAAAACACGACACATCGACCCAGCTTATACCGATCTGCGAAGAACTTGCATAGTTTCGTCAAACGTCGATCGTTCCGAGTGGTAGGCAATCCGGCCGTCAATGGTGATTCATGGCCTGACAGATATAAACAACTATAACTCCACTTCTATTCGTCCTATGCGAATCTGCGACATAGCAATTTGTAGCTTAAAACACGACACATCGACCCATCTTATACCGATCTGCGAAGAACTTGCATAGTTTCGTCAACCGTCGATCGTTCCGAGTGGTAGGCAATCCTGCCGTCAATGGTGATTCATGGCCTCACAGATATAAACAACTATAACTCCGCTTCTATTCGTCGTATGCAAATCTGCGACATAGCAATTTGTAGCTTAAAACACGGCACATCGACCCACCTTATACCGATCTGCGAAGAACTTGCATAGTTTCGGCAAACGTCGGTCGTTCCGAGTGGTAGGCAATCCGGCCGTCGATGGTGATTCATGGCCTCACAGATATAGACAACTATAACTCCGCTTCTATTCGTCGTATGCAAATCTGCGACATAGCAATTTGTAGCTTAAAGCACTACACATCGACCCACCTTATACCGATATGAGACGAACTTGCATAGTTTCGCCAAGCGTCGATCGTTCCGAGTGGTAAGCAATCCGGTCGACAATGGTGATTCATGGCCTCACAGATATAAACATCGATAACTTCGCTTCTATTCGTCGTATGCGAATCTGCGACATAGCAAGTTGTAGCTTAAAACACGGCCCAACGACCCACCTTATACCGATCTGCGACGAACTTGCATAGTTTCGGCAAACGTCGGTCGTTCCGAGTGGTAGGCAATCCGGCCGTCAATGGTGATTCATGGCCTGACAGATACAAACAACTATAACTCCGCTTCTATTCGTCGTACGCAAATCTGCGACATAGCAATTTGTAGCTTAAAACACGACACATCGACCCATCTTATACCGATCTGCGAAGAATTTGCATAGTTTCGTCAAACGTTGATCGTTCCGAGTGGTAGGCAATCCGGCCCTCAATGGTGGTTCATGGCCTGACAGATATAAACAACTATAACTCCGCTTCTATTCGTCGCACGCAAATATGCGACACAGCAATTTGTAGCCTAAAACACGACACATCGAGCCACCTTATACCGATCTGCGACGAACTTGCACAGTTTCGTCAAACGTCGATCGTTCCGAGTGGTAGGCAATCCTGTCGTCAATGGTTATTAATGGCCACACTGATATAAACATCGATAACTCCGCTTCTATTGGTCGTATGCGAATCTGCGACATAGCAACTTGTATCTTAAAACACGGCCCAACGACCCACCTTATACCGATCTGCGACGAACTTGCATAGTTTCGTCAAACATCGATCGTTTCGAGTGGTAGACAATCCGGCCGTCAATGGTGATTCACGGCCTGACAGATATAAACAACTATAACTCCGCTTCTATTCGTCGTATGCAAATCTGCGACATAGCAATTTGTAGCTTAAAACACGGCACATCGACCCACCTTATACCGATCTGCGAGGAACTTGCATAGTTTCGGCAAACGTCGATCGTTCCGAGTGGTAGGCAATCCGGCCGTCAATGGTGATTCACGGCCTGACAGATATAAACAACTATAACTCCGCTTCTATTCGTCGTATGCTAATCTGCGACATAGCAATTTGTAGCTTAAAACACGGCACATCGACCCACCTTATACCGATCTGCGAAGAACTTGCATAGTTTCGGCAAACGTCGGTAGTTCCGAGTGGTAGGCAATCCGGCCGTCAATGATGATTCATGACCTCACAGATATAAACAACTATAACTCCGCTTCTATTCGTCGTATGAAAATCTGCGACATAGCAATTTGTAGCTTAAAGCACGACACATCGACCCACCTTATACCGATATGAGACGAACTTGCATAGTTTCGCCAAGCGTCGATCGTTCCGAGTGGTAGGCAATCCGGTCGTCAATGGTGATTCATGGCCTCACAGATATAAACATCGATAACTTCGCTTCTATTCGTCGTATGCGAATCTGCGACATAGCAAGTTGTAGCTTAAAACACGGCCCAACGACCCACCTTATACCGATCTGCGACGAACTTGCATAGTTTCGGCAAACGTCGGTCGTTCCGAGTGGTAGGCAATCCGGCCGTCAATGGTGATTCATGGCCTGACAGATACAAACAACTATAACTCCGCTTCTATTCGTCGTACGCAAATCTGCGACATAGCAATTTGTAGCTTAAAACACGACACATCGACCCATCTTATACCGATCTGCGAAGAACTTGCATAGTTTCGTCAAACGTCGATCGTTCCGAGTGGTAGGCAATCCTGCCGTCAATGGTGATTCATGGCCTCACAAAAATAAACAACTATAACTCCGCCTCTATTCGTCGTATGCAAATCTGCGACATAGCAGGTTGTAGCTTAAAACACGACACATAGACCCACCTTATACCGATCTGCGAAGAACTTGCATAGTTTCGGCAAACGTCGATCGTTCCGAGTGGTAGGCAATCCGGCCGTCAATGGTGATTCACGGCCTGACAGATATAAACAACTATAACTCCGCTTCTATTCGTCGTACGCAAATCTGCGACATTGCAATTTGTAGCCTAAAACACGACACATCGAGCCACCTTATACCGATCTGCGACGAACTTGCATAGTTTCGGCAAACGTCGGTCGTTCCGAGTGGTAGGCAATCCGGCCGTCAATGGTGATTCATGGCCTGACAGATACAAACAACTATAACTCCGCTTCTATTCGTCGTACGCAAATCTGCGACATAGCAATTTGTAGCTTAAAACACGACACATCGACCCATCTTATACCGATCTGCGAAGAATTTGCATAGTTTCGTCAAACGTTGATCGTTCCGAGTGGTAGGCAATCCGGCCCTCAATGGTGGTTCATGGCCTGACAGATATAAACAACTATAACTCCGCTTCTATTCGTCGCACGCAAATATGCGACACAGCAATTTGTAGCCTAAAACACGACACATCGAGCCACCTTATACCGATCTGCGACGAACTTGCATAGTTTCGTCAAACGTCGATCGTTCCGAGTGGTAGGCAATCCTGTCGTCAATGGTTATTAATGGCCACACTGATATAAACATCGATAACTCCGCTTCTATTGGTCGTATGCGAATCTGCGACATAGCAACTTGTATCTTAAAACACGGCCCAACGACCCACCTTATACCGATCTGCGACGAACTTGCATAGTTTCGTCAAACATCGATCGTTTCGAGTGGTAGACAATCCGGCCGTCAATGGTGATTCACGGCCTGACAGATATAAACAACTATAACTCCGCTTCTATTCGTCGTATGCAAATCTGCGACATAGCAATTTGTAGCTTAAAACACGGCACATCGACCCACCTTATACCGATCTGCGAGGAACTTGCATAGTTTCGGCAAACGTCGGTAGTTCCGAGTGGTAGGCAATCCGGCCGTCAATGATGATTCATGACCTCACAGATATAAACAACTATAACTCCGCTTCTATTCGTCGTATGAAAATCTGCGACATAGCAATTTGTAGCTTAAAGCACGACACATCGACCCACCTTATACCGATATGAGACGAACTTGCATAGTTTCGCCAAGCGTCGATCGTTCCGAGTGGTAGGCAATCCGGTCGTCAATGGTGATTCATGGCCTCACAGATATAAACATCGATAACTTCGCTTCTATTCGTCGTATGCGAATCTGCGACATAGCAAGTTGTAGCTTAAAACACGGCCCAACGACCCACCTTATACCGATCTGCGACGAACTTGCATAGTTTCGGCAAACGTCGGTCGTTCCGAGTGGTAGGCAATCCGGCCGTCAATGGTGATTCACGGCCTGACAGATATAAACAACTATAACTCCGCTTCTATTCGTCGTATGCTAATCTGCGACATAGCAATTTGTAGCTTAAAACACGGCACATCGACCCACCTTATACCGATCTGCGAAGAACTTGCATAGTTTCGGCAAACGTCGGTAGTTCCGAGTGGTAGGCAATCCGGCCGTCAATGATGATTCATGACCTCACAGATATAAACAACTATAACTCCGCTTCTATTCGTCGTATGAAAATCTGCGACATAGCAATTTGTAGCTTAAAGCACGACACATCGACCCACCTTATACCGATATGAGACGAACTTGCATAGTTTCGCCAAGCGTCGATCGTTCCGAGTGGTAGGCAATCCGGTCGTCAATGGTGATTCATGGCCTCACAGATATAAACATCGATAACTTCGCTTCTATTCGTCGTATGCGAATCTGCGACAAAGCAAGTTGTAGCTTAAAACACGGCCCAACGACCCACCTTATACCGATCTGCGACGAACTTGCATAGCTTCGGCAAACGTCGGTCGTTCCGAGTGGTAGGCAATCCGGCCGTCAATGGTGATTCATGGCCTGACAGATACAAACAACTATAACTCCGCTTCTATTCGTCGTACGCAAATCTGCGACATAGCAATTTGTAGCTTAAAACACGACACATCGACCCATCTTATACCGATCTGCGAAGAACTTGCATAGTTTCGTCAAACGTCGATCGTTCCGAGTGGTAGGCAATCCTGCCGTCAATGGTGATTCATGGCCTCACAAAAATAAACAACTATAACTCCGCCTCTATTCGTCGTATGCAAATCTGCGACATAGCAGGTTGTAGCTTAAAACACGACACATAGACCCACCTTATACCGATCTGCGAAGAACTTGCATAGTTTCGGCAAACGTCGATCGTTCCGAGTGGTAGGCAATCCGGCCGTCAATGGTGATTCACGGCCTGACAGATATAAACAACTATAACTCCGCTTCTATTCGTCGTACGCAAATCTGCGACATAGCAATTTGTAGCCTAAAACACGACACATCGAGCCACCTTATACCGATCTGCGACGAACTTGCATAGTTTCGGCAAATGTCGATCGTTCCGAGTGGTAGGCAATCCGGTCGTCAATGGTGATTCATGGCCTCACAGATATAAACATCGATAACTCCGCTTCTATTCGTCGTACGCAAATCTGCGACATAGCAATTTGTAGCCTAAAACACGACACATCGACCCACCTTATACCGATCTGCGACGAACTTGCATAGTTTCGTCAAACATCGATTGTTTCGAGTGGAAGGCAATCCGGCCGTCAATGGTGATTCATGGCCTGACAGATATAAACAACTATAACTCCACTTCTATTCGTAGTATGCGAATCTGCGACATAGCAATTTGTAGCTTAAAACACGACACATCGACCCATCTTATACCAAACTGCGAAGAACTTGCATAGTTTCGTCAAACCTCGATCGTTCCGAGTGGTAGGCAATCCTGCCGTCAATGGTGATTCATGGCCTCACAGATATAAACAATTATAACTCCGCCTCTATTCGTCGTATGCAAATCTGCGACATAGCAATTTGTAGCTTAAAACACGACACATCGACCCATCTTATACCGATCTGCGAAGAACAGGCATAGTTTCGTCAAACGTCGATCGTTCCGAGTGGTAGGCAATCCTGCCGTCAATGGTGATTCATGGCCTCACAGATATAAACAACTATAACTCCGCCTCTATTCGTCGTACGCAAATCTGCGACATAGCAATTTGTAGCCTAAAACACGACACATCGAGCCACCTTATACCGATCTGCGAAGAACTTGCATAGTTTCGTCAAACGTCGATCGTTCCGAGTGGTAGGCAATCCGGCTGTCGATGGTGATTCATGGCCTCACAGATATAAACATCGATAACTCCGCTTCTATTCCTCGTATGCGAATCTGCGGCATAGCAATTTGTAGCTTAAAACACGGTCCAACGACCCACCTTATACCGATCTGCAACGAACTTGCATAGTTTCGGCAAACGTCGGTCGTTCCGAGTGGTAGGCAATCCGGCCGTCAATGGTGATTCATGGCCTGACGGATATAAGCAACTATAACTCCACTTCTATTCGTCGTATGCGAATCTGCGACATAGCAATTTGTAGCTTAAAACACGACACATCGACCCATCTTATACCGATCTGCGAAGAACTTGCATAGTTTCGTCAAACGTCGATCGTTCCGAGTGGTAGGCAATCCTGCCGTCAATGGTGATTCATGGCCTGACCGATATAAACAACTATAACTGCGCTTCTATTCGTCGTACGCAAATCTGCGACATAGCAATTTGTAGCCTAAAACACGACACATCGAGCCACCTTATACCGATCTGCGACGAACTTGCATAGTTTCGGCAAACGTCGGTCGTTCCGAGTGGTAGGCAATTCGGCCGTCAATGGTGATTCATGGCCTGACAGATATAAACAACTATATCTCCGCTTCTATTCGTCGTACGCAAATCTGCGACATAGCAATTTGTAGCCTAAAACACGACACATCGAGCCACCTTATACCGATCTGCGACGAACTTGCATAGTTTCGTCAAACGTCGATCGTTCCGAGTGGTAGGCAATCCTGTCGTCAATGGTGATTAATGGCCTCACAGATATAAACATCGATAAATCCGCTTCTATTCGTCGTATGCGAATCTGCGACACAGCAACTTGTAGCTTCAAAAACGGCCCAACGACCCACCTTATACCGATCTGCGACGAACTTGCATAGTTTCGTCAAACATCGATCGTTTCGAGTGGAAGGCAATCCGGCCGTCAATGGTGATTCATGACCTCACAGATATAAACAACTACAACTCCGCTTCTATTCGTCGTATGCAAATCTGCGACATAGCAATTTGTAGCTTAAAGCACGACACATCGACCCACATTATACCGATCTGCGACGAACTTGCATAGTTCCGTCAAACATCGATCGTTTCGAGTGGTAGGCATTCCGGCCGTCAATGATGATTCATGACCTCACAGATATAAACAACTATAACTCCGCTTCTATTCGTCGTATGCAAATCTGCGACATAGCAATTTGTAGCTTAAAGCACGACACATCGACCTACCTTATACCGATCTGCGACGAACTTGCATAGTTTCGTCAAACATCGATCGTTGCGAGTGGAAGGCAATCCGGCAGTCAATGGTGATTCATGGCCTGACAGATATAAACAACTATAACTCCACTTCTATTCGTCGTATGCGAATCTGCGACATAGCAATTTGTAGCCTAGAACACGACACATCGAGCCACCTTATACCGATCTGCGACGAACTTGCATAGTTTCGTCAAACATCGGTCGTTTCGAGTGGAAAGCAATCCAGGCGTCAATGGTGATTCATGGCCTGAAACATATAAACAACTATAACTCCGCTTCTATTCGTCGTATGCGAATCTGCGACACAGCAACTTGTAGCTTAAAACACGGCCCAACGACCCACCTTATACCGATCTGCGACGAACTTGCATAGTTTCGTCAAACATCGATCGTTTCGAGTGGTAGGCATTCCGGCCGTCAATGATGATTCATGACCTCACAGATATAAGCAACTATAACTCCGCTTCTATTCGTCGTATGCAAATCTGTGACATAGCAATTTGTAGCTTAAAGCACGACACATCGACCTACCTTATACCGATCTGCGACGAACTTGCATAGTTTCGTCAAACATCGATCGTTTCGAGTGGTAGGCATTCTGGCCGTCAATGATGATTCATGATCTCACAGATATAAACAACTACAACCCCGCTTCTATTCGTCGTATGCAAATCTGCGACATAGCAATTTGTAGCCTAAAACACGACACATCGTGCCACCTTATACCGATCTGCGACGAACTTGCATAGTTTCGTCAAACATCGGTCGTTTCGAGTGGAAAGCAATCCGGTCGTCAATGGTGATTCATGGCCTGACACATATAAACAACTATAACTCCGCTTCTATTCGTCGTATGCGAATCTGCGACATAGCAATTTGTAGGTTAAAACACGACACATCGACCCACCTTATACCGATCTGCGAAGAACTTGCATAGTTTCGTCAAACGTCGATCGTTCCGAGTGGTAGGCAATCCTGTCGTCAATGGTGATTCATGGCCTCACAGATATAAACATCGATAACTCCGCTTCTATTCGTCGTATGCGAATCTGCGGCATAGCAATTTGTAGCTTAAAGCACGACACATCGACCCACCTTATACCGATATGCGACGAACTTGCATAGTTTCGTCAAACATCGATCGTTTCGAGTGGTAGGCAATCCGGTCGTCAATGGTGATTCATGGCCTCACAGATATAAACAACTATTACTCCGCTTCTATTCGTCGTATGCAAATCTGCGACATAGCACTTTGTAGCTTAAAACACGACACATCGACCCACCTTATACCGATCTGCGACGAACTTGCATAGTTTCGTCAAACGTCGATCGTTCCGAGTGGTAGGCAATCCTGCCGTCAATGGTGATTCATGGCCTCACAGATAGAAACAACTATAACTCCGCCTCTATTCGTCGAATGCAAATCTGCGACATAGCAATTTGTAGCTTAAAGCACGATACATCGACCCACCTTATACCGATCTGCGACGAACTTGCATAGTTTCGTCAAACATCGATCGTTTCGAGTGGTAGGCATTCTGGCCGTCAATGATGATTCATGACCTCACAGATATAAACAACTACAACTCCGCTTCTATTCGTCGTATGCAAATCTGCGACATAGCAATTTGTAGCTTAAAACACGACACATCGACCCAGCTTATACCGATCTGCGAAGAACTTGCATAGTTTCGTCAAACGTCGATCGTTCCGAGTGGTAGGCAATCCGGCCGTCAATGGTGATTCATGGCCTGACAGATATAAACAACTATAACTCCACTTCTATTCGTCCTATGCGAATCTGCGACATAGCAATTTGTAGCTTAAAACACGACACATCGACCCATCTTATACCGATCTGCGAAGAACTTGCATAGTTTCGTCAACCGTCGATCGTTCCGAGTGGTAGGCAATCCTGCCGTCAATGGTGATTCATGGCCTCACAGATATAAACAACTATAACTCCGCTTCTATTCGTCGTATGCAAATCTGCGACATAGCAATTTGTAGCTTAAAACACGGCACATCGACCCACCTTATACCGATCTGCGAAGAACTTGCATAGTTTCGGCAAACGTCGGTCGTTCCGAGTGGTAGGCAATCCGGCCGTCGATGGTGATTCATGGCCTCACAGATATAGACAACTATAACTCCGCTTCTATTCGTCGTATGCAAATCTGCGACATAGCAATTTGTAGCTTAAAGCACTACACATCGACCCACCTTATACCGATATGAGACGAACTTGCATAGTTTCGCCAAGCGTCGATCGTTCCGAGTGGTAAGCAATCCGGTCGTCAATGGTGATTCATGGCCTCACAGATATAAACATCGATAACTTCGCTTCTATTCGTCGTATGCGAATCTGCGACATAGCAAGTTGTAGCTTAAAACACGGCCCAACGACCCACCTTATACCGATCTGCGACGAACTTGCATAGTTTCGGCAAACGTCGGTCGTTCCGAGTGGTAGGCAATCCGGCCGTCAATGGTGATTCATGGCCTGACAGATACAAACAACTATAACTCCGCTTCTATTCGTCGTACGCAAATCTGCGACATAGCAATTTGTAGCTTAAAACACGACACATCGACCCATCTTATACCGATCTGCGAAGAATTTGCATAGTTTCGTCAAACGTTGATCGTTCCGAGTGGTAGGCAATCCGGCCCTCAATGGTGGTTCATGGCCTGACAGATATAAACAACTATAACTCCGCTTCTATTCGTCGCACGCAAATATGCGACACAGCAATTTGTAGCCTAAAACACGACACATCGAGCCACCTTATACCGATCTGCGACGAACTTGCACAGTTTTGTCAAACGTCGATCGTTCCGAGTGGTAGGCAATCCTGCCGTCAATGGTGATTCATGGCCTCACAAAAATAAACAACTATAACTCCGCCTCTATTCGTCGTATGCAAATCTGCGACATAGCAGGTTGTAGCTTAAAACACGACACATAGACCCACCTTATACCGATCTGCGACGAACTTGCATAGTTTCGTCAAACATCGATCGTTTCGAGTGGTAGGCAATCCGGCCGTCAATGGTGATTCACGGCCTGACAGATATAAACAACTATAACTCCGCTTCTATTCGTCGTACGCAAATCTGCGACATAGCAATTTGTAGCCTAAAACACGACACATCGAGCCACCTTATACCGATCTGCGACGAACTTGCATAGTTTCGGCAAATGTCGATCGTTCCGAGTGGTAGGCAATCCGGTCGTCAATGGTGATTCATGGCCTCACAGATATAAACATCGATAACTCCGCTTCTATTCGTCGTACGCAAATCTGCGACATAGCAATTTGTAGCCTAAAACACGACACATCGACCCACCTTATACCGATCTGCGACGAACTTGCATAGTTTCGTCAAACATCGATTGTTTCGAGTGGAAGGCAATCCGGCCGTCAATGGTGATTCATGGCCTGACAGATATAAACAACTATAACTCCACTTCTATTCGTAGTATGCGAATCTGCGACATAGCAATTTGTAGCTTAAAACACGACACATCGACCCATCTTATACCAAACTGCGAAGAACTTGCATAGTTTCGTCAAACCTCGATCGTTCCGAGTGGTAGGCAATCCTGCCGTCAATGGTGATTCATGGCCTCACAGATATAAACAATTATAACTCCGCCTCTATTCGTCGTATGCAAATCTGCGACATAGCAATTTGTAGCTTAAAACACGACACATCGACCCATCTTATACCGATCTGCGAAGAACAGGCATAGTTTCGTCAAACGTCGATCGTTCCGAGTGGTAGGCAATCCTGCCGTCAATGGTGATTCATGGCCTGACCGATATAAACAACTATAACTGCGCTTCTATTCGTCGTACGCAAATCTGCGACATAGCAATTTGTAGCCTAAAACACGACACATCGAGCCACCTTATACCGATCTGCGACGAACTTGCATAGTTTCGTCAAACGTCGATCGTTCCGAGTGGTAGGCAATCCTGTCGTCAATGGTGATAAATGGCCTCACAGATATAAACATCGATAAATCCGCTTCTATTCGTCGTATGCGAATCTGCGACACAGCAACTTGTAGCTTCAAAAACGGCCCAACGACCCACCTTATACCGATCTGCGACGAACTTGCATAGTTTCGTCAAACATCGATCGTTTCGAGTGGAAGGCAATCCGGCCGTCAATGGTGATTCATGACCTCACAGATATAAACAACTACAACTCCGCTTCTATTCGTCGTATGCAAATCTGCGACATAGCAATTTGTAGCTTAAAGCACGACACATCGACCCACATTATACCGATCTGCGACGAACTTGCATAGTTTTGTCAAACATCGATCGTTTCGAGTGGGAAGCAATCCGGCCGTCAATGGTGATTCATGGCCTCACAGATATAAACAACAATAACTTCGCTTCTATTCGTCGTATGCGAATATGCGACATAGCAATTTGTAGCTTAAAACACGTCACATCGACCCACCTTGTGCCGATCTGCGACGAACTTGCATGGTTGCGACAATCGTCGATCGTTTCGAGTGGTAGGGAATCCGGCCGTCAATGGTGATTCATGGCCTCACAGATATAAACAACAATAACTCCGCTTCTATTCGTCGTATGCGAATCTGCGACATAGCAATTTGTAGCTTAAAACACGCACCAACGAACCACCTTATACCGATCTGCGACGAACTTGCATAGTTTCGTCAAACATCGATCGTTTCGAGTGGTAGGCAATCCTGCCGTCAATGGTGATTCATGGCCAGACAGATATATACAACTATAACTCCGCTTCTATTCGTCGAATCCAAATCTGCGACATAGTAATTTGTAGCTTAAAACACGTCACATCGACCCACCTTGTGCCGAATTGCGACGAACTTGCATGGTTTCGTCAAACGTCGATTGTTTCGAGTGGTAGGGAATCCGGCCGTCAATGGTGATTCATGGCCTCACAGATATAAACAACAATAACTCCGCGTTCTATTCGTCGTATGCGAATCTGCGACATAGCAATTTGTAGCTTAAAACACGTCACATCGAACCACCTTGTGCCGATCTGCGACGAACTTGCATGGTTTCGACAATCGTCGATCGTTTCGAGTGGTAGGGAATCCGGCCGTCAATGGTGATTCATGGCCTGACATATATAAACAACTATAACTACGCTTCTATTCGTCGTATGCCAATCTCCGACATAGCAATTTGTAGCTTAAAACACGTCACATCGACCCACCTTGTACCGATCTGCGACCAACTTGCATAGTTTCGTCAAACGTCGATCGTTTCGAGTGGTAAGCAATCCGGCCGTCAATGGTGATTCATGGCCTCACAGATATAAACAACTATAACTCAGCTTATATTCGTCGTATGCGAATCTGCGACATAGCAATTTGTAGCTTAAAACACGCTTCAACGAACCACCTTATGCCGATCTGCGACGAACTTGCATAGTTTCGTCAAACATCGATCGTTTCGAGTGGTAGGCAATCCTGCCGTCAATGGTGATTGTTGGCCTCACAGATATAAACAACTTTAACTCCGCTTCTATTCGTCGTATGCAAATCTGCGACATAGCAATATGTAGCATAAAACACGCCCCAACGAACCACCTTATACCGGTCTGCGACGAACTTGCATAGTTTTGTCAAACATCGATCGTTTCTAGTGGAAAGCAATCCGGCCGTCAATGGTGATTCGTGGCCTGACAGATATAAACAACAATAAGTCTGCTTCTATTCGTCGTTTGCAAGTCTGCGACATAGCAATATGTAGCATAAAACACGCCCCAACGAACCACCTTATACCAGTCTGCGACGAACTTGCATAGTTTTGTCAAACATCGATCGTTTCTAGTGGAAAGCAATCCGGCCGTCAATGGTGATTCGTGGCCTGACAGATATAAGCAACTATAACTCCGCTTCTATTCGTCGAATGCAAATCTGCGACATAGCAATTTGTAGCTTAAAACACGTCACATCGACCTACCTTTTACCGATCTGCGACGAACTTGCATGGTTTCGACAATCGTCGATCGTTTCGAGTGGTAGGGAATCCGGCCGTCAATGGTGATTCATGGCCTGACATATATAAACAACTACAACTACGCTTCTATTCGTCGTATGCCAATCTCCGACATAGCAATTTGTAGCTTAAAACACGTCACATCGACCCACCTTGTACCGATCTGCGACCAACTTGCATAGTTTCGTCAAACGTCGATCGTTTCGAGTGGTAGGCAATCCGGCCGTCAATGGTGATTCATGGCCTCACAGATATAAACAACAATAAGTCTGCTTCTATTCGTCGTTTGCAAATCTGCGACATTGCAATATGTAGCTTACAACAGGACACATCGACCCACCTTATACCGATCTGCGAAAATCTTGCATAATTTTTTCAAACATCGATCGTTTCTAGTGGAAAGCAATCCGGCCGTCAGTGGTGATTCATGGCCTCACAGATATAAACAACAATAACTCCGCTTCAATACGTCGTATGCAAATCTGCGACATAGCAATTTGTAGCTTAAAACACGCCCCAACGTACCACCTTATACCGATCTGCGACGAACTTGCATAGTTTCGTCAAACATCGATCGTTTCGAGTGGTAGGCAATCCTGCCGTCAATGGTGATTCATGGCCAGACAGATATATACAACTATAACTCCGCTTCTATTCGTCGAATGCAAATCTGCGACATAGTAATTTGTAGCTTAAAACACGTCACATCGACCCACCTTGTGCCGAATTGCGACGAACTTGCATGGTTTCGTCAAACGTCGATTGTTTCGAGTGGTAGGGAATCCGGCCGTCAATGGTGATTCATGGCCTCACAGATATAAACAACAATAACTCCGCGTTCTATTCGTCGTATGCGAATCTGCGACATAGCAATTTGTAGCTTAAAACACGTCACATCGACCCACCTTGTGCCGATCTGCGACGAACTTGCATGGTTTCGTCAAACGTCGATCGTTTCGAGTGGTAGGGAATCCGACCGTCAATGGTGATTCATGGCCAGACAGATATAAACAACTATAACTCCGCTCCTATTCGTCGTATGCGAATCTGCGACATAGCAATTTGTAGCTTACAACAGGACACATCGACCCACCTTATACCGATCTGCGAAAATCTTGCATAATGTTTTCAAACATCGATCGTTTCTAGTGGAAAGCAATCCGGCCGTCAGTGGTGATTCATGGCCTCACAGATATAAACAACAATAACTCCGCTTCAATACGTCGTATGCAAATCTGCGACATAGCAATTTGTAGCTTAAAACACGACACATCGACCCACCTCATACCGATCTGCGACATACTTGTATAGTTTCGTCAAACGTCGATCGTTTCGAGTGGTAGGCAATCCGGTCGTCAATGGTGATTCATGGCCTCACAGATATAAACAACAATAACTCCGCTTCTATTCGTCGTATGCGAATCTGCGACGTAGCAATTTGTAGCTTAAAACACGCCCCAACGAACCACCTTATACCGATCTGCGACGAACTTGCATGGTTTCGTCAAACGTCGATCGTTTCGAGTGGTAGGGAATCCGGCCGCCAATGGTGATTCATGGCCTCACAGATATAAACAACAATAACTCCGCTTCTATTCGTCGTATGCGAATCTGCGACATAGCAATTTGTAGCTTAAAACAGGACACATCGACCCACCTTATACCGATCTGCGAAAATCTTGCATAATTTTGTCAAACAACGTTCGTTTCGAGTGGAAAGCAATCCGGCCGTCAATGGTGATTCATGGCCAGACAGATATAAGCAACTATAACTCCGCTTCTATTCGTCGTATGCGAATCTGCGACATAGCAATTTGTAGCTTAAGGGGTCTGGCCACCTTGTAAATATTTTTTTTTCATTTTTTTTTTATTGTTTTATAATAATCTTTGGAATGTTACGCATCATTTAATCCATAGTTGGTACTGAAAATCGTAAAATTGCTAAAGTTACAGGTATTTCTCGGTAGGAAGGTCGAGCCGCTGCGAGCGGTCGACCGCGCGGCTCGATCACTGTATGTAACTCGCACGGTTCAGCACGTGCAACTGTCCTATTGTGTCCTTTGTATGGGTTAGTAGAATTGTTTACTCGAATCCATACGAAGAAAAAGTGATGAAAAAAGAATGCGTAGGTCATGTGCAGAAAAGGATATGCACACGACTTCGTAAAATCAAAAAAGAAAAGAAAGGTCTTGCTGGCAATGGAGAGCTGACCGATAAACTAATTAACGAGCTAACAATATATTACGGTCTCGCTATTCGAAGGTTCTCTAACTCTAAAGACGAAATGAAGAAAGCTATTGGGGCAACATTCAAGCACAAGAGCTCGACCGACGAAATCCCGCAGCATGAAAATTGTCCTCCGGGAGAAGACTCGTGGTGCTCTTGGCAAATATCAAAAGCGATTGGCACTTTGGATGAATATCTACACAAGAATCCTCTGCCTCAAATTGTTCAAGATGCAATTCGACCTGTTTATGAGGACCTCACTTCAGATGAATTGTTAGAACGGTGCGAAGGAGGCTTCACGCAAAACGCCAACGAAAGCGTCAACTCCGTCATCTGGTCAATGGCTCCAAAAACGAGTTCCAACGGTGCGAAAACCGTCGAAATTGACAGTTACATTGCTATCAGCACTTTCAACGATGGGTACAACAGTATTTTGCTGATGATGAAGCTCATGGATCTAAGCATCGGAGATCGCTGCTACGATTTCTGTAGGGCAGTCGCCGAGAAACGTTGCGCTACAGCAAATGTCCGAGAGAAAAAAAGTACGAAAGAAGCACGCCAAGCACGTAGATCTTCGCAAAAAGAGGCCCAGGATGCTCAAACAGCTGCCGAAGAGGACATGTATGGACCAGGAATCGCTGATTGAAGGTAAGACTCACAAAAACCGCGCCGTCAGCCGAATAATCGCACGTTTACTTTCTTTTGCGATTATCTCGAAACGGCTCTTCGTATATCTCGTAAACTATCGGTCCGATTGCTCTGAAATTTGAACACAGTACTTTTAGATACATTATCTAAAGCGTAACGTAGGATTTTTGCGATTACTTGATTAGTTTTTTTTTAATGACGTTTTTTCTCGTGAAATTTCGGTGAAAATCGTGAAAAAAAATTCTTCGGCTCACCATAATTTCCCTAATGTAAAAATAGAAATTTCCCTACGTGTCGCCCTTGCAATATGATCCAGGAATAAGCTAATTTTTTTTTTTTCAGATGCAAAATGTAGCAGGTAGTCATGGAGCCGCCCACGTGCGTTTCGTGCCGAGGGCCTTCACCAAAGTGAACGAAACGCCGGTATTTTTTATTTTTTTATCACGAAATTTTTTTCACTTGTTCACTAAACCGTTTTCTAGTATGCGACAAAAAATAAAAGAATTTTGTGCTTTATTTTCGCGTTTATGAATTTTTAAAAATAGTACTCATCTGGCGAGCGTACAAGGTGGCCAGACCCCTTAAAACACGCCCCAACGAACCACCTTATACCGATCTGCGACGAACTTGCATAGTTTTGTAAAACATCGATTGTTTCGAGTGGTAAGGAATCCGGCCGTCAATGGTGATTCATGGCCTCACAGATATAAACAACAATAACTCCGCTTCTATTCGTCGTATGCGAATCTGCGACATAGCAATTTGTAGCTTAAAACACGCACCAACGAACCACCTTATACCGATCTGCGACGAACTTGCATAATTTTGTCAAACATCGATCGTGTCGAGTGGAAGGCAATCCGGCCGTCAATGGTGATTCATGGCCTCACAGATATAAACAACAATAAGACCGCTACTATTCGTCGTATGCAAATCTGCGACATAGCAATTTGTAGCATAAAACACGGCCCAACGACCCACCTTTTACCGATCTGCGACGTACTTGCATAGTTTCGTCAAACGTTGATCGTTTCGAGTGGTAGGCAATTCGGTCGTCATTGGTGATTCATGGCCTCACAGATATAAACATCGACAACTCCGCTTCTATTCGTCGTATGCGAATCTGCGACATAGCGATTTGTAGCTTGAAACATGTCCCAACGACCCACCTTATACCGATCTGCGATGAACTTGCATAGTTTCGTCAAACATCGATCGTTTCGAGTGGTAGGCAATCCTGCCGTCAATGGTGATTCATGGCCAGACAGATATAAACAACTATAGCTCCGCTTCTATTCGTCGAATGCAAATCTGCGACATACCAATTTGTAGCTTAAAACACGTCACATCGACCCACCTTGTGCCGAATTGCGACGAACTTGCATGGTTTCGTCAAACGTCGATCGTTTCGAGTGGTAGGGAATCCGGCCGTCAATGGTGATTCATGGCGTCACAGATATAAACAACAATAACTCCGCGTTCTATTCGTCGTATGCGAATCTACGACATAGCAATTTGTAGCTTAAAACACGTCACATCGACCCACCTTGTGCCGATCTGCGACGAACTTGCATGGTTTCGACAATGGTCGATCGTTTCGAGTGGTAGGCAATCCGGCCGTCAATGGTGATTCATGGCCTCACAGATATAAACAACAATAACTCCGCTTCTATTCGTCGTATGCAAATCTGCGACATAGCAATTTGTAGCATAAAACACGGCCCAACGACCCACCTTGTACCGATCTGCGACGAACTTGCATAGTTTCGTCAAACGTCGATCGTTTCGAGTGGTAAGCAATCCGGCCGTCAATAGTGATTCATGGCCTCACAGATATAAACAACTATAACTCAGCTTATATTCGTCGTATGCGAATCTGCGACATAGCAATTTGTAGCTTAAAACACGCCCCAACGAACCACCTTATACCGATCTGCGACGAACTTGCATAGTTTTGTCAAACATCGATTGTTTCGAGTCGTAAGCAATCCGGGTGTCAATGGTGATTCATGGCCTCACAGATATAACCAACTATAACTCAGCTTCTATTCGTCGTATGCGAATCTGCGACATAGGAATTTGTAGCTTAAAACACGCCCCAACGAACCACCTTATACCGATCTGCGACGAACTTGCATAGTTTTGTCAAACATCGATTGTTTCGAGTGGTAAGCAATCCGGGTGTCAATGGTGATTCATGGCCTCACAGATATAAACAACTATAACTCAGCTTCTATTCGTCGTAAGCGAATCTGCGACACAGCAATTTGTAGCTTAAAACACGCCCCAACGAACCACCTTATACCGATCTGCGACGAACTTACATAGTTTTGTCAAACATCGATCGTTTCGAGTGGGAAGCAATCCGGCCGTCAATGGTGATTCATGGCCTCACAGATATAAACAACAATAACTTCGCTTCTGTTCGTCGTATGCGAATATGCGACATAGCAATTTGTAGCTTAAAACACGTCACATCGACCCACCTTGTGCCGATCTGCGACGAACTTGCATGGTTGCGACAATCGTCGATCGTTTCGAGTGGTAGGGAATCCGGCCGTCAATGGTGATTCATGGCCTCACAGATATAAACAACAATAACTCAGCTTCTATTCGTCGTATGCGAATCTGCGACATAGCAATTTGTAGCTTAAAACACGCACCAACGAACCACCTTATACCGATCTGCGACGAACTTGCATAATTTTGTCAAACATCGATCGTTTCGAGTGGAAAGCAATCCGGCCGTCAATGGTGATTCGTGGCCTGACAGATATAAGCAACTATAACTCCGCTTCTATTCGTCGAATGCAATTCTGCGACATAGCAATTTGTAGCTTAAAACACGTCACATCGACCCACCTTGTGCCAATCTGCGACGAACTTGCATGGTTTCGTCAAACGTCGATCGTTTCGAGTGGTAAGCAATCCGGCCGTCAATGGTGATTCATGGCCTCACAGATATAAACAACTATAACTCAGCTTATATTCGTCGTATGCGAATCTGCGACATAGCAATTTGTAGCTTAAAACACGCCCCAACGAACCACCTTATACCGATCTGCGACGAACGTGCATAGTTTCGTCAAACGTCGATCGTTTCGAGTGGTAAGCAATCCGGCCGTCAATGGTGATTCATGGCCTCACAGATATAAACAACTATAACTCAGCTTATATTCGTCGTATGCGAATCTGCGACATAGCAATTTGTAGCTTAAAACACGCCCCAACGAACCACCTTATACCGATCTGCGACGAACTTGCATAGTTTTGTCAAACATCGATTGTTTCGAGTGGTAAGCAATCCGGGTGTCAATGGTGATTCATGGCCTCACAGATATAAACAACTATAACTCAGCTTCTATTCGTCGTATGCGAATCTGCGACATAGCAATTTGTAGCTTAAAACACGCCCCAACGAACCACCTTATACCGATCTGCGACGAACTTGCATAGTTTTGTCAAACATCGATTGTTTCGAGTGGTAAGCAATCCGGGTGTCAATGGTGATTCATGGCCTCACAGATATAAACAACTATAACTCAGCTTCTATTCGTCGTAAGCGAATCTGCGACACAGCAATTTGTAGCTTAAAACACGCCCCAACGAACCACCTTATACCGATCTGCGACGAACTTGCATAGTTTTGTCAAACATCGATTGTTTCGAGTGGTAAGCAATCCGGGTGTCAATGGTGATTCATGGCCTCACAGATATAAACAACTATAACTCAGCTTCTATTCGTCGTAAGCGAATCTGCGACACAGCAATTTGTAGCTTAAAACACGCCCCAACGAACCACCTTATACCGATCTGCGACGAACTTACATAGTTTTGTCAAACATCGATCGTTTCGAGTGGGAAGCAATCCGGCCGTCAATGGTGATTCATGGCCTCACAGATATAAACAACAATAACTTCGCTTCTGTTCGTCGTATGCGAATATGCGACATAGCAATTTGTAGCTTAAAACACGTCACATCGACCCACCTTGTGCCGATCTGCGACGAACTTGCATGGTTGCGACAATCGTCGATCGTTTCGAGTGGTAGGGAATCCGGCCGTCAATGGTGATTCATGGCCTCACAGATATAAACAACAATAACTCCGCTTCTATTCGTCGTATGCGAATCTGCGACATAGCAATTTGTAGCTTAAAACACGCACCAACGAACCACCTTATACCGATCTGCGACGAACTTGCATAATTTTGTCAAACATCGATCGTTTCGAGTGGAAAGCAATCCGGCCGTCAATGGTGATTCGTGGCCTGACAGATATAAGCAACTATAACTCCGCTTCTATTCGTCGAATGCAATTCTGCGACATAGCAATTTGTAGCTTAAAACACGTCACATCGACCCACCTTGTGCCAATCTGCGACGAACTTGCATGGTTTCGTCAAACGTCGATCGTTTCGAGTGGTAAGCAATCCGGCCGTCAATGGTGATTCATGGCCTCACAGATATAAACAACTATAACTCAGCTTATATTCGTCGTATGCGAATCTGCGACATAGCAATTTGTAGCTTAAAACACGCCCCAACGAACCACCTTATACCGATCTGCGACGAACGTGCATAGTTTCGTCAAACGTCGATCGTTTCGAGTGGTAAGCAATCCGGCCGTCAATGGTGATTCATGGCCTCACAGATATAAACAACTATAACTCAGCTTATATTCGTCGTATGCGAATCTGCGACATAGCAATTTGTAGCTTAAAACACGCCCCAACGAACCACCTTATACCGATCTGCGACGAACTTGCATAGTTTTGTCAAACATCGATTGTTTCGAGTGGTAAGCAATCCGGGTGTCAATGGTGATTCATGGCCTCACAGATATAAACAACTATAACTCAGCTTCTATTCGTCGTATGCGAATCTGCGACATAGCAATTTGTAGCTTAAAACACGCCCCAACGAACCACCTTATACCGATCTGCGACGAACTTGCATAGTTTTGTCAAACATCGATTGTTTCGAGTGGTAAGCAATCCGGGTGTCAATGGTGATTCATGGCCTCACAGATATAAACAACTATAACTCAGCTTCTATTCGTCGTAAGCGAATCTGCGACACAGCAATTTGTAGCTTAAAACACGCCCCATCGAACCACCTTATACCGATCTGCGACGAACTTACATAGTTTTGTCAAACATCGATCGTTTCGAGTGGGAAGCAATCCGGCCGTCAATGGTGATTCATGGCCTCACAGATATAAACAACAATAACTTCGCTTCTATTCGTCGTATGCGAATATGCGACATAGCAATTTGTAGCTTAAAACACGTCACATCGACCCACCTTGTGCCGATCTGCGACGAACTTGCATGGTTGCGACAATCGTCGATCGTTTCGAGTGGTAGGGAATCCGGCCGTCAATGGTGATTCATGGCCTCACAGATATAAACAACAATAACTCCGCTTCTATTCGTCGTATGCGAATCTGCGACATAGCAATTTGTAGCTTAAAACACGCACCAACGAACCACCTTATACCGATCTGCGACGAACTTGCATAATTTTGTCAAACATCGATCGTTTCGAGTGGAAAGCAATCCGGCCGTCAATGGTGATTCGTGGCCTGACAGATATAAACAACTATAACTCAGCTTATATTCGTCGTATGCGAATCTGCGACATAGCAATTTGTAGCTTAAAACACGCCCCAACGAACCACCTTATACCGATCTGCGACGAACTTGCATAGTTTCGTCAAACGTCGATCGTTTCGAGTGGTAAGCAATCCGGGTGTCAATGGTGATTCATGGCCTCACAGATATAAACAACTATAACTCAGCTTCTATTCGTCGTATGCGAATCTGCGACATAGCAATTTGTAGCTTAAAACACGCCCCAACGAACCACCTTATACCGATCTGCGACGAACTTGCATAGTTTTGTCAAACATCGATTGTTTCGAGTGGTAAGCAATCCGGGTGTCAATGGTGATTCATGGACGCACAGATATAAACAACTATAACTCAGCTTCTATTCGTCGTAAGCGAATCTGCGACACAGCAATTTGTAGCTTAAAACACGCCCCATCGAACCACCTTATACCGATCTGCGACGAACTTACATAGTTTTGTCAAACATCGATCGTTTCGAGTGGGAAGCAATCCGGCCGTCAATGGTGATTCATGGCTTCACAGATATAAACAACAATAACTTCGCTTCTATTCGTCGTATGCGAATATGCGACATAGCAATTTGTAGCTTAAAACACGTCACATCGACCCACCTTGTGCCGATCTGCGACGAACTTGCATGGTTGCGACAATCGTCGATCGTTTCGAGTGGTAGGGAATCCGGCCGTCAATGGTGATTCATGGCCTCACAGATATAAACAACAATAACTCCGCTTCTATTCGTCGTATGCGAATCTGCGACATAGCAATTTGTAGCTTAAAACACGCACCAACGAACCACCTTATACCGATCTGCGACGAACTTGCATAATTTTGTCAAACATCGATCGTTTCGAGTGGAAAGCAATCCGGCCGTCAATGGTGATTCGTGGCCTGACAGATATAAGCAACTATAACTCCGCTTCTATTCGTCGAATGCAATTCTGCGACATAGCAATTTGTAGCTTAAAACACGTCACATCGACCCACCTTGTGCCGATCTGCGACGAACTTGCATAGTTTCGTCAAACGTCGATCGTTTCGAGTGGTAATCAATCCGGCCGTCAATGGTGATTCATGGCCTCACAGATATAAACAACAATAACTCCGCTTCTATTCGTCGTATGCAAATCTGCGACATAGCAATTTGTAGCATAAAACACGGCCCAACGACCCACCTTGTACCGATCTGCGACGAACTTGCATAGTTTCGTCAAACATCGATCGTTTCGAGTGGTAAGCAATCCGGCCGTCAATGGTGATTCATGGCCTCACAGATATAAACAACTATAACTCAGCTTATATTCGTCGTATGCGAATCTGCGACAGAGCAATTTGTAGCTTAAAACACACCCCAACGAACCACCTTATACCGATCTGCGACGAACTTGCATAGTTTTGTCAAACATCGATTGTTTCGAGTGGTAAGCAATCCGGGTGTCAATGGTGATTCATGGCCTCACAGATATAAACAACTATAACTCAGCTTCTATTCGTCGTATGCGAATCTGCGACATAGCAATTTGTAGCTTAAAACACGCCCCAACGAACCACCTTATACCGATCTGCGACGAACTTGCATAGTTTTGTCAAACATCGATTGTTTCGAGTGGTAAGCAATCCGGGTGTCAATGGTGATTCATGGCCTCACAGATATAAACAACTATAACTCAGCTTCTATTCGTCGTAAGCGAATCTGCGACACAGCAATTTGTAGCTTAAAACACGCCCCAAACGAACCACCTTATACCGATCTGCGACGAACTTACATAGTTTTGTCAAACATCGATCGTTTCGAGTGGGAAGCAATCCGGCCGTCAATGGTGATTCATGGCCTCACAGATATAAACAACAATAACTTCGCTTCTATTCGTCGTATGCGAATATGCGACATAGCAATTTGTAGCTTAAAACACGACACATCGAACCATCTTGTGCCGATCTGCGACGAACTTGCATGGTTGCGACAATCGTCGATCGTTTCGAGTGGTAGGGAATCCGGCCGTCAATGGTGATTCATGGCCTCACAGATATAAACAACAATAACTCCGCTTCTATTCGTCGTATGCGAATCTGCGACATAGCAATTTGTAGCTTAAAACACGCACCAACGAACCACCTTATACCGATCTGCGACGAACTTGCATAATTTTGTCAAACATCGATCGTTTCGAGTGGAAAGCAATCCGGCCGTCAATGGTGATTCGTGGCCTGACAGATATAAGCAACTATAACTCCGCTTCTATTCGTCGAATGCAATTCTGCGACATAGCAATTTGTAGCTTAAAACACGTCACATCGACCCACCTTGTGCCAATCTGCGACGAACTTGCATAGTTTCGTCAAACGTCGATCGTTTCGAGTGGTAAGCAATCCGGCCGTCAATGGTGATTCATGGCCTCACAGATATAAACAACTATAACTCAGCTTATATTCGTCGTATGCGAATCTGCGACATAGCAATTTGTAGCTTAAAACACGCCCCAACGAACCACCTTATACCGATCTGCGACGAACTTGCATAGTTTTGTCAAACATCGATTGTTTCGAGTGGTAAGCAATCCGGGTGTCAATGGTGATTCATGGCCTCACAGATATAAACAACTATAACTCAGCTTCTATTCGTCGTATGCGAATCTGCGACATAGCAATTTGTAGCTTAAAACACGCCCCAACGAGCCACCTTATACCGATCTGCGACGAAATTGCATAGTTTTGTCAAACATCGATTGTTTCGAGTGGTAAGAAATCCGGGTGTCAATGGTGATTCATGGCCTCACAGATATAAACAACTATAACTCAGCTTCTATTCGCCGTAAGCGAATCTGCGACACAGCAATTTGTAGCTTAAAACACGCCCCAACGAACCACCTTATACCGATCTGCGACGAACTTACATAGTTTTGTCAAACATCGATCGTTTCGAGTGGGAAGCAATCCGGCCGTCAATGGTGATTCATGGCCTCACAGATATAAACAACAATAACTTCGCTTCTATTCGTCGTATGCGAATATGCGACATAGCAATTTGTAGCTTAAAACACGTCACATCGACCCACCTTGTGCCGATCTGCGACGAACTTGCATGGTTGCGACAATCGTCGATCGTTTCGAGTGGTAGGGAATCCGGCCGTCAATGGTGATTCATGGCCTCACAGATATAAACAACAATAACTCCGCTTCTATTCGTCGTATGCGAATCTGCGACATAGCAATTTGTAGCTTAAAACACGCACCAACGAACCACCTTATACCGATCTGCGACGAACTTGCATAATTTTGTCAAACATCGATCGTTTCGAGTGGAAAGCAATCCGGCCGTCAATGGTGATTCGTGGCCTGACAGATATAAGCAACTATAACTCCGCTTCTATTCGTCGAATGCAATTCTGCGACATAGCAATTTGTAGCTTAAAACACGTCACATCGACCCACCTTGTGCCGATCTGCGACGAACTTGCATAGTTTCGTCAAACGTCGATCGTTTCGAGTGGTAAGCAATCCGGCCGTCAATGGTGATTCATGGCCTCACAGATATAAACAACTATAACTCAGCTTATATTCGTCGTATGCGAATCTGCGACATAGCAATTTGTAGCTTAAAACACGCCCCAACGAACCACCTTATACCGATCTGCGACGAACTTGCATAGTTTCGTCAAACGTCGATCGTTTCGAGTGGTAAGCAATCCGGCCGTCAATGGTGATTCATGGCCTCACAGATATAAACAACTATAACTCAGCTTATATTCGTCGTATGCGAATCTGCGACATAGCAATTTGTAGCTTAAAACACGCCCCAACGAACCACCTTATACCGATCTGCGACGAACTTGCATAGTTTTGTCAAACATCGATTGTTTCGAGTGTTAAGCAATCCGGGTGTCAATGGTGATTCATGGCCTCACAGATATAAACAACTATAACTCAGCTTCTATTCGTCGTCTGCGAATCTGCGACATAGCAATTTGTAGCTTAAAACACGCCCCAACGAACCACCTTATACCGATCTGCGACGAACTTGCATAGTTTTGTCAAACATCGATTGTTTCGAGTGGTAAGCAATCCGGGTGTCAATGGTGATTCATGGCCTCACAGATATAAACAACTATAACTCAGCTTCTATTCGTCGTAAGCGAATCTGCGACACAGCAATTTGTAGCTTAAAACACGCCCCAACGAACCACCTTATACCGATCTGCGACGAACTTACATAGTTTTGTCAAACATCGATCGTTTCGAGTGGGAAGCAATCCGGCCGTCAATGGTGATTCATGGCCTCACAGATATAAACAACAATAACTTCGCTTCTATTCGTCGTATGCGAATATGCGACATAGCAATTTGTAGCTTAAAACACGACACATCGATCCACCTTGTGCCGATCTGCGACGAACTTGCATGGTTGCGACAATCGTCGATCGTTTCGAGTGGTAGGGAATCCGGCCGTCAATGGTGATTCATGGCCTCACAGATATAAACAACAATAACTCCGCTTCTATTCGTCGTATGCGAATCTGCGACATAGCAATTTGTAGCTTAAAACACGCACCAACGAACCACCTTATACCGATCTGCGACGAACTTGCATAATTTTGTCAAACATCGATCGTTTCGAGTGGAAAGCAATCCGGCCGTCAATGGTGATTCGTGGCCTGACAGATATAAGCAACTATAACTCCGCTTCTATTCGTCGAATGCAATTCTGCGACATAGCAATTTGTAGCTTAAAACACGTCACATCGACCCACCTTGTGCCGATCTGCGACGAACTTGCATAGTTTTGTCAAACATCGATTGTTTCGAGTGGTAAGCAATCCGGGTGTCAATGGTGATTCATGGCCTCACAGATATAAACAACTATAACTCAGCTTCTATTCGTCGTAAGCGAATCTGCGACACAGCAATTTGCAGCTTAAAACACGCCCCAACGAACCACCTTATACCGATCTGCGACGAACTTACATAGTTTTGTCAAACATCGATCGTTTCGAGTGGGAAGCAATCCGGCCGTCAATGGTGATTCATGGCCTCACAGATATAAACAACTATAACTCAGCTTCTATTCGTCGTATGCGAATCTGCGACATAGCAATTTGTAGCTTAAAACACGCCCCAACGAACCACCTTATACCGATCTGCGACGAACTTGCATAGTTTTGTCAAACATCGATCGTTTCGAGTGGTAAGCAATCCGGCCGTCAATGGTGATTCATGGCCTCACAGATATAAACAACTATAACTCAGCTTATATTCGTCGTATGCGAATCTGCGACATAGCAATTTGTAGCATAAAACACGCCCCAACGAACCACCTTATACCGATCTGCGACGAACTTGCATAGTTTCGTCAAACGTCGATCGTTTCGAGTGGTAAGCAATCCGGCCGTCAATGGTGATTCATGGCCTCACAGATATAAACAACTATAACTCAGCTTATATTCGTCGTATGCGAATCTGCGACATAGCAATTTGTAGCTTAAAACACGCCCCAACGAACCACCTTATACCGATCTGCGACGAACTTGCATAGTTTTGTCAAACATCGATCGTTTCGAGTGGTAAGCAATCCGGCCGTCAATGGTGATTCATGGCCTCACAGATATAAACAACTATAACTCAGCTTCTATTCGTCGTATGCGAATCTGCGACATAGCAATTTGTAGCTTAAAACACGCCCCAACGAACCACCTTATACCGATCTGCGACGAACTTGCATAGTTTTGTCAAACATCGATTGTTTCGAGTGGTAAGCAATCCGGGTGTCAATGGTGATTCATGGCCTCACAGATATAAACAACTATAACTCAGCTTCTATTCGTCGTAAGCGAATCTGCGACACAGCAATTTGTAGCTTAAAACACGCCCCATCGAACCACCTTATACCGATCTGCGACGAACTTACATAGTTTTGTCAAACATCGATCGTTTCGAGTGGGAAGCAATCCGGCCGTCAATGGTGATTCATGGCCTCACAGATATAAACAACAATAACTTCGCTTCTATTCGTCGTATGCGAATATGCGACATAGCAATTTGTAGCTTAAAACACGTCACATCGACCCACCTTGTGCCGATCTGCGACGAACTTGCATGGTTGCGACAATCGTCGATCGTTTCGAGTGGTAGGGAATCCGGCCGTCAATGGTGATTCATGGCCTCACAGATATAAACAACAATAACTCCGCTTCTATTCGTCGTATGCGAATCTGCGACATAGCAATTTGTAGCTTAAAACACGCACCAACGAACCACCTTATACCGATCTGCGACGAACTTGCATAATTTTGTCAAACATCGATCGTTTCGAGTGGAAAGCAATCCGGCCGTCAATGGTGATTCGTGGCCTGACAGATATAAGCAACTATAACTCCGCTTCTATTCGTCGAATGCAATTCTGCGACATAGCAATTTGTAGCTTAAAACACGTCACATCGACCCACCTTGTGCCGATCTGCGACGAACTTGCATAGTTTCGTCAAACGTCGATCGTTTCGAGTGGTAAGCAATCCGGCCGTCAATGGTGATTCATGGCCTCACAGATATAAACAACAATAACTCCGCTTCTATTCGTCGTATGCAAATCTGCGACATAGCAATTTGTAGCATAAAACACGGCCCAACGACCCACCTTGTACCGATCTGCGACGAACTTGCATAGTTTCGTCAAACATCGATCGTTTCGAGTGGTAAGCAATCCGGCCGTCAATGGTGATTCATGGCCTCACAGATATAAACAACTATAACTCAGCTTATATTCGTCGTATGCGAATCTGCGACAGAGCAATTTGTAGCTTAAAACACGCCCCAACGAACCACCTTATACCGATCTGCGACGAACTTGCATAGTTTTGTCAAACATCGATTGTTTCGAGTGGTAAGCAATCCGGGTGTCAATGGTGATTCATGGCCTCACAGATATAAACAACTATAACTCAGCTTCTATTCGTCGTATGCGAATCTGCGACATAGCAATTTGTAGCTTAAAGCACGCCCCAACGAACCACCTTATACCGATCTGCGACGAACTTGCATAGTTTTGTCAAACATCGATTGTTTCGAGTGGTAAGCAATCCGGGTGTCAATGGTGATTCATGGCCTCACAGATATAAACAACTATAACTCAGCTTCTATTCGTCGTAAGCGAATCTGCGACACAGCAATTTGTAGCTTAAAACACGCCCCAACGAACCAGCTTATACCGATCTGCGACGAACTTACATAGTTTTGTCAAACATCGATCGTTTCGAGTGGGAAGCAATCCGGCCGTCAATGGTGATTCATGGCCTCACAGATATAAACAACAATAACTTCGCTTCTATTCGTCGTATGCGAATATGCGACATAGCAATTTGCAGCTTAAAACACGTCACATCGACCCACCTTGTGCCGATCTGCGACGAACTTGCATGGTTGCGACAATCGTCGATCGTTTCGAGTGGTAGGGAATCCGGCCGTCAATGGTGATTCATGGCCTCACAGATATAAACAACAATAACTCCGCTTCTATTCGTCGTATGCGAATCTGCGACATAGCAATTTGTAGCTCAAAACACGCACCAACGAACCACCTTATACCGATCTGCGACGAACTTGCATAATTTTGTCAAACATCGATCGTTTCGAGTGGAAAGCAATCCGGCCGTCAATGGTGATTCGTGGCCTGACAGATATAAGCAACTATAACTCCGCTTCTATTCGTCGAATGCAATTCTGCGACATAGCAATTTGTAGCTTAAAACACGTCACATCGACCCACCTTGTGCCGATCTGCGACGAACTTGCATAGTTTCGTCAAACGTCGATCGTTTCGAGTGGTAAGCAATCCGGCCGTCAATGGTGATTCATGGCCTCACAGATATAAACAACTATAACTCAGCTTCTATTCGTCGTATGCGAATCTGCGACATAGCAATTTGTAGCTTAAAACACGCCCCAACGAACCACCTTATACCGATCTGCGACGAACTTGCATAGTTTTGTCAAACATCGATTGTTTCGAGTGGTAAGCAATCCGGGTGTCAATGGTGATTCATGGCCTCACAGATATAAACAACTATAACTCAGCTTCTATTCGTCGTAAGCGAATCTGCGACACAGGAATTTGTAGCTTAAAACACGCCCCAAACGAACCACCTTATACCGATCTGCGACGAACTTACATAGTTTTGTCAAACATCGATCGTTTCGAGTGGGAAGCAATCCGGCCGTCAATGGTGATTCATGGCCTCACAGATATAAACAACAATAACTTCGCTTCTATTCGTCGTATGCGAATATGCGACATAGCAATTTGTAGCTTAAAACACGACACATCGAACCACCTTGTGCCGATCTGCGACGAACTTGCATGGTTGCGACAATCGTCGATCGTTTCGAGTGGTAGGGAATCCGGCCGTCAATGGTGATTCATGGCCTCACAGATATAAACAACAATAACTCCGCTTCTATTCGTCGTATGCGAATCTGCGACATAGCAATTTGTAGCTTAAAACACGCACCAACGAACCACCTTATACCGATCTGCGACGAACTTGCATAATTTTGTCAAACATCGATCGTTTCGAGTGGAAAGCAATCCGGCCGTCAATGGTGATTCGTGGCCTGACAGATATAAGCAACTATAACTCCGCTTCTATTCGTCGAATGCAATTCTGCGACATAGCAATTTGTAGCTTAAAACACGTCACATCGACCCACCTTGTGCCAATCTGCGACGAACTTGCATAGTTTCGTCAAACGTCGATCGTTTCGAGTGGTAAGCAATCCGGCCGTCAATGGTGATTCATGGCCTCACAGATATAAACAACTATAACTCAGCTTATATTCGTCGTATGCGAATCTGCGACATAGCAATTTGTAGCTTAAAACACGCCCCAACGAACCACCCTATACCGATCTGCGACGAACTTGCATAGTTTTGTCAAACATCGATTGTTTCGAGTGGTAAGCAATCCGGGTGTCAATGGTGATTCATGGCCTCACAGATATAAACAACTATAACTCAGCTTCTATTCGTCGTATGCGAATCTGCGACATAGCAATTTGTAGCTTAAAACACGCCCCAACGAGCCACCTTATACCGATCTGCGACGAACTTGCATAGTTTTGTCAAACATCGATTGTTTCGAGTGGTAAGAAATCCGGGTGTCAATGGTGATTCATGGCCTCACAGATATAAACAACTATAACTCAGCTTCTATTCGCCGTAAGCGAATCTGCGACACAGCAATTTGTAGCTTAAAACACGCCCCAACGAACCACCTTATACCGATCTGCGACGAACTTACATAGTTTTGTCAAACATCGATCGTTTCGAGTGGGAAGCAATCCGGCCGTCAATGGTGATTCATGGCCTCACAGATATAAACAACAATAACTTCGCTTCTATTCGTCGTATGCGAATATGCGACATAGCAATTTGTAGCTTAAAACACGTCACATCGACCCACCTTGTGCCGATCTGCGACGAACTTGCATGGTTGCGACAATCGTCGATCGTTTCGAGTGGTAGGGAATCCGGCCGTCAATGGTGATTCATGGCCTCACAGATATAAACAACAATAACTCCGCTTCTATTCGTCGTATGCGAATCTGCGACATAGCAATTTGTAGCTTAAAACACGCACCAACGAACCACCTTATACCGATCTGCGACGAACTTGCATAATTTTGTCAAACATCGATCGTTTCGAGTGGAAAGCAATCCGGCCGTCAATGGTGATTCGTGGCCTGACAGATATAAGCAACTATAACTCCGCTTCTATTCGTCGAATGCAATTCTGCGACATAGCAATTTGTAGCTTAAAACACGTCACATCGACCCACCTTGTGCCGATCTGCGACGAACTTGCATAGTTTCGTCAAACGTCGATCGTTTCGAGTGGTAAGCAATCCGGCCGTCAATGGTGATTCATGGCCTCACAGATATAAACAACTATAACTCAGCTTATATTCGTCGTATGCGAATCTGCGACATAGCAATTTGTAGCTTAAAACACGCCCCAACGAACCACCTTATACCGATCTGCGACGAACTTGCATAGTTTCGTCAAACGTCGATCGTTTCGAGTGGTAAGCAATCCGGCCGTCAATGGTGATTCATGGCCTCACAGATATAAACAACTATAACTCAGCTTATATTCGTCGTATGCGAATCTGCGACATAGCAATTTGTAGCTTAAAACACGCCCCAACGAACCACCTTATACCGATCTGCGACGAACTTGCATAGTTTTGTCAAACATCGATTGTTTCGAGTGTTAAGCAATCCGGGTGTCAATGGTGATTCATGGCCTCACAGATATAAACAACTATAACTCAGCTTCTATTCGTCGTCTGCGAATCTGCGACATAGCAATTTGTAGCTTAAAACACGCCCCAACGAACCACCTTATACCGATCTGCGACGAACTTGCATAGTTTTGTCAAACATCGATTGTTTCGAGTGGTAAGCAATCCGGGTGTCAATGGTGATTCATGGCCTCACAGATATAAACAACTATAACTCAGCTTCTATTCGTCGTAAGCGAATCTGCGACACAGCAATTTGTAGCTTAAAACACGCCCCAACGAACCACCTTATACCGATCTGCGACGAACTTACATAGTTTTGTCAAACATCGATCGTTTCGAGTGGGAAGCAATCCGGCCGTCAATGGTGATTCATGGCCTCACAGATATAAACAACAATAACTTCGCTTCTATTCGTCGTATGCGAATATGCGACATAGCAATTTGTAGCTTAAAACACGACACATCGATCCACCTTGTGCCGATCTGCGACGAACTTGCATGGTTGCGACAATCGTCGATCGTTTCGAGTGGTAGGGAATCCGGCCGTCAATGGTGATTCATGGCCTCACAGATATAAACAACAATAACTCCGCTTCTATTCGTCGTATGCGAATCTGCGACATAGCAATTTGTAGCTTAAAACACGCACCAACGAACCACCTTATACCGATCTGCGACGAACTTGCATAATTTTGTCAAACATCGATCGTTTCGAGTGGAAAGCAATCCGGCCGTCAATGGTGATTCGTGGCCTGACAGATATAAGCAACTATAACTCCGCTTCTATTCGTCGAATGCAATTCTGCGACATAGCAATTTGTAGCTTAAAACACGTCACATCGACCCACCTTGTGCCGATCTGCGACGAACTTGCATAGTTTCGTCAAACGTCGATCGTTTCGAGTGGTAAGCAATCCGGGTGTCAATGGTGATTCATGGCCTCACAGATATAAACAACTATAACTCAGCTTCTATTCGTCGTATGCGAATCTGCGACATAGCAATTTGTAGCTTAAAACACGCCCCAACGAACCACCTTATACCGATCTGCGACGAACTTACATAGTTTTGTCAAACATCGATCGTTTCGAGTGGGAAGCAATCCGGCCGTCAATGGTGATTCATGGCCTCACAGATATAAACAACTATAACTCAGCTTCTATTCGTCGTATGCGAATCTGCGACATAGCAATTTGTAGCTTAAAACACGCCCCAACGAACCACCTTATACCGATCTGCGACGAACTTGCATAGTTTTGTCAAACATCGATTGTTTCGAGTGGTAAGCAATCCGGGTGTCAATGGTGATTCATGGCCTCACAGATATAAACAACTATAACTCAGCTTCTATTCGTCGTAAGCGAATCTGCGACACAGCAATTTGTAGCTTAAAACACGCCCCAACGAACCACCTTATACCGATCTGCGACGAACTTACATAGTTTTGTCAAACATCGATCGTTTCGAGTGGGAAGCAATCCGGCCGTCAATGGTGATTCATGGCCTCACAGATATAAACAACAATAACTTCGCTTCTATTCGTCGTATGCGAATATGCGACATAGCAATTGATAGCTTAAAACACGACACATCGATCCACCTTGTGCCGATCTGCGACGAACTTGCATGGTTGCGACAATCGTCGATCGTTTCGAGCGGTAGGGAATCCGGCCGTCAATGGTGATTCATGGCCTCACAGATATAAACAACAATAACTCCGCTTCTATTCGTCGTATGCGAATCTGCGACATAGCAATTTGTAGCTTAAAACACGCACCAACGAACCACCTTATACCGATCTGCGACGAACTTGCATAATTTTGTCAAACATCGATCGTTTCGAGTGGAAAGCAATCCGGCCGTCAATGGTGATTCGTGGCCTGACAGATATAAGCAACTATAACTCCGCTTCTATTCGTCGAATGCAATTCTGCGACATAGCAATTTGTAGCTTAAAACACGTCACATCGACCCACCTTGTGCCGATCTGCGACGAACTTGCATAGTTTCGTCAAACGTCGATCGTTTCGAGTGGTAAGCAATCCGGCCGTCAATGGTGATTCATGGCCTCACAGATATAAACAACTATAACTCAGCTTATATTCGTCGTATGCGAATCTGCGACATAGCAATTTGTAGCTTAAAACACGCCCCAACGAACCACCTTATACCGATCTGCGACGAACTTGCATAGTTTTGTCAAACATCGATTGTTTCGAGTGGTAAGCAATCCGGGTGTCAATGGTGATTCATGGCCTCACAGATATAAACAACTATAACTCAGCTTCTATTCGTCGTATGCGAATCTGCGACATAGCAATTTGTAGCTTAAAACACGCCCCAACGAACCACCTTATACCGATCTGCGACGAACTTGCATAGTTTTCTCAAACATCGATTGTTTCGAGTGGTAAGCAATCCGGGTGTCAATGGTGATTCATGGCCTCACAGATATAAACAACTATAACTCAGCTTCTTTCGTCGTAAGCGAATCTGCGACACAGCAATTTGTAGCTTAAAACACGCCCCAACGAACCACCTTATACCGATCTGCGACGAACTTGCATAGTTTTGTCAAACATCGATTGTTTCGAGTGGTAAGCAATCCGGGTGTCAATGGTGATTCATGGCCTCACAGATATAAACAACTATAACTCAGCTTCTATTCGTCGTATGCGAATCTGCGACATAGCAATTTGTAGCTTAAAACACGCCCCAACGAACCACCTTATACCGATCTGCGACGAACTTGCATAGTTTTGTCAAACATCGATTGTTTCGAGTGGTAAGCAATCCGGGTGTCAATGGTGATTCATGGCCTCACAGATATAAACAACTATAACTCAGCTTCTATTCGTCGTAAGCGAATCTGCGACATAGCAATTTGTAGCTTAAAACACGCCCCAACGAACCACCTTATACCGATCTGCGACGAACTTGCATAGTTTTGTCAAACATCGATTGTTTCGAGTGGTAAGCAATCCGGGTGTCAATGGTGATTCATGGCCTCACAGATATAAACAACTATAACTCAGCTTCTATTCGTCCTAAGCGAATCTGCGACACAGCAATTTGTAGCTTAAAACACGCCCCAACGAACCACCTTATACCGATCTGCGACGAACTTACATAGTTTTGTCAAACATCGATCGTTTCGAGTGGGAAGCAATCCGGCCGTCAATGGTGATTCATGGCCTCACAGATATAAACAACAATAACTTCGCTTCTATTCGTCGTATGCGAATATGCGACATAGCAATTTGTAGCTTAAAACACGACACATCGACCCACCTTGTGCCGATCTGCGACGAACTTGCATGGTTGCGACAATCGTCGATCGTTTCGAGTGGTAGGGAATCCGGCCGTCAATGGTGATTCATGGCCTCACAGATATAAACAACAATAACTCCGCTTCTATTCGTCGTATGCGAATCTGCGACATAGCAATTTGTAGCTTAAAACACGCACCAACGAACCACCTTATACCGATCTGCGACGAACTTGCGTAATTTTGTCAAACATCGATCGTTTAGAGTGGAAAGCAATCCGGCCGTCAATGGTGATTCGTGGCCTGACAGATATAAGCAACTATAACTCCGCTTCTATTCGTCGAATGCAATTCTGCGACATAGCAATTTGTAGCTTAAAACACGTCACATCGACCCACCTTGTGCCGATCTGCGACGAACTTGCATAGTTTCGTCAAACGTCGATCGTTTCGAGTGGTAAGCAATCCGGCCGTCAATGGTGATTCATGGCCTCACAGATATAAACAACTATAACTCAGCTTATATTCGTCGTATGCGAATCTGCGACATAGTAATTTGTAGCTTAAAACACGCCCCAACGAACCACCTTATACCGATCTGCGACGAACTTGCATAGTTTTGTCAAACATCGATTGTTTCGAGTGGTAAGCAATCCGGGTGTCAATGGTGATTCATGGCCTCACAGATATAAACAACTATAACTCAGCTTCTATTCGTCGTATGCGAATCTGCGACATAGCAATTTGTAGCTTAAAACACGCCCCAACGAACCACCTTATACCGATCTGCGACGAACTTGCATAGTTTTGTCAAACATCGATTGTTTCGAGTGGTAAGCAATCCGGGTGTCAATGGTGATTCATGGCCTCACAGATATAAACAACTATAACTCAGCTTCTATTCGTCGTAAGCGAATCTGCGACACAGCAATTTGTAGCTTAAAACACGCCCCAACGAACCACCTTATACCGATCTGCGACGAACTTACATAGTTTTGTCAAACATCGATCGTTTCGAGTGGGAAGCAATCCGGCCGTCAATGGTGATTCATGGCCTCACAGATATAAACAACAATAACTTCGCTTCTATTCGTCGTATGCGAATATGCGACATAGCAATTTGTAGCTTAAAACACGTCACATCGACCCACCTTGTGCCGATCTGCGACGAACTTGCATGGTTTCGACAATCGTCGATCGTTTCGAGTGGTAGGGAATCCGGCCGTCAATGGTGATTCATGGCCTCACAGATATAAACAACAATAACTCCGCTTCTATTCGTCCTATGCGGATCTGCGACATAGCAATTTGTAGCTTAAAACACGCACCAACGAACCACCCTATACCGATCTGCGACGAACTTGCATAATTTTGTCAAACATCGATCGTTTCGAGTGGAAAGCAATCCGGCCGTCAAAGGTGATTCGTGGCCTGACAGATATAAGCAACTATAACTCCGCTTCTATTCGTCGTATGCCAATCTCCGAGATAGCAATTTGTAGCTTAAAACACGTCACATCGACCCACCTTGTGCCGATTTGCGACGAACTTGCATAGTTTCGTCAAACATCGATCGTTTCGAGTGGTAGGGAATCCGGCCGTCAATGGTGATTCATGGCCTCACAGATATAAACAACAATAACTTCGCTTCTATTCGTCGTATGCGAATATGCGACATAGCAATTTGTAGCTTAAAACACGACACATCGATCCACCTTGTGCCGATCTGCGACGAACTTGCATGGTTGCGACAATCGTCGATCGTTTCGAGCGGTAGGGAATCCGGCCGTCAATGGTGATTCATGGCCTCACAGATATAAACAACAATAACTCCGCTTCTATTCGTCGTATGCGAATCTGCGACATAGCAATTTGTAGCTTAAAACACGCACCAACGAACCACCTTATACCGATCTGCGACGAACTTGCATAATTTTGTCAAACATCGATCGTTTCGAGTGGAAAGCAATCCGGCCGTCAATGGTGATTCGTGGCCTGACAGATATAAGCAACTATAACTCCGCTTCTATTCGTCGAATGCAGTTCTGCGACATAGCAATTTGTAGCTTAAAACACGTCACATCGACCCACCTTGTGCCGATCTGCGACGAACTTGCATAGTTTCGTCAAACGTCGATTGTTTCGAGTGGTAAGCAATCCGGCCGTCAATGGTGATTCATGGCCTCACAGATATAAACAACTATAACTCAGCTTATATTCGTCGTATGCGAATCTGCGACATAGCAATTTGTAGCTTAAAACACGCCCCAACGAACCACCTTATACCGATCTGCGACGAACTTGCATAGTTTTGTCAAACATCGATTGTTTCGAGTGGTAAGCAATCCGGGTGTCAATGGTGATTCATGGCCTCACAGATATAAACAACTATAACTCAGCTTCTATTCGTCGTATGCGAATCTGCGACATAGCAATTTGTAGCTTAAAACACGCCCCAACGAACCACCTTATACCGATCTGCGACGAACTTGCATAGTTTTCTCAAACATCGATTGTTTCGAGTGGTAAGCAATCCGGATGTCAATGGTGATTCATGGCCTCACAGATATAAACAACTATAACTCAGCTTCTATTCGTCGTAAGCGAATCTGCGACATAGCAATTTGTAGCTTAAAACACGCCCCAACGAACCACCTTATACCGATCTGCGACGAACTTGCATAGTTTTGTCAAACATCGATTGTTTCGAGTGGTAAGCATTCCGGGTGTCAATGGTGATTCATGGCCTCACAGATATAAACAACTATAACTCAGCTTCTATTCGTCGTAAGCGAATCTGCGACACAGCAATTTGTAGCTTAAAACACGCCCCAACGAACCACCTTATACCGATCTGCGACGAACTTACATAGTTTTGTCAAACATCGATCGTTTCGAGTGGGAAGCAATCCGGCCGTCAATTGTGATTCATGGCCTCACAGATATAAACAACAATAACTTCGCTTCTATTCGTCGTATGCGAATATGCGACATAGCAATTTGTAGCTTAAAACACGTCACATCGACCCACCTTGTGCCGATCTGCGACGAACTTGCATGGTTGCGACAATCGTCGATCGTTTCGAGTGGTAGGGAATCCGGCCGTCAATGGTGATTCATGGCCTCACAGATATAAACAACTATAACTCAGCTTATATTCGTCGTATGCGAATCTGCGACATAGCAATTTGTAGCTTAAAACACGCCCCAACGAACCACCTTATACCGATCTGCGACGAACTTGCATAGTTTTGTCAAACATCGATTGTTTCGAGTGGTAAGCAATCCGGGTGTCAATGGTGATTCATGGCCTCACAGATATAAACAACTATAACTCAGCTTCTATTCGTCGTATGCGAATCTGCGACATAGCAATTTGTAGCTTAAAACACGCCCCAACGAACCACCTTATACCGATCTGCGACGAACTTGCATAGTTTTGTCAAACATCGATTGTTTCGAGTGGTAAGCAATCCGGGTGTCAATGGTGATTCATGGCCTCACAGATATAAACAACTATAACTCAGCTTCTATTCGTCGTAAGCGAATCTGCGACACAGCAATTTGTAGCTTAAAACACGCCCCAACGAACCACCTTATACCGATCTGCGACGAACTTACATAGTTTTGTCAAACATCGATCGTTTCGAGTGGGAAGCAATCCGGCCGTCAATGGTGATTCATGGCCTCACAGATATAAACAACAATAACTTCGCTTCTATTCGTCGTATGCGAATATGCGACATAGCAATTTGTAGCTTAAAACACGACACATCGACCCACCTTGTGCCGATCTGCGACGAACTTGCATGGTTGCGACAATCGTCGATCGTTTCGAGTGGTAGGGAATCCGGCCGTCAATGGTGATTCATGGCCTCACAGATATAAACAACAATAACTCCGCTTCTATTCGTCGTATGCGAATCTGCGACATAGCAATTTGTAGCTTAAAACACGCACCAACGAACCACCTTATACCGATCTGCGACGAACTTGCATAGTTTTGTCAAACATCGATTGTTTCGAGTGGTAAGCAATCCGGGTGTCAATGGTGATTCATGGCCTCACAGATATAAACAACTATAACTCAGCTTCTATTCGTCCTAAGCGAATCTGCGACACAGCAATTTGTAGCTTAAAACACGCCCCAACGAACCACCTTATACCGATCTGCGACGAACTTACATAGTTTTGTCAAACATCGATCGTTTCGAGTGGGAAGCAATCCGGCCGTCAATGGTGATTCATGGCCTCACAGATATAAACAACAATAACTTCGCTTCTATTCGTCGTATGCGAATATGCGACATAGCAATTTGTAGCTTAAAACACGACACATCGACCCACCTTGTGCCGATCTGCGACGAACTTGCATGGTTGCGACAATCGTCGATCGTTTCGAGTGGTAGGGAATCCGGCCGTCAATGGTGATTCATGGCCTCACAGATATAAACAACAATAACTCCGCTTCTATTCGTCGTATGCGAATCTGCGACATAGCAATTTGTAGCTTAAAACACGCACCAACGAACCACCTTATACCGATCTGCGACGAACTTGCGTAATTTTGTCAAACATCGATCGTTTAGAGTGGAAAGCAATCCGGCCGTCAATGGTGATTCGTGGCCTGACAGATATAAGCAACTATAACTCCGCTTCTATTCGTCGAATGCAATTCTGCGACATAGCAATTTGTAGCTTAAAACACGTCACATCGACCCACCTTGTGCCGATCTGCGACGAACTTGCATAGTTTCGTCAAACGTCGATCGTTTCGAGTGGTAAGCAATCCGGCCGTCAATGGTGATTCATGGAATCACAGATATAAACAACTATAACTCAGCTTATATTCGTCGTATGCGAATCTGCGACATAGCAATTTGTAGCTTAAAACACGCCCCAACGAACCACCTTATACCGATCTGCGACGAACTTGCATAGTTTTGTCAAACATCGATTGTTTCGAGTGGTAAGCAATCCGGGTGTCAATGGTGATTCATGGCCTCACAGATATAAACAACTATAACTCAGCTTCTATTCGTCGTATGCGAATCTGCGACATAGCAATTTGTAGCTTAAAACACGCCCCAACGAACCACCTTATACCGATCTGCGACGAACTTGCATAGTTTTGTCAAACATCGATTGTTTCGAGTGGTAAGCAATCCGGGTGTCAATGGTGATTCATGGCCTCACAGATATAAACAACTATAACTCAGCTTCTATTCGTCGTAAGCGAATCTGCGACACAGCAATTTGTAGCTTAAAACACGCCCCAACGAACCACCTTATACCGATCTGCGACGAACTTACATAGTTTTGTCAAACATCGATCGTTTCGAGTGGGAAGCAATCCGGCCGTCAATGGTGATTCATGGCCTCACAGATATAAACAACAATAACTTCGCTTCTATTCGTCGTATGCGAATATGCGACATAGCAATTTGTAGCTTAAAACACGTCACATCGACCCACCTTGTGCCGATCTGCGACGAACTTGCATGGTTTCGACAATCGTCGATCGTTTCGAGTGGTAGGGAATCCGGCCGTCAATGGTGATTCATGGCCTCACAGATATAAACAACAATAACTCCGCTTCTATTCGTCGTATGCGGATCTGCGACATAGCAATTTGTAGCTTAAAACACGCACCAACGAACCACCCTATACCGATCTGCGACGAACTTGCATAATTTTGTCAAACATCGATCGTTTCGAGTGGAAAGCAATCCGGCCGTCAAAGGTGATTCGTGGCCTGACAGATATAAGCAACTATAACTCCGCTTCTATTCGTCGTATGCCAATCTCCGAGATAGCAATTTGTAGCTTAAAACACGTCACATCGACCCACCTTGTGCCGATTTGCGACGAACTTGCATAGTTTCGTCAAACATCGATCGTTTCGAGTGGTAGGGAATCCGGCCGTCAATGGTGATTCATGGCCTCACAGATATAAACAACAATAACTTCGCTTCTATTCGTCGTATGCGAATATGCGACATAGCAATTTGTAGCTTAAAACACGACACATCGATCCACCTTGTGCCGATCTGCGACGAACTTGCATGGTTGCGACAATCGTCGATCGTTTCGAGCGGTAGGGAATCCGGCCGTCAATGGTGATTCATGGCCTCACAGATATAAACAACAATAACTCCGCTTCTATTCGTCGTATGCGAATCTGCGACATAGCAATTTGTAGCTTAAAACACGCACCAACGAACCACCTTATACCGATCTGCGACGAACTTGCATAATTTTGTCAAACATCGATCGTTTCGAGTGGAAAGCAATCCGGCCGTCAATGGTGATTCGTGGCCTGACAGATATAAGCAACTATAACTCCGCTTCTATTCGTCGAATGCAGTTCTGCGACATAGCAATTTGTAGCTTAAAACACGTCACATCGACCCACCTTGTGCCGATCTGCGACGAACTTGCATAGTTTCGTCAAACGTCGATTGTTTCGAGTGGTAAGCAATCCGGCCGTCAATGGTGATTCATGGCCTCACAGATATAAACAACTATAACTCAGCTTATATTCGTCGTATGCGAATCTGCGACATAGCAATTTGTAGCTTAAAACACGCCCCAACGAACCACCTTATACCGATCTGCGACGAACTTGCATAGTTTTGTCAAACATCGATTGTTTCGAGTGGTAAGCAATCCGGGTGTCAATGGTGATTCATGGCCTCACAGATATAAACAACTATAACTCAGCTTCTATTCGTCGTATGCGAATCTGCGACATAGCAATTTGTAGCTTAAAACACGCCCCAACGAACCACCTTATACCGATCTGCGACGAACTTGCATAGTTTTCTCAAACATCGATTGTTTCGAGTGGTAAGCAATCCGGATGTCAATGGTGATTCATGGCCTCACAGATATAAACAACTATAACTCAGCTTCTATTCGTCGTAAGCGAATCTGCGACATAGCAATTTGTAGCTTAAAACACGCCCCAACGAACCACCTTATACCGATCTGCGACGAACTTACATAGTTTTGTCAAACATCGATCGTTTCGAGTGGGAAGCAATCCGGCCGTCAATTGTGATTCATGGCCTCACAGATATAAACAACAATAACTTCGCTTCTATTCGTCGTATGCGAATATGCGACATAGCAATTTGTAGCTTAAAACACGTCACATCGACCCACCTTGTGCCGATCTGCGACGAACTTGCATGGTTGCGACAATCGTCGATCGTTTCGAGTGGTAGGGAATCCGGCCGTCAATGGTGATTCATGGCCTCACAGATATAAACAACAATAACTCCGCTTTTATTCGTCGTATGCGAATCTGCGACATAGCAATTTGAAGCTTAAAACACGCACCAACGAACCACCTTATACCGATCTGCGACGAACTTGCATAATTTTGTCAAACATCGATCGTTTCGAGTGGAAAGCAATCCGGCCGTCAATGGTGATTCGTGGCCTGACAGATATAAGCAACTATAACTCCGCTTCTATTCGTCGAATGCAATTCTGCGACATAGCAATTTGTAGCTTAAAACACGTCACATCGACCCACCTTGTGCCGATCTGCGACGAACTTGCATAGTTTCGTCAAACGTCGATCGTTTCGAGTGGTAAGCAATCCGGCCGTCAATGGTGATTCATGGCCTCACAGATATAAACAACTATAACTCAGCTTATATTCGTCGTATGCGAATCTGCGACATAGCAATTTGTAGCTTAAAACACGCCCCAACGAACCACCTTATACCGATCTGCGACGAACTTGCATAGTTTCGTCAAACGTCGATCGTTTCGAGTGGTAAGCAATCCGGCCGTCAATGGTGATTCATGGCCTCACAGATATAAACAACTATAACTCAGCTTATATTCGTCGTATGCGAATCTGCGACATAGCAATTTGTAGCTTAAAACACGCCCCAACGAACCACCTTATACCGATCTGCGACGAACTTGCATAGTTTTGTCAAACATCGATTGTTTCGAGTGGTAAGCAATCCGGGTGTCAATGGTGATTCATGGCCTCACAGATATAAACAACTATAACTCAGCTTCTATTCGTCGTAAGCGAATCTGCGACACAGCAATTTGTAGCTTAAAACACGCCCCAACGAACCACCTTATACCGATCTGCGACGAACTTACATAGTTTTGTCAAACATCGATCGTTTCGAGTGGGAAGCAATCCGGCCGTCAATGGTGATTCATGGCCTCACAGATATAAACAACAATAACTTCGCTTCTATTCGTCGTATGCGAATATGCGACATAGCAATTTGTAGCTTAAAACACGACACATCGACCCACCTTGTGCCGATCTGCGACGAACTTGCATGGTTGCGACAATCGTCGATCGTTTCGAGTGGTAGGGAATCCGGCCGTCAATGGTGATTCATGGCCTCACAGATATAAACAACAATAACTCCGCTTCTATTCGTCGTATGCGAATCTGCGACATAGCAATTTGTAGCTTAAAACACGCACCAACGAACCACCTTATACCGATCTGCGACGAACTTGCGTAATTTTGTCAAACATCGATCGTTTAGAGTGGAAAGCAATCCGGCCGTCAATGGTGATTCGTGGCCTGACAGATATAAGCAACTATAACTCCGCTTCTATTCGTCGAATGCAATTCTGCGACATAGCAATTTGTAGCTTAAAACACGTCACATCGACCCACCTTGTGCCGATCTGCGACGAACTTGCATAGTTTCGTCAAACGTCGATCGTTTCGAGTGGTAAGCAATCCGGCCGTCAATGGTGATTCATGGCCTCACAGATATAAACAACTATAACTCAGCTTATATTCGTCGTATGCGAATCTGCGACATAGCAATTTGTAGCTTAAAACACGCCCCAACGAACCACCTTATACCGATCTGCGACGAACTTGCATAGTTTTGTCAAACATCGATTGTTTCGAGTGGTAAGCAATCCGGGTGTCAATGGTGATTCATGGCCTCACAGATATAAACAACTATAACTCAGCTTCTATTCGTCGTATGCGAATCTGCGACATAGCAATTTGTAGCTTAAAACACGCCCCAACGAACCACCTTATACCGAACTGCGACGAACTTGCATAGTTTTGTCAAACATCGATTGTTTCGAGTGGTAAGCAATCCGGGTGTCAATGGTGCTTCATGGCCTCACAGATATAAACAACTATAACTCAGCTTCTATTCGTCGTAAGCGAATCTGCGACACAGCAATTTGTAGCTTAAAACACGCCCCAACGAACCACCTTATACCGATCTGCGACGAACTTACATAGTTTTGTCAAACATCGATCGTTTCGAGTGGGAAGCAATCCGGCCGTCAATGGTGATTCATGGCCTCACAGATATAAACAACAATAACTCCGCTTCTGTTCGTCGTATGCGAATATGCGACATAGCAATTTGTAGCTTAAAACACGTCACATCGACCCACCTTGTGCCGATCTGCGACGAACTTGCATGGTTTCAACAAACGTCGATCGTTTCGAGTGGTAAGCAATCCGCCCGTCAATGGTGATTCATGGTCTCACAGGTATAAGCACCTAAAACTTGGCTTCTATTCGTCGAATGCCAATCTCCGACATAGCAATTTGTAGCTTAAAACACGTCACATCGACCCACCTTGAGCCGATCTGCGTCGAACTTGCATAGTTTCGTCAAACATCGATCGTTTCGAGTGGTAGGCAATCCTGCCGTCAATGGTGATTCATGGCCTCACAGATATAAACAACAATAAGTCCGCTTCTATTCGTCGTATGCAAATCTGCGACATATCAATTTGTAGCATAAAACACGGCCCAACGACCCACCTTTTACCGATCTGCGACGAACTTGCATAGTTTCGTCAAACGTCGATCGTTTCGAGTGGTAAGCAATCCGGCCGTCAATGGTGATTCATGGCTTCACCGATATAAACAACTATAACTCAGCTTCTATTCGTCGAATGCAAATTTGCGACATAGCGATTTGTAGCATAAAACACGACACATCGACCCTCCTCATGCCGATCTGCGACGTACTTGTATAGTTTCGTCAAACGTCGATCGTTTCGAGTGGTAGGCAATTCGGTCGTCAATGGTGATTCATGGCCTCACAGATATAAACATCGATAACTCCGCTTCTATTCGTCGTATGCGAATCTGCGACATAGCGATTTGTAGCTTAAAACACGTCACATCGACCCACCTTGTGCCGATCTGCGACGAACTTGCATGGTTTCAACAAACGTCGATCGTTTCGAGTGGTAAGCAATCCGCCCGTCAATGGTGATTCATGGTCTCACAGGTATAAGCACCTAAAACTTGGCTTCTATTCGTCGAATGCCAATCTCCGACATAGCAATTTGTAGCTTAAAACACGTCACATCGGCCCACCTTGAGCCGATCTGCGACGAACTTGCATAGTTTCGTCAAACATCGATCGTTTCGAGTGGTAGGCAATCCGGTAGTCAATGGCGATTCATGGCCTCACAGATAATTAGAACTATAACTCCGCTTCTATTCGTCGTATGCGAATCTGCGACCTAGCAATTTGTAGCTTAAAACACGCCCCAACGAACCACCTTATACCGATCTGCGACGAACTTGCATAGTTTCGTCAAACATCGATCGTTTCTAGTGGAAAGCAATCCGGCTGTCAAACGTGATTCATGGCCTCACAGATATAAACAACAATAACTCCGCTTCTATACGTCGTATGCAAATCTGCGACAGCAATTTGTAGCTTAAAACACGACACATCGACCCACCTCATGCCGATCTGCGACATACTTGTATAGTTTCGTCAAACGTCGATCGTTTCGAGTGGTAGGCAATTCGGTCGTCAATGGTGATTCATGGCCTCACAGATATAAACATCGATAACTCCGCTTCTATTCGTCGTATGCGAATCTGCGACATAGCAATTTGTAGCTTAAAACACGCCCTAACGTACCACCTTATACCGATCTGCGACGAACTTACATAGTTTTGTCAAACATCGATCGTTTCGAGTGGGAAGCAATCCGGCCGTCAATGGTGATTCATGGCCTCACAGATATAAACAACAATAACTCCGCTTCTGTTCGTCGTATGCGAATATGCGACATAGCAATTTGTAGCTTAAAGCACGTCACATCGACCCACCTTGTGCCGATCTGCGACGAACTTGCATGGTTTCAACAAACGTCGATCGTTTCGAGTGGTAAGCAATCCGCCGGTCAATGGTGATTCATGGTCTCACAGGTATAAGCACCTAAAACTTGGCTTCTATTCGTCGAATGCCAATCTCCGACATAGCAATTTGTAGCTTAAAACACGTCACATCGACCCACCTTGAGCCGATCTGCGACGAACTTGCATAGTTTCGTCAAACATCGATCGTTTCGAATGGTAGGCAATCCTGCCGTCAATGGTGATTCATGGCCTCACAGATATAAACAACAATAAGTCCGCTTCTATTCGTCGTATGCAAATCTGCGACATATCAATTTGTAGCATAAAACACGGCCCAACGACCCACCTTTTACCGATCTGCGACGAACTTGCATAGTTTCGTCAAACGTCGATCGTTTCGAGTGGTGAGCAATCCGGCCGTCAATGGTGATTCATGGCTTCACCGATATAAACAACTATAACTCAGCTTCTATTCGTCGAATGCAAATTTGCGACATTGCGATTTGTAGCATAAAACACGACACATCGACCCTCCTCATGCCGATCTGCGACGTACTTGTATAGTTTCGTCAAACGTCGATCGTTTCGAGTGGTAGGCAATTCGGTCGTCAATGGTGATTCATGGCCTCACAGATATAAACATCGATAACTCCGCTTCTATTCGTCGTATGCGAATCTGCGACATAGCGATTTGTAGCTTAAAACATGGCCCAACGACCCACCTTATACCGATCTGCGATGAACTTGCATAGTTTTGTCAAACATCGATCGTTTCGAGTGGGAAGCAATCCGGCCGTCAATGGTGATTCATGGCCTCACAGATATAAACAACAATAACTTCGCTTCTATTCGTCGTATGCGAATATGCGACATAGCAATTTGTAGCTTAAAACACGTCACATCGACCCACCTTGTGCCGATCTGCGACGAACTTGCATGGTTTCGACAATCGTCGATCGTTTCGAGTGGTAGGGAATCCGGCCGTCAATGGTGATTCATGGCCTCACAGATATAAACAACAATAACTCCGCTTCTATTCGTCGTATGCGGATCTGCGACATAGCAATTTGTAGCTTAAAACACGCACCAACGAACCACCCTATACCGATCTGCGACGAACTTGCATAATTTTGTCAAACATCGATCGTTTCGAGTGGGAAGCAATCCGGCCGTCAATGGTGATTCATGGCCTCACAGATATAAACAACAATAACTCCGCTTCTGTTCGTCGTATGCGAATATGCGACATAGCAATTTGTAGCTTAAAACACGTCACATCGACCCACCTTGTGCCGATCTGCGACGAACTTGCATGGTTTCAACAAACGTCGATCGTTTCGAGTGGTAAGCAATCCGCCGGTCAATGGTGATTCATGGTCTCACAGGTATAAGCACCTAAAACTTGGCTTCTATTCGTCGAATGCCAATCTCCGACATAGCAATTTGTAGCTTAAAACACGTCACATCGACCCACCTTGAGCCGATCTGCGACGAACTTGCATAGTTTCGTCAAACATCGATCGTTTCGAATGGTAGGCAATCCTGCCGTCAATGGTGATTCATGGCCTCACAGATATAAACAACAATAAGTCCGCTTCTATTCGTCGTATGCAAATCTGCGACATATCAATTTGTAGCATAAAACACGGCCCAACGACCCACCTTTTACCGATCTGCGACGAACTTGCATAGTTTCGTCAAACGTCGATCGTTTCGAGTGGTGAGCAATCCGGCCGTCAATGGTGATTCATGGCTTCACCGATATAAACAACTATAACTCAGCTTCTATTCGTCGAATGCAAATTTGCGACATTGCGATTTGTAGCATAAAACACGACACATCGACCCTCCTCATGCCGATCTGCGACGTACTTGTATAGTTTCGTCAAACGTCGATCGTTTCGAGTGGTAGGCAATTCGGTCGTCAATGGTGATTCATGGCCTCACAGATATAAACATCGATAACTCCGCTTCTATTCGTCGTATGCGAATCTGCGACATAGCGATTTGTAGCTTAAAACATGGCCCAACGACCCACCTTATACCGATCTGCGATGAACTTGCATAGTTTTGTCAAACATCGATCGTTTCGAGTGGGAAGCAATCCGGCCGTCAATGGTGATTCATGGCCTCACAGATATAAACAACAATAACTTCGCTTCTATTCGTCGTATGCGAATATGCGACATAGCAATTTGTAGCTTAAAACACGTCACATCGACCCACCTTGTGCCGATCTGCGACGAACTTGCATGGTTTCGACAATCGTCGATCGTTTCGAGTGGTAGGGAATCCGGCCGTCAATGGTGATTCATGGCCTCACAGATATAAACAACAATAACTCCGCTTCTATTCGTCGTATGCGGATCTGCGACATAGCAATTTGTAGCTTAAAACACGCACCAACGAACCACCCTATACCGATCTGCGACGAACTTGCATAATTTTGTCAAACATCGATCGTTTCGAGTGGGAAGCAATCCGGCCGTCAATGGTGATTCATGGCCTCACAGATATAAACAACAATAACTCCGCTTCTGTTCGTCGTATGCGAATATGCGACATAGCAATTTGTAGCTTAAAACACGTCACATCGACCCACCTTGTGCCGATCTGCGACGAACTTGCATGGTTTCAACAAACGTCGATCGTTTCGAGTGGTAAGCAATCCGCCCGTCAATGGTGATACATGGTCTCACAGGTATAAGCACCTAAAACTTGGCTTCTATTCGTCGAATGCCAATCTCCGACATAGCAATTTGTAGCTTAAAACACGTCACATCGGCCCACCTTGAGCCGATCTGCGACGAACTTGCATAGTTTCGTCAAACATCGATCGTTTCTAGTGGAAAGCAATCCGGCTGTCAAACGTGATTCATGGCCTCACAGATATAAACAACAATAAGTCCGCTTCTATTCGTCGTATGCAAATCTGCGACATATCAATTTGTAGCATAAAACACGGCCCAACGACCCACCTTTTACCGATCTGCGACGAACTTGCATAGTTTCGTCAAACGTCGATCGTTTCGAGTGGTAAGCGATCCGGCCGTCAATGGTGATTCATGGCTTCACCGATATAAACAACTATAACTCAGCTTCTATTCGTCGTATGCGAATATGCGACATAGCAATTTGTAGCTTAAAACACGTCACATCGACCCATCTTGTGCCGATCTGCGACGAACTTGCATAGTTTTGTCAAACATCGATTGTTTCGAGTGGTAAGCAATCCGGGTGTCAATGGTGATTCATGGCCTCACAGATATAAACAACTATAACTCAGCTTCTATTCGTCGTAAGCGAATCTGCGACACAGCAATTTGTAGCTTAAAACACGCCCCAACAAACCACCTTATACCGATCTGCGACGAACTTACATAGTTTTGTCAAACATCGATCGTTTCGAGTGGGAAGCAATCCGGCCGTCAATGGTGATTCATGGCCTCACAGATATAAACAACAATAACTCCGCTTCTGTTCGTCGTATGCGAATATGCGACATAGCAATTTGTAGCTTAAAACACGTCACATCGACCCACCTTGTGCCGATCTGCGACGAACTTGCATGGTTTCAACAAACGTCGATCGTTTCGAGTGGTAAGCAATCCGCCCGTCAATGGTGATTCATGGTCTCACAGGTATAAGCACCTAAAACTTGGCTTCTATTCGTCGAATGCCAATCTCCGACATAGCAATTTGTAGCTTAAAACACGTCACATCGGCCCACCTTGAGCCGATCTGCGACGAACTTGCATAGTTTCGTCAAACATCGATCGTTTCGAGTGGTAGGCAATCCGGTAGTCAATGGCGATTCATGGCCTCACAGATAATTAGAACTATAACTCCGCTTCTATTCGTCGTATGCGAATCTGCGACCTAGCAATTTGTAGCTTAAAACACGCCCCAACGAACCACCTTATACCGATCTGCGACGAACTTGCATAGTTTCGTCAAACATCGATCGTTTCTAGTGGAAAGCAATCCGGCTGTCAAACGTGATTCATGGCCTCACAGATATAAACAACAATAACTCCGCTTCTATACGTCGTATGCAAATCTGCGACAGCAATTTGTAGCTTAAAACACGACACATCGACCCACCTCATGCCGATCTGCGACATACTTGTATAGTTTCGTCAAACGTCGATCGTTTCGAGTGGTAGGCAATTCGGTCGTCAATGGTGATTCATGGCCTCACAGATATAAACATCGATAACTCCGCTTCTATTCGTCGTATGCGAATCTGCGACATAGCAATTTGTAGCTTAAAACACGCCCTAACGTACCACCTTATACCGATCTGCGACGAACTTACATAGTTTTGTCAAACATCGATCGTTTCGAGTGGGAAGCAATCCGGCCGTCAATGGTGATTCATGGCCTCACAGATATAAACAACAATAACTCCGCTTCTGTTCGTCGTATGCGAATATGCGACATAGCAATTTGTAGCTTAAAACACGTCACATCGACCCACCTTGTGCCGATCTGCGACGAACTTGCATGGTTTCAACAAACGTCGATCGTTTCGAGTGGTAAGCAATCCGCCCGTCAATGGTGATACATGGTCTCACAGGTATAAGCACCTAAAACTTGGCTTCTATTCGTCGAATGCCAATCTCCGACATAGCAATTTGTAGCTTAAAACACGTCACATCGGCCCACCTTGAGCCGATCTGCGACGAACTTGCATAGTTTCGTCAAACATCGATCGTTTCGAGTGGTAGGCAATCCGGTAGTCATTGGCGATTCATGGCCTCACAGATAATTAGAACTATAACTCCGCTTCTATTCGTCGTATGCGAATCTGCGACCTAGCAATTTGTAGCTTAAAACACGCCCCAACGAACCACCTTATACCGATCTGCGACGAACTTGCATAGTTTCGTCAAACATCGATCGTTTCTAGTGGAAAGCAATCCGGCTGTCAAACGTGATTCATGGCCTCACAGATATAAACAACAATAACTCCGCTTCTATACGTCGTATGCAAATCTGCGACAGCAATTTGTAGCTTAAAACACGACACATCGACCCACCTCATGCCGATCTGCGACATACTTGTATAGTTTCGTCAAACGTCGATCGTTTCGAGTGGTAGGCAATTCGGTCGTCAATGGTGATTCATGGCCTCACAGATATAAACATCGATAACTCCGCTTCTATTCGTCGTATGCGAATCTGCGACATAGCAATTTGTAGCTTAAAACACGCCCTAACGTACCACCTTATACCGATCTGCGACGAACTTACATAGTTTTGTCAAACATCGATCGTTTCGAGTGGGAAGCAATCCGGCCGTCAATGGTGATTCATGGCCTCACAGATATAAACAACAATAACTCCGCTTCTGTTCGTCGTATGCGAATATGCGACATAGCAATTTGTAGCTTAAAGCACGTCACATCGACCCACCTTGTGCCGATCTGCGACGAACTTGCATGGTTTCAACAAACGTCGATCGTTTCGAGTGGTAAGCAATCCGCCGGTCAATGGTGATTCATGGTCTCACAGGTATAAGCACCTAAAACTTGGCTTCTATTCGTCGAATGCCAATCTCCGACATAGCAATTTGTAGCTTAAAACACGTCACATCGACCCACCTTGAGCCGATCTGCGACGAACTTGCATAGTTTCGTCAAACATCGATCGTTTCGAGTGGTAGGCAATCCTGCCGTCAATGGTGATTCATGGCCTCACAGATATAAACAACAATAAGTCCGCTTCTATTCGTCGTATGCAAATCTGCGACATATCAATTTGTAGCATAAAACACGGCCCAACGACCCACCTTTTACCGATCTGCGACGAACTTGCATAGTTTCGTCAAACGTCGATCGTTTCGAGTGGTGAGCAATCCGGCCGTCAATGGTGATTCATGGCTTCACCGATATAAACAACTATAACTCAGCTTCTATTCGTCGAATGCAAATTTGCGACATTGCGATTTGTAGCATAAAACACGACACATCGACCCTCCTCATGCCGATCTGCGACGTACTTGTATAGTTTCGTCAAACGTCGATCGTTTCGAGTGGTAGGCAATTCGGTCGTCAATGGTGATTCATGGCCTCACAGATATAAACATCGATAACTCCGCTTCTATTCGTCGTATGCGAATCTGCGACATAGCGATTTGTAGCTTAAAACATGGCCCAACGACCCACCTTATACCGATCTGCGATGAACTTGCATAGTTTTGTCAAACATCGATCGTTTCGAGTGGGAAGCAATCCGGCCTTCAATGGTGATTCATGGCCTCACAGATATAAACAACAATAACTTCGCTTCTATTCGTCGTATGCGAATATGCGACATAGCAATTTGTAGCTTAAAACACGTCACATCGACCCACCTTGTGCCGATCTGCGACGAACTTGCATGGTTTCGACAATCGTCGATCGTTTCGAGTGGTAGGGAATCCGGCCGTCAATGGTGATTCATGGCCTCACAGATATAAACAACAATAACTCCGCTTCTATTCGTCGTATGCGGATCTGCGACATAGCAATTTGTAGCTTAAAACACGCACCAACGAACCACCCTATACCGATCTGCGACGAACTTGCATAATTTTGTCAAACATCGATCGTTTCGAGTGGAAAGCAATCCGGCCGTCAAAGGTGATTCGTGGCCTGACAGATATAAGCAACTATAACTCCGCTTCTATTCGTCGAATGCCAATCTCCGACATAGCAATTTGTAGCTTAAAACACGTCACATCGACCCACCTTGAGCCGATCTGCGACGAACTTGCATAGTTTCGTCAAACATCGATCGTTTCGAGTGGTAGGCAATCCTGCCGTCAATGGTGATTCATGGCCTCACAGATATAAACAACAATAAGTCCGCTTCTATTCGCCGTATGCAAATCTGCGACATATCAATTTGTAGCATAAAACACGGCCCAACGACCCACCTTTTACCGATCTGCGACGAACTTGCATAGTTTCGTCAAACGTCGATCGTTTCGAGTGGTAAGCAATCCGGCCGTCAATGGTGATTCATGGCTTCACCGATATAAACAACTATAACTCAGCTTCTATTCGTCGAATGCAAATTTGCGACATAGCGATTTGTAGCTTAAAACATGGCCCAACGACCCACCTTATACCGATCTGCGACGAAGTTGCATAGTTTCGTCAAACATCGATCGTTTCGAGTGGTAGGCAATCCGGCCGTCAATGGTGATTCATGGCCTCACAGATATAAACAACAATAAGTCCGCTTCTATTCGGCGTATACAAATTTGCGACATAACGATTTGTAGCATAAAACACGACACATCGACCCTCCTCATGCCGATCTGCGACGTACTTGTATAGTTTCGTCAAACGTCGATCGTTTCGAGTGGTAGGCAATCCGGTAGTCAATGGCGATTCATGGCCTCACAGATATAAAGAACTATGACTCCGCTTCTATTCGTCCTATGCGAATCTGCATAGGTTTCGGTCGGTGTTTCGAAAGTTACAGCCGATTATAGAAAATCAAGGAAACGGTAAGGAATACATACCACGTGCAATTTATTTCGGCAAAAAATGGAAAGTTTTTCGATCGACTTGTGCTTATACACGCTTAAAGAGGATGGAAAGGGCATCACAAAAATCGCAGGCAGAGCTTTCTAAGTGCATTATTTTCGAAGTTACAGCCAAAAAACCAAAGGCTTGATTAATCGAAGAAGAGCCTTGGTCGACCACTACTACTGAAACAATATTTTTTTTAAGATGGCCTTTCGCTGATAGTCCTATCTTAAGGTACGCGTCGAGAGCTTCAAGAAAATGTATGATTATCATAGGTTTCGATCGGTGTTTCGAAAGTTACAGGCGATTAAAGAACATCGAGGAAACGGTAAGGAATACATACCCCTTGCAATTTATTTCGGCAAAAAATGGAAAGTGTTTTAGTCGACTTGTGCTTATAGAGGCTTAAAGAGGATGGAAAGAGGACCAAACAAATCGCAGGCAGAGCTTTCTAAGTGCATTATTTTCGAAGTTACAGCCAAAAAATCCAAGACTTGATTAATCGAGGAAGAGCCTTGGTCAACCACCACTACTGAAACAATATTTTTTTTTAAAGATGGGCTTTCGCTGATAGTCCTATCTTAAGGTACGCGTCGAGAGCTTCAAGAAAATGTATGATTATTATAGGTTTCGACCGGTGTTTCGAAAGTTACAGGCTATTATAGAAAATCAAGGAAACGGTAAGGAATACATACCCCTTGCAATTTATTTCGGCAAAAAATGGAAAGTGTTTCGGTAGACTTGTGCTTATACACGCTTAAAGAGGATGGACAGAGGATCACAAAAATCGCAGGCAGAGCCTCCTAAGTGCATTATTTTCGAAGTTACAGCCAAAAAACCAAAGGCTTGATTAATCGAAGAAGAGCCTTGGTCGACCACTACAACTGAAACAATTTTTTTTTTAAGATGGGCTTTCGCTGATAGTCCTATCTTAAGGTACGCGTCGAGAGCTTCAAGAAAATGTATTGTTATTATAGGTTTCGACCGGTGTTTCGAAAGTTACAGGCTATTATTAAAAATCAAGGAAACGGTAAGGAATACATACCCATTGCAATAAATTTCGGCAAATAATGGAAAGTATTTCGGTCGACTTGTACCTATACACGCTTAAAGAGGATGGAACGAGGATCACAAAAATCGCAGGCAGAGCCTTCTAAGTGCATTATTTTCGAAGTTACAGCCAAAAAACCAAAGACTTGATTAATCGTGGAAGAGCCTTGGTCGACCACTACAAATGAAACAATTTTTTTTTAAAGATGGGCTTTCGCTGATAGTCTTATCTTAAGGTACGCGTCGAGAGCTTCAAGAAAATGTATGATTATCATAGGTTTCGGTCGGTGTTTCGAAAGTTACAGGCGATTATAGAAAATCAAGGAAACGGTAAGGAATACATACCCCTTGCAATTTATTTCGGCAAAAAATGGAAAGTTTTTCGATCTACTTGTGCTTATACACGCTTAAAGAGGATGGAAAGAGGATCACAAAAATCGCAGGCAGAGCTTTCTAAGTGCATTATTTTCGAAGTTATAGCCAAAAAACCAATAACTTGATTAATCGAGGAAGAGCCTTGGTCGATCACTACTACTGAAACAATATTTTTTTTAAGATGGGCTTTCGCTGATAGTCCTATCTTAAGGTACGCGCCGAGAGCTTCAAGAAAATGTATGATTATCATAGGTTTCGGTCGGTGTTTCGAACGTTACAGGCGATTATAGAAAATCAAGGAAACGGTAAGGAATACATACCCCTTGCAATTTATTTCGGCAAAAAATGGAAAGTTTTTCGATCGACTTGTGCTTATACACGCTTAAAGAGAATGGAAAGGGCATCACAAAAATCGCAGGCAGAGCTTTCTAAGTGCATTATTTTCGAAGTTACAGCCAAAAAACCCAAGACTTGATTAATCGAGGAAGAGCCTTGGTCGACCACTACAAATTAAACAATTTTTTTTTAAAGATGGGCTTTCGCTGATAGTCTTATCTTAAGGTACGCGTCGAGAGCTTCAAAAAAATGTATGATTATCATAGGTTTCGGTCGGTGTTTCGAAAGTTACAGGCGATTATAGAAAATCAAGGAAACGGTAAAGAATACATACCCCTTGCAATTTATTTCGGCAAAAAATGGAAAGTGTTTCGGTCGACTTGTGCTTATACGCGCTTAAAGAGGATGGAAAGAGGATCACAAAAATCGCAGGCAGAGCTTTCTAAGTGCATTATTGTCGAAGTTACAGCCAAAAAATCCAAGACTTGATTAATCGAGGAAGAGCCTTGGTCAACCACTACTACTGAAACATTATTTTTTTTTAAGATGGCCTTTCGCTGATAGTCCTATCTTCAGGTACGCGTCGAGAGCTTCAAGAAAATGTATGATTATCATAGGTTTCGATCGGTGTTTCGAAAGTTACAGGCGATTAAAGAAAATCGAGGAAACGTTAAGGAATAAATACCCCTTGCAATTTATGTCAGCAAAAAATGGAAAGTGTGTCGGTCGACTTGTGCTTATACATGCTTAAAGAGGATGGAAAGAGGTACACAAAAATCGCAGGCAGAGCTTTCTAAGTGCATTATTTTAGAAGTTATAGCCAAAAAACCAAAGACTTGATTAATCGAGGAAGAGCCTTGGTCGACCACTACTACTGAAACAATATTTTTTTTAATGATGAGCTGTCGCTCATAGTCCTATCTTAAGGTACGCGTCGACAGCTTCAAGAAAATGTAAGATTATCATAGGTTTCGATCGGTGTTTCGAAAGTTACAGGCGATTATAGAAAATCGAGGAAACGGTAAGGAATACATACCCCTTGCAATTTATTTCGGCAAAAAATGGAAAGTGTTTCGGTCGACTTGTACCTATACACGCTTAAAGAGGATGTAAAGAGGATCACAAAAATCGCAAGCAGAGCCTCCTAAGTGCATTATTTTCGAAGTTACAGCCAAAAAACCAACGGCTTGATTAATCGAAGAAGAGCCTTGGTCGACCACTACAACTGAAACCATTTTTTTTTAGATGGGCTTTCGCTGGTAGTCCTATCTTAAGGTACGCGTCGAGAGCTTCAAGAAACTGTAAGATTATCATAGGTTTCGATCGGTGTTTCGAAAGTTACAGGCGATTATAGAAAATCGAGGAAACGGCAAGGAATACATACCCCTTGCAATTTATTTCGGCAAAAAATGGAAAGTGTTTCAGTCGACTTGTGCTTATAATTGCTTAAAGAGGATGGAAAGTGGATCACAAAAATCGCAGGCAGAGCTTTCTAAGTGCATTATTTTCGAAGTTACAGCCAAAAAACCAAAGACTTGATTAATCGAGGAAGAGCCTTGGTCGACCACTACTACTGAAACAATATTTTTTTTAAAGATGAGCTGTCGCTCATAGTCCTATCATAAGGTACGCGTCAACAGCTTCAAGAAAATGTAAGATTATCATAGGTTTCGATCGGTGTTTCGAAAGTTACAGGCGTATATAGAAAATCAAGGAAAGGGTAAGGAATACATGCCCCGTGCAATTTATTTCGGCAAAAAATGGAAAGTGTTTCGGTCGACTTGTGCTTACACATGCTAAAAGAGGATGGAAAGAGGATCACAAAAATCGCAGGCAGAGCTTTCTAAGTGCATTATTTTCGAAGTTACAGCCAAAAAACCAAAGACTTGATTAATCGAGGAAGAGCCTTGGTCGACCACTACTACTGAAACAATATTTTTTTTTAAAGATGAGCTGTCGCTCATAGTCCTATCTTAAGGTACGCGTCGACAGCTTCAAGAAAATGTAAGATTATCATAGGTTTCGATCGGTGTTTCGAAAGTTACAGGCGATTATAGAAAATCGAGGAAACGGCAAGGAATACATACCCCTTGCAATTTATTTCGGCAAAAAATGGAAAGTGTTTCGGTCGACTTGTGCTTATACGTGCTTAAAGAGGATGGAAAGAGGATCACAAAAATCGCAGGCAGAGCTTTCTAAGTGCATTATTTTCGAAGTTATAGCCAAAAAACCAATAACTTGATTAATCGAGGAAGAGCCTTGGTCGACCACTACTACTGAAACAATATTTTTTTTAAAGATGGGCTGTCGCTGTTAGTCCTATCACAAGGTACGCGTCGACAGCTTCAAGAAAATGTATGATTAGCATAGGTTTCGATCGGTGTTTCGAAAGTTACGGGCGATTATAGAAAATCGAGGAAACGTTAAGGAATTCATACCCATTGCAATATATTTCGGCAAATAATGGAAAGTGTTTCGGTCGACTTGTACTTTAACGCGCTTAAAGCGGATGGAACGAGGATCACAAAAATCGCAGGCAGAGCCTTCTAAGTGCATTATTTTCGAAGTTACAGCCAAAAAACCAAAGACTTGATTAATCGAGGAAGAGCCTTGGTCGACCACTACAACTGAAACAATTTTTTTTTAAAGATGGGCTTTCGCTGGTAGTCCTATCTTAAGGTACGCGTCGAGAGCTTCAAGAAAATGTATGATTATCATAGGTTTCGATCGGTGTTTCGAAAGTTACAGGCGATTAAAGAAAATCGAGGAAACGGTAAGGAATACATACCACTTGCAATTTATTTCGGCAAAATGGAAAGTGTTTCAGTCGACTTGTGCTGATAAATGCTTAAAGAGGATGGAAAGAGGATCACAAAAATCGCAGGCAGAGCCTTCGAACTTCATTATTTTCGAAATTACAGCCAAAAAACCCACGACTTGAATAATCGAGGAAGAGCCTTGGTCAACCACTACTACTGAAACATTATTTTTTTTTAAAGATGGGCTTTCGCTGATAGTCCTATCTTAAGGTACGCGTCGAGAGCTTCAAGAAAATGTATGATTATCATAGGGTTCGATCGGTGTTTCGAAAGTTACAGGCGATTATAGAAAATCGAGGAAACGGCAAGGAATACATACCCCTTGCAATTTATTTCGGCAAAAAATGGAAAGTGTTTCGGTCGACTTGTTCTTATACATCCTTAAAGAGGATGGAAAGAGGATCACAAAAATCGCAGGCAGAGCTTTCTCAGTGCATTATTTTCGAATTTATAGCCAAAAAACCAATAACTTGATTAATCGAAAAAGAGCCTTGGTCGACCACTACCACTGAAACAATATTTTTTTTAAAGATGGGCTGTCGCTGATAGTCCTATCTCAAGGTACGCGTCGACAGCTGCAAGAAAATGTATGATTATCGTAGGGTTCGACCGGTGTTTCGAAAGTTACAGGCGATTATAGAAAATCGAGGAAACGGCAAGGAATACATACCCCTTGCAATTTATTTCGGCAAAAAATGGAAAGTGTTTCGGTCGACTTATGCTTATACATGCTTAAAGAGGTTGGAAAGAGGTACACAAAAATCGCAGGCAGAGCTTTCTAAGTGCATTATTTTCGAAGGTATAGCCAAAAAACCAAAGACTTGATTAATCGAGGAAGAGCCTTGGTCGACCAGTACAACTGAAACAATTTTTTTTTAAAGATGGGCTTTCGCTGATCATCCTAACATAAGGTACGCGTCGAGAGCTTCAAGAAAATGTATGATTATCATAGGTTTCGATCGGTGTTTCGAAAGTTACAAGCGATTATAGAAAATCAAGGTAACGGTAAGGAATACATACCCCTTGCAATTTATTTCGGCAAAAAATGGAAAGTGTTTCGGTCGACTTGTGCTTATACATGCTTAAAGAGGATGGAAATAGGATCACAAAAATCGCAGGCAGATCCTCCTAAGTGCATTATTTTCGAAGTTACAGCCAAAAAACCAAAGGCTTGATTAATCGAGGAAGATCCTTGGTCGACCAGTACAACTGAAACAATTTTTTTTTAAAGATGGGCTTTCGCTGATCATCCCATCTTAAGGTACGCGTCGAGAGCTTCAAGAAAATGTATGATTAGCATAGGTTTCGATCGGTGTTTCGAAAGTTACAGGCGATTATAGAAAATCGAGGAAACGGTAAGGAACACATACCCCTTGCAATTTATTTCGGCAAAAAATGGAAAGTGTTTCGGTCGACTTGTTCTTATACATGCTTAAAGAGGATGTAAAGAGGATCACAAAAATCGCAAGCAGAGCCTCCTAAGTGCATTATTTTCGAAGTTACAGCCAAAAAACCAAAGACTTGATTAATCGAGGAAGAGCCTTGGTCGACCACTACTACTGAAACAATATTTTTTTTTAAAGATGGGCTTTCGCTGATAGTCCTATCTTAAGGTACGCGTCGAGAGCTTCAAGAAAATGTATGATTATCATAGGGTTCGATCGGTGTTTCGAAAGTTACAGGCGATTATAGAAAATCGAGGAAACGGCAAGGAATACATACCCCTTGCAATTTATTTCGGCAAAAAATGGGAAGTGTTTCAGTCGACTTGTGCTTATAATTGCTTAAAGAGGATGGAAAGAGGATCACAAAAATCGCAGGCAGAGCTTTTCAAGTGCATTATTTTCAAAGTTACAGCCAAAAAACCAAAGACTTGATTAATCGAAGAAGAGCCTTGGTCGACCACTACAACTGAAACCATTTTTTTTTTAAGATGGGCTTCCGCTGGTAGTCCTATCTTAAGGTACGCGTCGAGAGCTTCAAGAAAATGTAAGATTATCATAGGTTTCGATCGGTGTTTCGAAAGTTACAGGCGATTATAGAAAATCGAGGAAACGGCAAGGAATACATATCCCTTGCAATTTATTTCGGCAAAAAATGGAAAGTGTTTCAGTCGACTTGTGCTTATAATTGCTTAAAGAGGATGGAAAGAGGATCACAAAAATCGCATGCAGAGCTTTCTAAGTGCATTATTTTCAAAGTCACAGCCAAAAAACCAAAGACTTGATTAATCGAGGAAGAGCCTTGGTCGACCACTACAACTGAAACAATTTTTTTTAAGATGGGCTTTCGCTGATAGTTCTATCTTAAGGTACGCGTCGAGAGCTTCAAGAAAATGTATGATTATCATAGGTTTCGATCGGTGTTTCGAAAGTTACACGCGATTAAAGAAAATCGAGGAAACGGTAAGGAATACATACCCATTGCAATTTATTTCGGCAAAAAATGGAAAGTGTTTCGGTCGACTTGTGCTTATACACGCTTAAAGAGGATGGAACGTGCATCACAAAAATCGCAGGCAGAGCCTCCTAAGTGCATTATTTTCGAAGTTACAGCCAAAAAACCAACGGCTTGATTAATCGAAGAAGAGCCTTGGTCGACCACTACAACTGAAACCATTTTTTTTTTAAGATGGGCTTTCGCTGGTAGTCCTATCTTAAGGTACGCGTCGAGAGCTTCAAGAAAATGTAAGATTATCATAGGTTTCGATCGGTGTTTCGAAAGTTACAGGCGATTAAAGAAAATCGAGGAAACGGTAAGGAATACATACCCATTGCAATTTATTTCGGCAAAAAATGGAAAGTGTTTCGGTCGACTTGTGCTTATACATGCTTAAAGAGGATGGAAAGAGGATCACAAAAATCGCAGGCAGAGCTTTCTAAGTGCATTATTTTCGAAGTTATAGCCAAAAAACCAATAACTTGATTAATCGAGGAAGAGCCTTGGTCGACCACTACCACCGAAACAATATTTTTTTTAAAGATGGGCTGTCGCTGATAGTCCTATCTCAAGGTACGCGTCGACAGCTTCAAGAAAATGTATGATTATCGTAGGGTTCGACCGGTGTTTCGAAAGTTACAGGCGATTATAGAAAATCGAGGAAACGGCAAGGAATACATACCCCTTGCAATTTATTTCGGCAAAAAATGGAAAGTGTTTCGGTCGACTTATGCTTATACATGCTTAAAGAGGATGGAAAGAGGTACACAAAAATCGCAGGCAGAGCTTTCTAAGTGCATTATTTTCGAAGTTATAGCCAAAAAACCAAAGACTTGATTAATCGAGGAAGAGCCTTGGTCGACCAGTACAACTGAAACAATTTTTTTTTAAAGATGGGCTTTCGCTGATCATCCCATCTTAAGGTACGCGTCGAGAGCTTCAAGAAAATGTATGATTAGCATAGGTTTCGATCGGTGTTTCGAAAGTTACAGGCGATTATAGAAAATCGAGGAAACGGTAAGGAACACATACCCCTTGCAATTTATTTCGGCAAAAAATGGAAAGTGTTTCGGTGGACTTGTTCTTATACATGCTTAAAGAGGATGTAAAGAGGATCACAAAAATCGCAAGCAGAGCCTCCTAAGTGCATTATTTTCGAAGTTACAGCCAAAAAACCAAAGACTTGATTAATCGAGGAAGAGCCTTGGTCGACCACTACTACTGAAACAATATTTTTTTTTAAAGATGGGCTTTCGCTGATAGTCCTATCTTAAGGTACGCGTCGAGAGCTTCAAGAAAATGTATGATTATCATAGGGTTCGATCGGTGTTTCGAAAGTTACAGGCGATTATAGAAAATCGAGGAAACGGCAAGGAATACATACCCCTTGCAATTTATTTCGGCAAAAAATGGGAAGTGTTTCAGTCGACTTGCGCTTATAGTTGCTTAAAGAGGATGGAAAGAGGATCACAAAAATCGCATGCAGAGCTTTCTAAGTGCATTATTTTCAAAGTCACAGCCAAAAAACCAAAGACTTGATTAATCGAGGAAGAGCCTTGGTCGACCACTACAACTGAAACAATTTTTTTTAAGATGGGCTTTCGCTGATAGTTCTATCTTAAGGTACGCGTCGAGAGCTTCAAGAAAATGTATGATTATCATAGGTTTCGATCGGTGTTTCGAAAGTTACAGGCGATTAAAGAAAATCGAGGAAACGGTAAGGAATACATACCCATTGCAATTTATTTCGGCAAAAAATGGAAAGTGTTTCGGTCGACTTGTGCTTATACACGCTTAAAGAGGATGGAACGGGCATCACAAAAATCGCAGGCAGAGCCTCCTAAGTGCATTATTTTCGAAGTTACAGCCAAAAAACCAACGGCTTGATTAATCGAAGAAGAGCCTTGGTCGACCACTACAACTGAAACCATTTTTTTTTTAAGATGGGCTTTCGCTGGTAGTCCTATCTTAAGGTACGCGTCGAGAGCTTCAAGAAAATGTAAGATTATCATAGGTTTCGATCGGTGTTTCGAAAGTTACAGGCGATTAAAGAAAATCGAGGAAACGGTAAGGAATACATACCCATTGCAATTTATTTCGGCAAAAAATGGAAAGTGTTTCGGTCGACTTGTGCTTATACATGCTTAAAGAGGATGGAAAGAGGATCACAAAAATCGCAGGCAGAGCTTTCTAAGTGCATTATTTTCGAAGTTATAGCCAAAAAACCAATAACTTGATTAATCGAGGAAGAGCCTTGGTCGACCACTACCACTGAAACAATATTTTTTTTAAAGATGGGCTGTCGCTGATAGTCCTATCTCAAGGTACGCGTCGACAGCTTCAAGAAAATGTATGATTATCGTAGGGTTCGACCGGTGTTTCGAAAGTTACAGGCGATTATAGAAAATCGAGGAAACGGCAAGGAATACATACCCCTTGCAATTTATTTCGGCAAAAAATGGAAAGTGTTTCGGTCGACTTATGCTTATACATGCTTAAAGAGGATGGAAAGAGGTACACAAAAATCGCAGGCAGAGCTTTCTAAGTGCATTATTTTCGAAGTTATAGCCAAAAAACCAAAGACTTGATTAATCGAGGAAGAGCCTTGGTCGACCAGTACAACTGAAACAATTTTTTTTTAAAGATGGGCTTTCGCTGATCATCCTAACATAAGGTACGCGTCGAGAGCTTCAAGAAAATGTATGATTATCATAGGTTTCGATCGGTGTTTCGAAAGTTACAAGCGATTATAGAAAATCAAGGAAACGGTAAGGAATACATACCCCTTGCAATTTATTTCGGCAAAAAATGGAAAGTGTTTCGGTCGACTTGTGCTTATACACGCTTAAAGAGGATGGAAATAGGATCACAAAAATCGCAGGCAGAGCCTCCTAAGTGCATTATTTTCGAAGTTACAGCCAAAAAACCAAAGGCTTGATTAATCGAGGAAGATCCTTGGTCGACCAGTACAACTGAAACAATTTTTTTTTAAAGATGGGCTTTCGTTGATCATCCTATCTTAAGGTACGCGTCGAGAGCTTCAAGAAAATGTATGATTAGCATAGGTTTCGATCGGTGTTTCGAAAGTTACAGGCGATTATAGAAAATCGAGGAAACGGTAAGGAATACATACCCCTTGCAATTTATTTCGGCAAAAAATGGAAAGTGTTTCGGTCGACTTGTGCTTACACATGCTAAAAGAGGATGGAAAGAGGATCACAAAAATCGCAGGCAGAGCTTTCTAAGTGCATTATTTTCGAAGTTACAGCCAAAAAACCAAAGACTTGATTAATCGAGGAAGAGCCTTGGTCGAACACTACTACTGAAACAATATTTTTTTTTAAAGATGAGCTGTCGCTCATAATCCTATCTTAAGGTACGCGTCGACAGCTTCAAGAAAATGTAAGATTATCATAGGTTTCGATCGGTGTTTCGAAAGTTACAGGCGATTATAGAAAATCGAGGAAACGGCAAGGAATACATACCCCTTGCAATTTATTTCGGCAAAAAATGGAAAGTGTTTCGGTCGACTTGTGCTTATACATGCTTAAAGAGGATGGAAAGAGGTACACAAAAATCGCAGGCAGAGCTTTCTAAGTGCATTATTTTAGAAGTTATAGCCAAAAAACCAAAGACTTGATTAATCGAGGAAGAGCCTTGGTCGACCACTACTACTGAAACAATATTTTTTTTAAAGATGAGCTGTCGCTCATAGTCCTATCTTAAGGTACGCGTCGACAGCTTCAAGAAAATGTAAGATTATCATAGGTTTCGATCGGTGTTTCGAAAGTTACAGGCGATTATAGAAAATCGAGGAAACGGCAAGGAATACATACCCATTGCAATTTATTTCGGCAAAAAATGGAAAGTGTTTCAGTCGACTTGTGCTTATAATTGCTTAAAGAGGATGGAAAGAGGATCACAAAAATCGCAGGCAGAGCTTTTTAAGTGCATTATTTTCAAAGTTACAGCCAAAAAACCAAAGACGATTAATCGAGGAAGAGCCTTGGTCGACCACTACAACTGAAACAATTTTTTTTAAGATGGGCTTTCGCTGATAGTTCTATCTTAAGGTACGCGTCGAGAGCTTCAAGAAAATGTATGATTATCATAGGTTTCGATCGGTGTTTCGAAAGTTACAGGCGATTAATGAAAATCGAGGAAACGGTAAGGAATACATACCCATTGCAATTTATTTCGGCAAAAAATGGAAAGTGTTTCGGTCGACTTGTGCTTATACACGCTTAAAGAGGATGGAACGGGCATCACAAAAATCGCAGGCAGAGCCTCCTAAGTGCATTATTTTCGAAGTTACAGCCAAAAAACCAACGGCTTGATTAACCGAAGAAGAGCCTTGGTCGACCACTACAACTGAAACCATTTTTTTTTTAAGATGGGCTTTCGCTGGTAGTCCTATCTTAAGGTACGCGTCGAGAGCTTCAAGAAAATGTATGATTATCATAGGTTTCCATCGGTGTTTCGAAAGTTACAGGCGATTAAAGAAAATCGAGGAAACGGTAAGGAATACATACCCATTGCAATTTATTTCGGCAAAAAATGGAAAGTGTTTCGGTCGACTTGTGCTTATGCACGCTTAAAGAGGATGGAACGGGCATCACAAAAATCGCAGGCAGAGCCTCCTAAGTGCATTATTTTCGAAGTTACAGCCAAAAAACCAACGGCTTGATTAATCGAAGAAGAGCCTTGGTCGACCAGTACAACTGAAACAATTTTTTTTAAAGATGGGCTTTCGCTGATCATCCTATCTTAAGGTACGCGTCGAGAGCTTCAAGAAAATTTATGATTAGCATACGTTTCGATCGGTGTTTCGAAAGTTACAGGCGATTATAGAAAATCGAGGAAACGGTAAGGAATACATACCCCTTGCAATTTATTTCGGCACAAAATGGAAAGTGTTTCGGTCGACTTGTTCTTATACATGCTTAAAGAGGATGTAAAGAGGATCACAAAAATCGCAAGCAGAGCCTCCTAAGTGCATTATTTTCGAAGTTACAGCCAAAAAACCAAAGACTTGATTAATCGAGGAAGAGCCTTGGTCGACCACTACTACTGAAACAATATTTTTTTTAAAGATGAGCTGTCGCTCATAGTCCTATCTTAAGGTACGCGTCAACAGCTTCAAGAAAATGTAAGATTATCATAGGTTTCGATCGGTGTTTCGAAAGTTACAGGCGTATATAGAAAATCAAGGAAAGGGTAAGGAATACATCCCCCGTGCAATTTATTTCGGCAAAAAATGGAAAGTGTTTCGGTCGACTTGTGCTTATACATGCTTAAAGAGGATGGAAAGAGGTACACAAAAATCGCAGGCAGAGCTTTTTAAGTGCATTATTTTAGAAGTTATAGCCAAAAAACCAAAGACTTGATTAATCGAGGAAGAGCCTTGGTCGACCACTACAACTGAAACAATTTTTTTTAAGATGGGCTTTCGCTGATAGTTCTATCTTAAGGTACGCGTCGAGAGCTTCAAGAAAATGTATGATTATCATAGGTTTCGATCGGTGTTTCGAAAGTTACAGGCGATTAAAGAAAATCGAGGAAACGGTAAGGAATACATACCCATTGCAGTATATTTCGGCAAATAATGGAAAGTGTTTCGGTCGACTTGTACTTTAACGCGCTTAAAGCGGATGGAACGAGGATCACAAAAATCGCAGGCAGAGCCTTCTAAGTGCATTATTTTCGAAGTTACAGCCAAAAAACCAAAGACTTGATTAATCGAGGAAGAGCCTTGGTCGACCACTACTACTGAAACAATATTTTTTTTTAAAGATGAGCTGTCGCTCATAGTCCTATCTTAAGGTACGCGTCGAGAGCTTCAAGGAAATGTAAGATTATCATAGGTTTCGATCGGTGTTTCGAAAGTTACAGGCGATTATAGAAAATCGAGGAAACGGCAAGGAATACATACCCCTTGCAATTTATTTCGGCAAAAAATGGAAAGTGTTTCAGTCGACTTGTGCTTATAATTGCTTAAAGAGGATGGAAAGAGGATCACAAAAATCGCAGGCAGAGCTTTCTAAGTGCATTATTTTCAAAGTCACAGCCAAAAAACCAAAGACTTGATTAATCGAGGAAGAGCCTTGGTCGACCACTACAACTGAAACAATTTTTTTTAAGATGGGCTTTCGCTGATAGTTCTATCTTAAGGTACGCGTCGAGAGCTTCAAGAAAATGTATGATTATCATAGGTTTCGATCGGTGTTTCGAAAGTTACAGGCGATTAAAGAAAATCGAGGAAACGGTAAGGAATACATACCCACTGCAATTTATTTCGGCAAAAAATGGAAAGTGTTTCGGTCGACTTGTGCTTATACATGCTTAAAGAGGATGGAAATAGGATCACAAAAATCGCAGCCAGAGCCTCCTAAGTGCATTATTTTCGAAGTTACAGCCAAAAAACCAAAGGGTTGATTAATCGAGGAAGATCCTTGGTCGACCAGTACAACTGAAACAATTTTTTTTTAAAGATGGGCTTTCGCTGATCATCCTATCTTAAGGTACGCGTCGAGAGCTTCAAGAAAATGTATGATTAGCATAGGTTTCGATCGGTGTTTCGAAAGTTACAGGCGATTATAGAAAATCGAGGAAACGGTAAGGAATACATACCCCTTGCAATTTATTTCGGCAAAAAATGGAAAGTGTTTCGGTCGACTTGTTCTTATACATGCTTAAAGAGGATGTAAAGAGGATCACAAAAATCGCAAGCAGAGCCTCCTAAGTGCATTATTTTCGAAGTTACAGCCAAAAAACCAACGGCTTGATTAATCGAAGAAGAGCCTTGGTCGACCACTACAACTGAAACCATTTTTTTTTAGATGGGCTTTCGCTGGTAGTCCTATCTTAAGGTACGCGTCGACAGCTTCAAGAAAATGTAAGATTATCATAGGTTTCGATCGGTGTTTCGAAAGTTACAGGCGATTAAAGAAAATCGAGGAAACGGTAAGGAATAAATACCCCTTGCAATTGATTTTGGCAAAAAATGGAAAGTGTTTCGGTCGACTTGTGCTTATAATTGCTTAAAGAGGATGGAAAGTGGATCACAAAAATCGCAGGCAGAGCTTTCTAAGTGCATTATTTTCGAAGTTACAGCCAAAAAACCAAAGACTTGATTAATCGAGGAAGAGCCTTGGTCGACCACTACCACTGAAACAATATTTTTTTTAAAGATGGGCTGTCGCTGATAGTCCTATCTCAAGGTACGCGTCGACAGCTTCAAGAAAATGTATGATTATCGTAGGGTTCGACCGGTGTTTCGAAAGTTACAGGCGATTATAGAAAATCGAGGAAACGGCAAGGAATACATACCCCTTGCAATTTATTTCGGCAAAAAATGGAAAGTGTTTCGGTCGACTTATGCTTATACATGCTTAAAGAGGATGGAAAGAGGTACACAAAAATCGCAGGCAGAGCTTTCGAAGTGCATTATTTTCGAAGGTATAGCCAAAAAACCAAAGACTTGATTAATCGAGGAAGAGCCTTGGTCGACCACTACTACTGAAACAATATTTTTTTTTAAAGATGGGCTTTCGCTGATAGTCCTATCTTAAGGTACGCGTCGAGAGCTTCAAGAAAATGTATGATTATCATAGGGTTCGATCGGTGTTTCGAAAGTTACAGGCGATTATAGAAAATCGAGGAAACGGCAAGGAATACATACCCCTTGCAATTTATTTCGGCAAAAAATGGGAAGTGTTTCAGTCGACTTGTGCTTATAATTGCTTAAAGAGGATGGAAAGAGGATCACAAAAATCGCAGGCAGAGCTTTCTAAGTGCATTATTTTCAAAGTTATAGCCAAAAAACCAAAGACTTGATTAATCGAGGAAGAGCCTTGGTCGACAACTACTACTGAAACAATATTTTTTTTTAAAGATGAGCTGTCGCTCATAGTTCTATCTTAAGGTACGCGTCCAGAGCTTTAAGAAAATGTATGATTATCATAGGTTTCGATCGGCGTTTCGAAAGTTACAGGCGATTATAGAAAATCGAGGAAACGGCAAGGAATACATACCCCTTGCAATTTATTTCGGCAAAAAATGGAAAGTGTTTCAGTCGACTTGTGCTTATAAATGCTTAAAGAGGATGGAAAGAGGATCACAAAAATCGCAGGCAGAGCTTTCTAAGTGCATTATTTTCAAAGTTATAGCCAAAAAACAAAAGACTTGATTAATCGAGGAAGAGCCTTGGTCGACCACTACTACTGAAACAATATTTTTTTTAAAGATGAGCTGTCGCTGATAGTCCTATCTTAAGGTACGCGTCGAGAGCTTCAAGAAAATGTATGATTATCATAGGTCTCGATCGGTGCTTCGAAAGTTACAGGCGATTATAGAAAATCAAGGAAACGGTAAGGAATACATACCCCTTGCAATTTATTTCGGCAAAAAATGGAAAGTGTTTCGGTCGACTTGTGCTTATACATGCTTAAAGAGGATGGAAAGAGGTACACAAAAATTGCAGGCAGAGCTTTCTAAGTGCATTATTTTCGAAGTTATAGCCAAAAAACCAAAGACTTGATTAATCGAGGAAGAGCCTTGGTAGACCAGTACAACAGAAACAATTCTTTTTTAAAGATGGGCTTTCGCTGATCATCCTAACATAAGGTACGCGTCGAGAGCTTCAAGAAAATGTATGATTATCATAGGTTTCGATCGGTGTTTCGAAAGTTACAAGCGATTATAGAAAATCAAGGAAACGGTAAGGAATACATACCCCTTGCAATTTATTTCGGCAAAAAATGGAAAGTGTTTTGGTCGACTTGTGCTTACACATGCTTAAAGAGGATGGAAATAGGATCACAAAAATCGCAGGCAGAGCCTCCTAAGTGCATTATTTTCGAAGTTACAGCCAAAAAACCAAAGGCTTGATTAATCGAGGAAGATCCTTGGTTGACCAGTCCAACTGAAACAATTTTTTTTTAAAGATGGGCATTCGCTGATCATCCTATCTTAAGGTACGCGTCGAGAGCTTCAAGAAAATGTATGATTAGCATAGGTTTCGATCGGTGTTTCGAAAGTTACAGGCGATTATAGAAAATCGAGGAAACGGTAAGGAATACATACCCCTTGCAATTTATTTCGGCAAAAAATGTAAAGTGTTTCAGTCGACTTGTGCTTATAAATGCTTAAAGAGGATGGAAAGAGGATCACAAAAATCGCAGGCAGAGCTTTCTAAGTGCATTATTTTCAAAGTTATAGCCAAAAAACAAAAGACTTGATTAATCGAGGAAGAGCCTTGGTCGACCACTACTACTGAAACAATATTTTTTTTAAAGATGAGCTGTCGCTGATAGTCCTATCTTAAGGTACGCGTCGAGAGCTTCAAGAAAATGTATGATTATCATAGGTTTCGATCGGTGCTTCGAAAGTTACAGGCGATTATAGAAAATCAAGGAAACGGTAAGGAATACATACCCCTTGCAATTTATTTCGGCAAAAAATGGAAAGTGTTTCGGTCGACTTGTGCTTATACACGATTAAAGAGCATGGAAAGAGGATCACAAAAATCGCAGGCAGAGCCTCCTAAGTGCATTATTTTCCAAGTTACAGCCAAAACACCAAACGCTTGATTAATCGAGGAAGAGCCTTGGTCGACCAGTACAACTGAAACAATTTTTTTTTAAAGATGGGCTTTCGCTGATCATCCTAACTTAAGGTACGCGTCGAGAGCTTCAAGAAAATGTATGATTAGCATACGTTTCGATCAATGTTTCGAAAGTTACAGGCGATTATAGAAAATCGAGGAAACGGTAAGGAATACATACCCCTTGCAATTTATTTCGGCAAAAAATGGAAAGTGTTTCAGTCGACTTGTGCTTATACATGCTTAAAGAGGATGTAAAGAGGATCACAAAAATCGCAGGCAGAGGCTCCTAAGTGCATTATTTTCGAAGTTATAGCCAAAAAACCAATAACTTGATTAATCGAGGAAGAGCCTTGGTCGACCACTACCACTGAAACAATATTTTTTTTAAAGATGGGCTGTCGCTGATAGTTCTATCTTAAGGTACGCGTCGAGAGCTTCAAGAAAATGTATGATTATCATAGGTTTCGATCGGTGTTTCGAAAGTTACAGGCGATTAAAGAAAATCGAGGAAACGGTAAGGAATACATACCCATTGCAATTTATTTCGGCAAAAAATGGAAAGTGTTTCGGTCGACTTGTGCTTATACACGCTTAAAGAGGATGGAACGAGCATCACAAAAATCGCAGGCAGAGCCTCCTAAGTGCATTATTTTCGAAGTTACAGCCAAAAAACCAACGGCTTGATTAATCGAAGAAGAGCCTTGGTCGACCACTAGAACTGAAACCATTTTTTTTTTAAGATGGGCTTTCGCTGGTAGTCCTATCTTAAGGTACGCGTCGAGAGCTTCAAGAAAATGTAAGATTATCATAGGTTTCGATCGGTGTTTCGAAAGTTACAGGCGATTAAAGAAAATCGAGGAATCGGTAAGGAATACATATCCATTGCAATTTATTTCGGCAAAAAATGGAAAGTGTTTCGGTCGACTTGTGCTTATACATGCTTAAAGAGGATGGAAATAGGTACACAAAAATCGCAGGCAGAGCTTTCTAAGTGCATTATGTTCGAAGTTATAGCCAAAAAACCAAAGACTTGATTAATCGAGGAAGAGCCTTGGTCGACCAGTACAACTGAAACAATTTTTTTTTAAAGATGGGCTTTCGCTGATCATCCTAACATAAGGTACGCGTCGAGAGCTTCAAGAAAATGTATGATTATCATAGGTTTCGATCGGTGTTTCGAAAGTTACAAGCGATTATAGAAAATCAAGGAAACGGTAAGGAATACATACCCCTTGCAATTTATTTCGGCAAAAAATGGAAAGTGTTTCGGTCGACTTGTGCTTATACATGCTTAAAGAGGATGGAAATAGGATCACAAAAATCGCAGGCAGAGCCTCCTAAGTGCATTATTCTCGATGTTACAGCCAAAAAACCAAAGGCTTGATTAATCGAGGAAGATCCTTGGTCGACCAGTACAACTGAAACAATTTTTTTTTAAAGATGGGCTTTCGCTGATCATCCTATCTTAAGGTACGCGTCGAGAGCTTCAAGAAAATGTATGATTAGCATAGGTTTCGATCGGTGTTTCGAAAGTTACAGGCGATTATAGAAAATCGAGGAAACGGTAAGGAATACATACCCCTTGCAATTTATTTCGGCAAAAAATGGAAAGTGTTTCGGTCGACTTGTTCTTATACATGCTTAAAGAGGATGTAAAGAGGATCGCAAAAATCGCAAGCAGAGCCTCCTAAGTGCATTATTTTCGAAGTTACAGCCAAAAAACCAAAGACTTGATTAATCGAGGAAGAGCCTTGGTCGACCACTACTACTGAAACAATATTTTTTTTAAAGATGAGCTGTCGCTCATAGTCCTATCTTAAGGTACGCGTCAACAGCTTCAAGAAAATGTAAGATTATCATAGGTTTCGATCGGTGTTTCGAAAGTTACAGGCGTATATAGAAAATCAAGGAAAGGGTAAGGAATACATGCCCCGTGCAATTTATTTCGGCAAAAAATGGAAAGTGTTTCGGTCGACTTGTGCTTACACGTGCTAAAAGAGGATGGAAAGAGGATCACAAAAATCGCAGGCAGAGCTTTCTAAGTGCATTATTTTCGAAGTTACAGCCAAAAAACCAAAGACTTGATTAATCGAGGAAGAGCCTTGGTCGACCACTACTACTGAAACAATATTTTTTTTTAAAGATGAGCTGTCGCTCATAGTCCTATCTTAAGGTACGCGTCGACAGCTTCAAGAAAATGTAAGATTATCATAGGTTTCGATCGGTGTTTCGAAAGTTACAGGCGATTATATAAAATCGAGGAAACGGCAAGGAATACATACCCCTTGCAATTTATTTCGGGAAACGATGGAAAGTGTTTCGGTCGACTTGTGCTTATACACGATTAAAGAGCATGGAAAGAGGATCACAAAAATCGCAGGCAGAGCCTCCTAAGTGCATTATTTTCCAAGTTACAGCCAAAACACCAAACGCTTGATTAATCGAGGAAGAGCCTTGGTCGACCAGTACAACAGAAACAATTCTTTTTTAAAGATGGGCTTTCGCTGATCATCCTAACATAAGGTACGCGTCGAGAGCTTCAAGAAAATGTATGATTATCATAGGTTTCGATCGGTGTTTCGAAAGTTACAAGCGATTATAGAAAATCAAGGAAACGGTAAGGAATACATACCCCTTGCAATTTATTTCGGCAAAAAATGGAAAGTGTTTTGGTCGACTTGTGCTTACACATGCTTAAAGAGGATGGAAATAGGATCACAAAAATCGCAGGCAGAGCCTCCTAAGTGCATTATTTTCGAAGTTACAGCCAAAAAACCAAAGGCTTGATTAATCGAGGAAGATCCTTGGTTGACCAGTCCAACTGAAACAATTTTTTTTTAAAGATGGGCATTCGCTGATCATCCTATCTTAAGGTACGCGTCGAGAGCTTCAAGAAAATGTATGATTAGCATAGGTTTCGATCGGTGTTTCGAAAGTTTCAGGCGATTATAGAAAATCGAGGAAACGGTAAGGAATACATACCCCTTGCAATTTATTTCGGCAAAAAATGGAAAGTGTTTCAGTCGACTTGTGCTTATACATGCTTAAAGAGGATGTAAAGAGGATCACAAAAATCGCAGGCAGAGGCTCCTAAGTGCATTATTTTCGAAGTTATAGCCAAAAAACCAATAACTTGATTAATCGAGGAAGAGCCTTGGTCGACCACTACCACTAAACAATATTTTTTTTAAAGATGGGCTGTCGCTGATAGTCCTATCTCAAGGTACGCGTCGACAGCTTCAAGAAAATGTATGATTATCGTAGGGTTCGATCGGTGTTTCGAAAGTTACAGGCGATTATAGAAAAATCGAGGAAACGGCAAGGAATACATACCCCTTGCAATTTATTTCGGCAAAAAATGGAAAGTGTTTCGGTCGACTTGTGCTTATACATGCTTAAAGAGGATGGAAAGAGGTACACAAAATTGCAGGCAGAGCTTTCTAAGTGCATTATTTTCGAAGTTATAGCCAAAAAACCAAAGACTTGATTAATCGAGGAAGAGCCTTGGTAGACCAGTACAACAGAAACAATTCTTTTTTAAAGATGGGCTTTCGCTGATCATCCTAACATAAGGTACGCGTCGAGAGCTTCAAGAAAATGTATGATTATCATAGGTTTCGATCGGTGTTTCGAAAGTTACAAGCGATTATAGAAAATCAAGGAAACGGTAAGGAATACATACCCCTTGCAATTTATTTCGGCAAAAAATGGAAAGTGTTTTGGTCGACTTGTGCTTACACATGCTTAAAGAGGATGGAAATAGGATCACAAAAATCGCAGGCAGAGCCTCCTAAGTGCATTATTTTCGAAGTTACAGCCAAAAAACCAAAGGCTTGATTAATCGAGGAAGATCCTTGGTTGACCAGTCCAACTGAAACAATTTTTTTTTAAAGATGGGCATTCGCTGATCATCCTATCTTAAGGTACGCGTCGAGAGCTTCAAGAAAATGTATGATTAGCATAGGTTTCGATCGGTGTTTCGAAAGTTACAGGCGATTATAGAAAATCGAGGAAACGGTAAGGAATACATACCCCTTGCAATTTATTTCGGCAAAAAATGGAAAGTGTTTCGGTCGACTTGTGCTTATACATGCTTAAAGAGGATGGAAAGAGGTACACAAAAATCGCAGGCAGAGCTTTCTAAGTGCATTATTTTAGAAGTTATAGCCACAAAACCAAAGACTTGATTAATCGAGGAAGAGCCTTGGTCGACCACTACTACTGAAACAATATTTTTTTTAAAGATGAGCTGTCGCTCATAGTCCTATCTTAAGGTACGCGTCGACAGCTTCAAGAAAATGTAAGATTATCATAGGTTTCGATCGGTGTTTCGAAAGTTACAGGCGATTATAGAAAATCGAGGAAACGGCAAGGAATACATACCCATTGCAGTATATTTCGGCAAATAATGGAAAGTGTTTCGGTGGACTTGTAATTTAACGCGCTTAAAGCGGATGGAACGAGGATCACAAAAATCGCAGGCAGAGCCTTCTAAGTGCATTATTTTCGAAGTTACAGCCAAAAAACCAAAGACTTGATTAATCGAGGAAGAGCCTTGGTCGACCACTACTACTGAAACAAAATTTTTTTTTAAAGATGAGCTGTCGCTCATAGTCCTATCTTAAGGTACGCGTCGAGAGCTTCAAGAAAATGTAAGATTATCATAGGTTTCGATCGGTGTTTCGAAAGTTACAGGCGATTATAGAAAATCGAGGAAACGGCAAGGAATACATACCCCTTGCAATTTATTTCGGCAAAAAATGGAAAGTGTTTCAGTCGACTTGTGCTTATAATTGCTTAAAGAGGATGGAAAGAGGATCACAAAAATCGCAGGCAGAGCTTTCTAAGTGCATTATTTTCAAAGTCACAGCCAAAAAACCAAAGACTTGATTAATCGAGGAAGAGCCTTGGTCGACCACTACAACTGAGACAATTTTTTTTAAGATGGGCTTTCGCTGATAGTTCTATCTTAAGGTACGCGTCGAGAGCTTCAAGAAAATGTATGATTATCATAGGTTTCGATCGGTGTTTCGAAAGTTACAGGCGATTAAAGAAAATCGGGGAAACGGTAAGGAATACATACCCATTGCAATTTATTTCGGCAAAAAATGGAAAGTGTTTCGGTCGACTTGTGCTTATACACGCTTAAAGAGGATGGAACGGTCATCACAAAAATCGCAGGCAGAGCCTCCTAAGTGCATTATTTTCGAAGTTACAGCCAAAAAACCAACGGCTTGATTAATCGAAGAAGAGCCTTGGTCGACCACTACAACTGAAACCATTTTTTTTTTAAGATGGGCTTTCGCTGGTAGTCCTATCTTAAGGTACGCGTCGAGAGCTTCAAGAAAATGTATGATTATCATAGGTTTCGATCGGTGTTTCGAAAGTTACAAGCGATTATAGAAAATCAAGGAAACGGTAAGGAATACATACCCCTTGCAATTTATTTCGGCAAAAAATGGAAAGTGTTTCGGTCGACTTGTGCTTATACACGATTAAAGAGCATGGAAAGAGGATCACAAAAATCGCAGGCAGAGCCTCCTAAGTGCATTATTTTCCAAGTTACAGCCAAAACACCAAACGCTTGATTAATCGAGGAAGAGCCTTGGTCGACCAGTACAACAGAAACAATTCTTTTTTAAAGATGGGCTTTCGCTGATCATCCTAACATAAGGTACGCGTCGAGAGCTTCAAGAAAATGTATGATTATCATAGGTTTCGATCGGTGTTTCGAAAGTTACAAGCGATTATAGAAAATCAAGGAAACGGTAAGGAATACATACCCCTTGCAATTTATTTCGGCAAAAAATGGAAAGTGTTTTGGTCGACTTGTGCTTACACATGCTTAAAGAGGATGGAAATAGGATCACAAAAATCGCAGGCAGAGCCTCCTAAGTGCATTATTTTCGAAGTTACAGCCAAAAAACCAAAGGCTTGATTAATCGAGGAAGATCCTTGGTTGACCAGTCCAACTGAAACAATTTTTTTTTAAAGATGGGCATTCGCTGATCATCCTATCTTAAGGTACGCGTCGAGAGCTTCAAGAAAATGTATGATTAGCATAGGTTTCGATCGGTGTTTCGAAAGTTTCAGGCGATTATAGAAAATCGAGGAAACGGTAAGGAATACATACCCCTTGCAATTTATTTCGGCAAAAAATGGAAAGTGTTTCAGTCGACTTGTGCTTATACATGCTTAAAGAGGATGTAAAGAGGATCACAAAAATCGCAGGCAGAGGCTCCTAAGTGCATTATTTTCGAAGTTATAGCCAAAAAACCAATAACTTGATTAATCGAGGAAGAGCCTTGGTCGACCACTACCACTGAAACAATATTTTTTTTAAAGATGGGCTGTCGCTGATAGTCCTATCTCAAGGTACGCGTCGACAGCTTCAAGAAAATGTATGATTATCGTAGGGTTCGATCGGTGTTTCGAAAGTTACAGGCGATTATAGAAAATCGAGGAAACGGCAAGGAATACATACCCCTTGCAATTTATTTCGGCAAAAAATGGAAAGTGTTTCGGTCGACTTGTGCTTATACATGCTTAAAGAGGATGGAAAGAGGTACACAAAATTGCAGGCAGAGCTTTCTAAGTGCATTATTTTCGAAGTTATAGCCAAAAAACCAAAGACTTGATTAATCGAGGAAGAGCCTTGGTAGACCAGTACAACAGAAACAATTCTTTTTTAAAGATGGGCTTTCGCTGATCATCCTAACATAAGGTACGCGTCGAGAGCTTCAAGAAAATGTATGATTATCATAGGTTTCGATCGGTGTTTCGAAAGTTACAAGCGATTATAGAAAATCAAGGAAACGGTAAGGAATACATACCCCTTGCAATTTATTTCGGCAAAAAATGGAAAGTGTTTTGGTCGACTTGTGCTTACACATGCTTAAAGAGGATGGAAATAGGATCACAAAAATCGCAGGCAGAGCCTCCTAAGTGCATTATTTTCGAAGTTACAGCCAAAAAACCAAAGGCTTGATTAATCGAGGAAGATCCTTGGTTGACCAGTCCAACTGAAACAATTTTTTTTTAAAGATGGGCATTCGCTGATCATCCTATCTTAAGGTACGCGTCGAGAGCTTCAAGAAAATGTATGATTAGCATAGGTTTCGATCGGTGTTTCGAAAGTTACAGGCGATTATAGAAAATCGAGGAAACGGTAAGGAATACATACCCCTTGCAATTTATTTCGGCAAAAAATGGAAAGTGTTTCGGTCGACTTGTGCTTATACATGCTTAAAGAGGATGGAAAGAGGTACACAAAAATCGCAGGCAGAGCTTTCTAAGTGCATTATTTTAGAAGTTATAGCCACAAAACCAAAGACTTGATTAATCGAGGAAGAGCCTTGGTCGACCACTACTACTGAAACAATATTTTTTTTAAAGATGAGCTGTCGCTCATAGTCCTATCTTAAGGTACGCGTCGACAGCTTCAAGAAAATGTAAGATTATCATAGGTTTCGATCGGTGTTTCGAAAGTTACAGGCGATTATAGAAAATCGAGGAAACGGCAAGGAATACATACCCATTGCAGTATATTTCGGCAAATAATGGAAAGTGTTTCGGTCGACTTGTAATTTAACGCGCTTAAAGCGGATGGAACGAGGATCACAAAAATCGCAGGCAGAGCCTTCTAAGTGCATTATTTTCGAAGTTACAGCCAAAAAACCAAAGACTTGATTAATCGAGGAAGAGCCTTGGTCGACCACTACTACTGAAACAATATTTTTTTTTAAAGATGAGCTGTCGCTCATAGTCCTATCTTAAGGTACGCGTCGAGAGCTTCAAGAAAATGTAAGATTATCATAGGTTTCGATCGGTGTTTCGAAAGTTACAGGCGATTATAGAAAATCGAGGAAACGGCAAGGAATACATACCCCTTGCAATTTATTTCGGCAAAAAATGGAAAGTGTTCCAGTCGACTTGTGCTTATAATTGCTTAAAGAGGATGGAAAGAGGATCACAAAAATCGCAGGCAGAGCTTTCTAAGTGCATTATTTTCAAAGTCACAGCGAAAAAACCAAAGACTTGATTAATCGAGGAAGAGCCTTGGTCGACCACTACAACTGAAACAATTTTTTTTAAGATGGGCTTTCGCTGATAGTTCTATCTTAAGGTACGCGTCGAGAGCTTCAAGAAAATGTATGATTATCATAGGTTTCGATCGGTGTTTCGAAAGTTACAGGCGATTAAAGAAAATCGAGGAAACGGTAAGGAATACATATCCATTGCAATTTATTTCGGCAAAAAATGGAAAGTGTTTCGGTCGACTTGTGCTTATACATGCTTAAAGAGGATGGAAAGAGGATCACAAAAATCGCAGGCAGAGCTTTCTAAGTGCATTATTTTCGAAGTTATAGCCAAAAAACCAATAACTTGATTAATCGAGGAAGAGCCTTGGTCGACCACTACCACTGAAACAATATTTTTTTTAAAGATGGGCTGTCGCTGATAGTCCTATCTCAAGGTACGCGTCGACAGCTTCAAGAAAATGTATGATTATCGTAGGGTTCGACCGGTGTTTCGAAAGTTACAGGCTATTATAGAAAATCGAGGAAACGGCAAGGAATACATACCCCTTGCAATTTATTTCGGCAAAAAATTGAAAGTGTTTCGGTCGACTTGTGCTTATACATGCTTAAAGAGGATGGAAATAGGATCACAAAAATCGCAGGCAGGGCCTCCTAAGTGCATTATTTTCGAAGTTACAGCCAAAAAACCAAAGGCTTGATTAATCGAGGAAGATCCTTGGTCGACCAGTACAACTGAAACAATTTGTTTTTAAAGATGGGCTTTCGCTGATCATCCTATCTTAAGGTACGCGTCGAGAGCTTCAAGAAAATGTATGATTAGCATAGGTTTCGATCGGTGTTTCGAAAGTTACAGGCGATTATAGAAAATCGAGGAAACGGTAAGGAATACATACCCCTTGCAATTTATTTCGGCAAAAAATGGAAAGTGTTTCGGTCGACTTGTTCTTATACATGCTTAAAGAGGATGTAAAGAGGATCACAAAAATCGCAAGCAGAGCCTCCTAAGTACATTATTTTCGAAGTTACAGCCAAAAAACCAAAGACTTGATTAACCGAGGAAGAGCCTTGGTCGACCACTACTACTGAAACAATATTTTTTTTAAAGATGAGCTGTCGCTCATAGTCCTATCTTAAGGTACGCGTCAACAGCTTCAAGAAAATGTAAGATTATCATAGGTTTCGATCGGTGTTTCGAAAGTTACAGGCGTATATAGAAAATCAAGGAAAGGGTAAGGAATACATGCCCCGTGCAATTTATTTCGGCAAAAAATGGAAAGTGTTTCGGTCGACTTGTGCTTACACATGCTAAAAGAGGATGGAAAGAGGATCACAAAAATCGCAGGCAGAGCTTTCTAAGTGCATTATTTTCGAAGTTACAGCCAAAAAACCAAAGACTTGATTAATCGAGGAAGAGCCTTGGTCGACCACTACTACTGAAACAATATTTTTTTTTAAAGATGAGCTGTCGCTCATAGTCCTATCTTAAGGTACGCGTCGACAGCTTCAAGAAAATGTAAGATTATCATAGGTTTCGATCGGTGTTTCGAAAGTTACAGGCGATTATAGAAAATCGAGGAAACGGCAAGGAATACATACCCATTGCAGTATATTTCGGCAAATAATAGAAAGTGTTTCGGTCGACTTGTACTTTAACGCGCTTAAAGCGGATGGAACGAGGATCACAAAAATCGCAGGCAGAGCCTTCTAAGTGCATTATTTTCGAAGTTACAGCCAAAAAACCAAAGTCTTGATTAATCGAGGAAGATCCTTGGTCGACCAGTACAACTGAAACAATTTTTTTTTAAAGATGGGCTTTCGCTGATCATCCTATCTTAAGGTACGCGTCGAGAGCTTCAAGAAAATGTATGATTAGCATAGGTTTCGATCGGTGTTTCGAAAGTTACAGGCGATTATAGAAAATCGAGGAAACGGTAAGGAATACATACCCCTTGCAATTTATTTCGGCAAAAAATGGAAAGTGTTTTGGTCTACTTGTGCTTACACATGCTTAAAGAGGATGGAAATAGGATCACAAAAATCGCAGGCAGAGCCTCCTAAGTGCATTATTTTCGAAGTTACAGCAAAAAAACCAAAGGCTTGATTAATCGAGGAAGATCCTTGGTTGACCAGTCCAACTGAAACAATTTTTTTTTAAAGATGGGCATTCGCTGATCATCCTATCTTAAGGTACGCGTCGAGAGCTTCAAGAAAATGTATGATTAGCATAGGTTTCGATCGGTGTTTCGAAAGTTTCAGGCGATTATAGAAAATCGAGGAAACGGTAAGGAATACATACCCCTTGCAATTTATTTCGGCAAAAAATGGAAAGTGTTTCAGTCGACTTGTGCTTATAAATGCTTAAAGAGGATGGAAAGAGGATCACAAAAATCGCAGGCAGAGCCTCCTAAGTGCATTATTTTCCAAGTTACAGCCAAAACACCAAACACTTGATTAATCGAGGAAGAGCCTTGGTCGACCAGTACAACTGAAACAATTTTTTTTTAAAGATGGGCTTTCGCTGATCATCCTAACTTAAGGTACGCGTCGAGAGCTTCAAGAAAATGTATGATTAGCATACGTTTCGATCAATGTTTCGAAAGTTACAGGCGATTATAGAAAATCGAGGAAACGGTAAGGAATACATACCCCTTGCAATTTATTTCGGCAAAAAATGGAAAGTGTTTCAGTCGACTTGTGCTTATACATGCTTAAAGAGGATGTAAAGAGGATCACAAAAATCGCAGGCAGAGGCTCCTAAGTGCATTATTTTCGAAGTTATAGCCAAAAAACCAATAACTTGATTAATCGAGGAAGAGCCTTGGTCGACCACTACCACTGAAACAATATTTTTTTTAAAGATGGGCTGTCGCTGATAGTCCTATCTCAAGGTACGCGTCGACAGCTTCAAGAAAATGTATGATTATCGTAGGGTTCGATCGGTGTTTCGAAAGTTACAGGCGATTATAGAAAATCGAGGAAACGGCAAGGAATACATACCCCTTGCAATTTATTTCGGCAAAAAATGGAAAGTGTTTCGGTCGACTTGTGCTTATACATGCTTAAAGAGGATGGAAAGAGGTACACAAAAATTGCAGGCAGAGCTTTCTAAGTGCATTATTTTCGAAGTTATAGCCAAAAAACCAAAGACTTGATTAATCGAGGAAGAGCCTTGGTAGACCAGTACAACAGAAACAATTCTTTTTTAAAGATGGGCTTTCGCTGATCATCCTAACATAAGGTACGCGTCGAGAGCTTCAAGAAAATGTATGATTATCATAGGTTTCGATCGGTGTTTCGAAAGTTACAAGCGATTATAGAAAATCAAGGAAACGGTAAGGAATACATACCCCTTGCAATTTATTTCGGCAAAAAATGGAAAGTGTTTTGGTCGACTTGTGCTTACACATGCTTAAAGAGGATGGAAATAGGATCACAAAAATCGCAGGCAGAGCCTCCTATGTGCATTATTTTCGAAGTTACAGCCAAAAAACCAAAGGCTTGATTAATCGAGGAAGATCCTTGGTCGACCAGTACAACTGAAACAATATTTTTTTAAAGATGGGCTTTCGCTGATCATCCTAACACAAGGTACGCGTCGAGAGCTTCAAGAAAATGTATGATTATCATAGGTTTCGATCGGTGTTTCGAAAGTTACAAGCGATTATAGAAAATCGAGGAAACGGCAAGGAATACATACCCCTTGCAATTTATTTCGGCAAAAAATGGAAAGTGTTTCGGTCGACTTGTGCTTATACATGCTTAAAGAGGATGGAAATAGGATCACAAAAATCGCAGGCAGAGCCTCCTAAGTGCATTATTTTCGAAGTTACAGCCAAAAAACCAAAGGCTTGATTAATCGAGGAAGATCCTTGGTCGACCAGTACAACTGAAACAATTTTTTTTTAAAGATGGGCTTTCGCTGATCATCCCATCTTAAGGTACGCGTCGAGAGCTTCAAGAAAATGTATGATTAGCATAGGTTTCGATCGGTGTTTCGAAAGTTACAGGCGATTATAGAAAATCGAGGAAACGGTAAGGAACACATACCCCTTGCAATTAATTTCGGCAAAAAATGGAAAGTGTTTCGGTCGACTTGTTCTTATACATGCTTAAAGAGGATGTAAAGAGGATCACAAAAATCGCAAGCAGAGCCTCCTAAGTGCATTATTTTCGAAGTTACAGCCAAAAAACCAAAGACTTGATTAATCGAGGAAGAGCCTTGGTCGACCACTACTACTGAAACAATATTTTTTTTTAAAGATGGGCTTTCGCTGATAGTCCTATCTTAAGGTACGCGTCGAGAGCTTCAAGAAAATGTATGATTATCATAGGGTTCGATCGGTGTTTCGAAAGTTACAGGCGATTATAGAAAATCGAGGAAACGGCAAGGAATACATACCCCTTGCAATTTATTTCGGCAAAAAATGGGAAGTGTTTCAGTCGACTTGTGCTTATAATTGCTTAAAGAGGATGGAAAGAGGATCACAAAAATCGCAGGCAGAGCTTTCTAAGTGCATTATTTTCAAAGTTATAGCCAAAAAACCAAAGACTTGATTAATCGAGGAAGAGCCTTGGTCGACAACTACTACTGAAACAATATTTTTTTTAAAGATGAGCTGTCGCTCATAGTTCTATCTTAAGGTACGCGTCCAGAGCTTTAAGAAAATGTATGATTATCATAGGTTTCGATCGGCGTTTCGAAAGTTACAGGCGATTATAGAAAATCGAGGAAACGGTAAGGAATACATACCCCTTGCAATTAATTTCGGCAAAAAATGGAAAGTGTTTCAGTCGACTTGTGCTTACACATGCTTAAAGAGGATGGAAATAGGATCACAAAAATCGCAGGCAGAGCCTCCTAAGTGCATTATTTTCGAAGTTACAGCCAAAAAACCAAAGGCTTGATTAATCGAGGAAGATCCTTGGTTGACCAGTCCAACTGAAACAATTTTTTTTTAAAGATGGGCATTCGCTGATCATCCTATCTTAAGGTACGCGTCGAGAGCTTCAAGAAAATGTATGATTAGCATAGGTTTCGATCGGTGTTTCGAAAGTTACAGGCGATTATAGAAAATCGAGGAAACGGTAAGGAATACATACCCCTTGCAATTTATTTCGGCAAAAAATGTAAAGTGTTTCAGTCGACTTGTGCTTATAAATGCTTAAAGAGGATGGAAAGAGGATCACAAAAATCGCAGGCAGAGCTTTCTAAGTGCATTATTTTCAAAGTTATAGCCAAAAAACAAAAGACTTGATTAATCGAGGAAGAGCCTTGGTCGACCACTACTACTGAAACAATATTTTTTTTAAAGATGAGCTGTCGCTGATAGTCCTATCTTAAGGTACGCGTCGAGAGCTTCAAGAAAATGTATGATTATCATAGGTTTCGATCGGTGCTTCGAAAGTTACAGGCGATTATAGAAAATCAAGGAAACGGTAAGGAATACATACCCCTTGCAATTTATTTCGGCAAAAAATGGAAAGTGTTTCGGTCGACTTGTGCTTATACACGATTAAAGAGCATGGAAAGAGGATCACAAAAATCGCAGGCAGAGCCTCCTAAGTGCATTATTTTCCAAGTTACAGCCAAAACACCAAACGCTTGATTAATCGAGGAAGAGCCTTGGTCGACCAGTACAACTGAAACAATTTTTTTTTAAAGATGGGCTTTCGCTGATCATCCTAACTTAAGGTACGCGTCGAGAGCTTCAAGAAAATGTATGATTAGCATACGTTTCGATCAATGTTTCGAAAGTTACAGGCGATTATAGAAAATCGAGGAAACGGTAAGGAATACATACCCCTTGCAATTTATTTCGGCAAAAAATGGAAAGTGTTTCAGTCGACTTGTGCTTATACATGCTTAAAGAGGATGTAAAGAGGATCACAAAAATCGCAGGCAGAGGCTCCTAAGTGCATTATTTTCGAAGTTATAGCCAAAAAACCAATAACTTGATTAATCGAGGAAGAGCCTTGGTCGACCACTACCACTGAAACAATATTTTTTTTAAAGATGGGCTGTCGCTGATAGTCCTATCTCAAGGTACGCGTCGACAGCTTCAAGAAAATGTATGATCATCGTAGGGTTCGATCGGTGTTTCGAAAGTTACAGGCGATTATAGAAAATCGAGGAAACGGCAAGGAATACATACCCCTTGCAATTTATTTCGGCAAAAAATGGAAAGTGTTTCGGTCGACTTGTGCTTATACATGCTTAAAGAGGATGGAAAGAGGTACACAAAATTGCAGGCAGAGCTTTCTAAGTGCATTATTTTCGAAGTTATAGCCAAAAAACCAAAGACTTGATTAATCGAGGAAGAGCCTTGGTAGACCAGTACAACAGAAACAATTCTTTTTTAAAGATGGGCTTTCGCTGATCATCCTAACATAAGGTACGCGTCGAGAGCTTCAAGAAAATGTATGATTATCATAGGTTTCGATCGGTGTTTCGAAAGTTACAAGCGATTATAGAAAATCAAGGAAACGGTAAGGAATACATACCCCTTGCAATTTATTTCGGCAAAAAATGGAAAGTGTTTTGGTCGACTTGTGCTTACACATGCTTAAAGAGGATGGAAATAGGATCACAAAAATCGCAGGCAGAGCCTCCTAAGTGCATTATTTTCGAAGTTACAGCCAAAAAACCAAAGGCTTGATTAATCGAGGAAGATCCTTGGTTGACCAGTCCAACTGAAACAATTTTTTTTTAAAGATGGGCATTCGCTGATCATCCTATCTTAAGGTACGCGTCGAGAGCTTCAAGAAAATGTATGATTAGCATAGGTTTCGATCGGTGTTTCGAAAGTTACAGGCGATTATAGAAAATCGAGGAAACGGTAAGGAATACATACCCCTTGCAATTTATTTCGGCAAAAAATGGAAAGTGTTTCGGTCGACTTGTGCTTATACATGCTTAAAGAGGATGGAAAGAGGTACACAAAAATCGCAGGCAGAGCTTTCTAAGTGCATTATTTTAGAAGTTATAGCCACAAAACCAAAGACTTGATTAATCGAGGAAGAGCCTTGGTCGACCACTACTACTGAAACAATATTTTTTTTAAAGATGAGCTGTCGCTCATAGTCCTATCTTAAGGTACGCGTCGACAGCTTCAAGAAAATGTAAGATTATCATAGGTTTCGATCGGTGTTTCGAAAGTTACAGGCGATTATAGAAAATCGAGGAAACGGCAAGGAATACATACCCATTGCAGTATATTTCGGCAAATAATGGAAAGTGTTTCGGTCGACTTGTAATTTAACGCGCTTAAAGCGGATGGAACGAGGATCACAAAAATCGCAGGCAGAGCCTTCTAAGTGCATTATTTTCGAAGTTACAGCCAAAAAACCAAAGACTTGATTAATCGAGGAAGAGCCTTGGTCGACCACTACTACTGAAACAATATTTTTTTTTAAAGATGAGCTGTCGCTCATAGTCCTATCTTAAGGTACGCGTCGAGAGCTTCAAGAAAATGTAAGATTATCATAGGTTTCGATCGGTGTTTCGAAAGTTACAGGCGATTATAGAAAATCGAGGAAACGGCAAGGAATACATACCCCTTGCAATTTATTTCGGCAAAAAATGGAAAGTGTTTCAGTCGACTTGTGCTTATAATTGCTTAAAGAGGATGGAAAGAGGATCACAAAAATCGCAGGCAGAGCTTTCTAAGTGCATTATTTTCAAAGTCACAGCCAAAAAACCAAAGACTTGATTAATCGAGGAAGAGCCTTGGTCGACCACTACAACTGAAACAATTTTTTTTAAGATGGGCTTTCGCTGATAGTTCTATCTTAAGGTACGCGTCGAGAGCTTCAAGAAAATGTATGATTATCATAGGTTTCGATCGGTGTTTCGAAAGTTACAGGCGATTAAAGAAAATCGAGGAAACGGTAAGGAATACATATCCATTGCAATTTATTTCGGCAAAAAATGGAAAGTGTTTCGGTCGACTTGTGCTTATACACGCTTAAAGAGGATGGAACGGGCATCACAAAAATCGCAGGCAGAGCCTCCTAAGTGCATTATTTTCGAAGTTACAGCCAAAAAACCAACGGCTTGATTAATCGAAGAAGAGCCTTGGTCGACCACTACAACTGAAACCATTTTTTTTTTAAGATGGGCTTTCGCTGGTAGTCCTATCTTAAGGTACGCGTCGAGAGCTTCAAGAAAATGTAAGATTATCATAGGTTTCGATCGGTGTTTCGAAAGTTACAGGCGATTAAAGAAAATAGAGGAAACGGTAAGGAATACATATCCATTGCAATTTATTTCGGCAAAAAATGGAAAGTGTTTCGGTCGACTTGTGCTTATACATGCTTAAAGAGGATGGAAAGAGGATCACAAAAATCGCAGGCAGAGCTTTCTACGTGCATTATTTTAGAAGTTATAGCCAAAAAACCAAAGACTTGATTAATCGAGGAAGAGCCTTGGTCGACCACTACTACTGAAACAATATTTTTTTTAAAGATGAGCTGTCGCTCATAGTCCTATCTTAAGGTACGCGTCGAGAGCTTCAAGAAAATGTAAGATTATCATAGGTTTCGATCGGTGTTTCGAAAGTTACAGGCGATTATAGAAAATCGAGGAAACGGCAAGGAATACATACCCCTTGCAATTTATTTCGGCAAAAAATGGAAAGTGTTTCAGTCGACTTGTGCTTATAAATGCTTAAAGAGGATGGAAAGAGGATCACAAAAATCGCAGGCAGAGCTTTCTAAGTGCATTATTTTCAAAGTTATAGCCAAAAAACCAAAGACTTGATTAATCGAGGAAGAGCCTTGGTCGACAACTACTACTGAAACAATATTTTTTTTAAAGATGAGCTGTCGCTCATAGTTCTATCTTAAGGTACGCATCCAGAGCTTTAAGAAAATGTATGATTATCATAGGTTTCGATCGGCGTTTCGCAAGTTACAGGCGATTATAGAAAATCGAGGAAACGGCAAGGAATACATACCCCTTGCAATTTATTTCGGCAAAAAATGGAAAGTGCTTCAGTCGACTTGTGCTTATAAATGCTTAAAGAGAATGGAAAGAGGATCACAAAAATCGCAGGCAGAGCTTTCTAAGTGCATTATTTTCAAAGTTATAGCCAAAAAACAAAAGACTTGATTAATCGAGGAAGAGCCTTGGTCGACCACTACTACTGAAACAATATTTTTTTTAAAGATGAGTTGTCGCTGATAGTCCTATCTTAAGGTACGCGTCGAGAGCTTCAAGAAAATGTATGATTATCATAGGTTTCGATCGGTCCTTCGAAAGTTACAGGCGATTATAGAAAATCAAGGAAACGGTAAGGAATACATACCCCTTGCAATTTATTTCGGCAAAAAATGGAAAGTGTTTCGGTCGACTTGTGCTTATACACGATTAAAGAGCATGGAAAGAGGATCACAAAAATCGCAGGCAGAGCCTCCTAAGTGCATTATTTTCCAAGTTACAGCCAAAACACCAAACGCTTGATTAATCGAGGAAGAGCCTTGGTCGACCAGTACAACAGAAACAATTCTTTTTTAAAGATGGGCTTTCGCTGATCATCCTAACATAAGGTACGCGTCGAGAGCTTCAAGAAAATGTATGATTATCATAGGTTTCGATCGGTGTTTCGAAAGTTACAAGCGATTATAAAAAATCAAGGAAACGGTAAGGAATACATACCCCTTGCAATTTATTTCGGCAAAAAATGGAAAGTGTTTTGGTCGACTTGTGCTTACACATGCTTAAAGAGGATGGAAATAGGATCACAAAAATCGCAGGCAGAGCCTCCTAAGTGCATTATTTTCGAAGTTACAGCCAAAAAACCAAAGGCTTGATTAATCGAGGAAGATCCTTGGTTGACCAGTCCAACTGAAACAATTTTTTTTTAAAGATGGGCATTCGCTGATCATCCTATCTTAAGGTACGCGTCGAGAGCTTCAAGAAAATGTATGATTAGCATAGGTTTCGATCGGTGTTTCGAAAGTTACAGGCGATTATAGAAAATCGAGGAAACGGTAAGGAATACATACCCCTTGCAATTTATTTCGGCAAAAAATGGAAAGTGTTTCGGTCGACTTGTGCTTATACACGATTAAAGAGCATGGAAAGAGGATCACAAAAATCGCAGGCAGAGCATCCTAAGTGCATTATTTTCCAAGTTACAGCCAAAACACCAAACGCTTGATTAATCGAGGAAGAGCCTTGGTCGACCAGTACAACTGAAACAATTTTTTTTTAAAGATGGGCTTTCGCTGATCATCCTAACTTAAGGTACGCGTCGAGAGCTTCAAGAAAATGTATGATTAGCATACGTTTCGATCAATGTTTCAAAAGTTACAGGCGATTATGGAAAATCGAGGAAACGGTAAGGAATACATACCCCTTGCAATTTATTTCGGCAAAAAATGGAAAGTGTTTCAGTCGACTTGTGCTTATACATGCTTAAAGAGGATGTAAAGAGGATCACAAAAATCGCAGGCAGAGGCTCCTAAGTGCATTATTTTCGAAGTTATAGCCAAAAAACCAATAACTTGATTAATCGAGGAAGAGCCTTGGTCGACCACTACCACTGAAACAATATTTTTTTTAAAGATGGGCTGTCGCTGATAGTCCTATCTCAAGGTACGCGTCGACAGCTTCAAGAAAATGTATGATTATCGTAGGGTTCGATCGGTGTTTCGAAAGTTACAGGCGATTATAGAAAATCGAGGAAACGGCAAGGAATACATACCCCTTGCAATTTATTTCGGCAAAAAATGGAAAGTGTTTCGGTCGACTTGTGCTTATACATGCTTAAAGAGGATGGAAAGAGGTACACAAAAATTGCAGGCAGAGCTTTCTAAGTGCATTATTTTCGAAGTTATAGCCAAAAAACCAAAGACTTGATTAATCGAGGAAGAGCCTTGGTAGACCAGTACAACAGAAACAATTCTTTTTTAAAGATGGGCTTTCGCTGATCATCCTAACATAAGGTACGCGTCGAGAGCTTCAAGAAAATGTATGATTAGCATAGGTTTCGCTCGGTGTTTCGAAAGTTACAGGCGATTATAGAAAATCGAGGAAACGGTAAGGAATACATACCCCTTGCAATTTATTTCGGCAAAAAATGGAAAGTGTTTCGGTCGACTTGTGCTTATACATGCTTAAAGAGGATGGAAAAGGTACACAAAAATCGCAGGCAGAGCTTTCTAAGTGCATTATTTTAGAAGTTATAGCCAAAAAACCAAAGACTTGATTAATCGAGGAAGAGCCTTGGTCGACCACTACTACTGAAACAATATTTTTTTTAAAGATGAGCTGTCGCTCATAGTCCTATCTTAAGGTACGCGTCGACAGCTTCAAGAAAATGTAAGATTATCATAGGTTTCGATCGGTGTTTCGAAAGTTACAGGCGATTATAGAAAATCGAGGAAACGGCAAGGAATACATACCCATTGCAGTATATTTCGGCAAATAATGGAAAGTGTTTCGGTCGACTTGTAATTTAACGCGCTTAAAGCGGATGGAACGAGGATCACAAAAATCGCAGGCAGAGCCTTCTAAGTGCATTATTTTCGAAGTTACAGCCAAAAAACCAAAGACTTGATTAATCGAGGAAGAGCCTTGGTCGACCACTACTACTGAAACAATATTTTTTTTTAAAGATGAGCTGTCGCTCATAGTCCTATCTTAAGGTACGCGTCGAGAGCTTCAAGAAAATGTAAGATTATCATAGGTTTCGATCGGTGTTTCGAAAGTTACAGGCGATTATAGAAAATCGAGGAAACGGCAAGGAATACATACCCCTTGCAATTTATTTCGGCAAAAAATGGAAAGTGTTTCAGTCGACTTGTGCTTATAATTGCTTAAAGAGGATGGAAAGAGGATCACAAAAATCGCAGGCAGAGCTTTCTAAGTGCATTATTTTCAAAGTCACAGCCAAAAAACCAAAGACTTGATTAATCGAGGAAGAGCCTTGGTCGACCACTACAACTGAAACAATTTTTTTTAAGATGGGCTTTCGCTGATAGTTCTATCTTAAGGTACGCGTCGAGAGCTTCAAGAAAATGTATGATTATCATAGGTTTCGATCGGTGTGTCGAAAGTTACAGGCGATTAAAGAAAATCGAGGAAACGGTAAGGAATACATATCCATTGCAATTTATTTCGGCAAAAAATGGAAAGTGTTTCGGTCGACTTGTGCTTATACATGCTTAAAGAGGATGGAAAGAGGATCACAAAAATCGCAGGCAGAGCTTTCTAAGTGCATTATTTTCGAAGTTATAGCCAAAAAACCAATAACTTGATTAATCGAGGAAGAGCCTTGGTCGACCACTACCACTGAAACAATATTTTTTTTAAAGATGGGCTGTCGCTGATAGTCCTATCTCAAGGTACGCGTCGACAGCTTCAAGAAAATGTATGATTATCGTAGGATTCGACCGGTGTTTCGAAAGTTACAGGCTATTATAGAAAATCGAGGAAACGGCAAGGAATACATACCCCTTGCAATTTATTTCGGCAAAAAATGGAAAGTGTTTCGGTCGACTTATGCTTATACATGCTTAAAGAGGATGGAAAGAGGTACACAAAAATCGCAGGCAGAGCTTTCTAAGTGCATTATTTTCGAAGTTATAGCCAAAAAACCAAAGACTTGATTAATCGAGGAAGAGCCTTGGTCGACCAGTACAACTGAAACAATTTTTTTTTAAAGATGGGCTTTCGCTGATCATCCTAACATAAGGTACGCGTCGAGAGCTTCAAGAAAATGTATGATTATCATAGGTTTCGATCGGTGTTTCAAAAGTTACAAGCGATTATAGAAAATCAAGGAAACGGTAAGGAATACATACCCCTTGCAATTTATTTGGGCAAAAAATGGAAAGTGTTTCGGTCGACTTGTGCTTATACATGCTTAAAGAGGATGGAAATAGGATCACAAAAATCGCAGGCAGGGCCTCCTAAGTGCATTATTTTCGAAGTTACAGCCAAAAAACCAAAGGCTTGATTAATCGAGGAAGATCCTTGGTCGACCAGTACAACTGAAACAATTTTTTTTAAGATGGGCTTTCGCTGATAGTTCTATCTTAAGGTACGCGTCGAGAGCTTCAAGAAAATGTATGATTAGCATAGGTTTCGATCGGTGTTTCGAAAGTTACAGGCGATTATAGAAAATCGAGGAAACGGTAAGGAATACATACCCCTTGCAATTTATTTCGGCAAAAAATGGAAAGTGTTTCGGTCGACTTGTTCTTATACATGCTTAAAGAGGATGTAAAGAGGATCGCAAAAATCGCAAGCAGAGCCTCCTAAGTGCATTATTTTCGAAGTTACAGCCAAAAAACCAAAGACTTGATTAATCGAGGAAGAGCCTTGGTCGACCACTACTACTGAAACAATATTTTTTTTAAAGATGAGCTGTCGCTCATAGTCCTATCTTAAGGTACGCGTCAACAGCTTCAAGAAAATGTAAGATTATCATAGGTTTCGATCGGTGTTTCGAAAGTTACAGGCGTATATAGAAAATCAAGGAAAGGGTAAGGAATACATGCCCCGTGCAATTTATTTCGGCAAAAAATGGAAAGTGTTTCGGTCTACTTGTGCTTACACGTGCTAAAAGAGGATGGAAAGAGGATCACAAAAATCGCAGGCAGAGCTTTCTAAGTGCATTATTTTCGAAGTTACAGCCAAAAAACCAAAGACTTGATTAATCGAGGAAGAGCCTTGGTCGACCACTACTACTGAAACAATATTTTTTTTTTAAAGATGAGCTGTCGCTCATAGTCCTATCTTAAGGTACGCGTCGACAGCTTCAAGAAAATGTAAGATTATCATAGGTTTCGATCGGTGTTTCGAAAGTTACAGGCGATTATATAAAATCGAGGAAACGGCAAGGAATACATACCCCTTGCAATTTATTTCGGGAAACGATGGAAAGTGTTTCGGTCGACTTGTGCTTATACATGCTTAAAGAGGATGGAAAGAGGTACACAAAAATCGCAGGCAGAGCTTTCTAAGTGCATTATTTTAGAAGTTATAGCCAAAAAACCAAAGACTTGATTAATCGAGGAAGAGCCTTGGTCGACCACTACTACTGAAACAATATTTTTTTTAAAGATGAGCTGTCGCTCATAGTCCTATCTTAAGGTACGCGTCGACAGCTTCAAGAAAATGTAAGATTATCATAGGTTTCGATCGGTGTTTCGAAAGTTACAGGCGATTATAGAAAATCGAGGAAACGGCAAGGAATACATACCCATTGCAGTATATTTCGGCAAATAATGGAAAGTGTTTCGGTGGACTTGTAATTTAACGCGCTTAAAGCGGATGGAACGAGGATCACAAAAATCGCAGGCAGAGCCTTCTAAGTGCATTATTTTCGAAGTTACAGCCAAAAAACCAAAGACTTGATTAATCGAGGAAGAGCCTTGGTCGACCACTACTACTGAAACAAAATTTTTTTTTAAAGATGAGCTGTCGCTCATAGTCCTATCTTAAGGTACGCGTCGAGAGCTTCAAGAAAATGTAAGATTATCATAGGTTTCGATCGGTGTTTCGAAAGTTACAGGCGATTATAGAAAATCGAGGAAACGGCAAGGAATACATACCCCTTGCAATTTATTTCGGCAAAAAATGGAAAGTGTTTCAGTCGACTTGTGCTTATAATTGCTTAAAGAGGATGGAAAGAGGATCACAAAAATCGCAGGCAGAGCTTTCTAAGTGCATTATTTTCAAAGTCACAGCCAAAAAACCAAAGACTTGATTAATCGAGGAAGAGCCTTGGTCGACCACTACAACTGAAACAATTTTTTTTAAGATGGGCTTTCGCTGATAGTTCTATCTTAAGGTACGCGTCGAGAGCTTCAAGAAAATGTATGATTATCATAGGTTTCGATCGGTGTTTCGAAAGTTACAGGCGATTAAAGAAAATCGAGGAAACGGTAAGGAATACATACCCATTGCAATTTATTTCGGCAAAAAATGGAAAGTGTTTCGGTCGACTTGTGCTTATACACGCTTAAAGAGGATGGAACGGGCATCACAAAAATCGCAGGCAGAGCCTCCTAAGTGCATTATTTTCGAAGTTACAGCCAAAAAACCAACGGCTTGATTAATCGAAGAAGAGCCTTGGTCGACCACTACAACTGAAACCATTTTTTTTTTAAGATGGGCTTTCGCTGGTAGTCCTATCTTAAGGTACGCGTCGAGAGCTTCAAGAAAATGTAAGATTATCATAGGTTTCGATCGGTGTTTCGAAAGTTACAGGCGATTAAAGAAAATCGAGGAAACGGTAAGGAATACATATCCATTGCAATTTATTTCGGCAAAAAATGGAAAGTGTTTCGGTCGACTTGTGCTTATACATGCTTAAAGAGGATGGAAAGAGGATCACAAAAATCGCAGGCAGAGCTTTCTAAGTGCATTATTTTAGAAGTTATAGCCAAAAAACCAAAGACTTGATTAATCGAGGAAGAGCCTTGGTCGACCACTACTACTGAAACAATATTTTTTTTAAAGATGAGCTGTCGCTCATAGTCCTATCTTAAGGTACGCGTCGAGAGCTTCAAGAAAATTTAAGATTATCATAGGTTTCGATCGGTGTTTCGAAAGTTACAGGCGATTATAGAAAATCAAGGAAACGGTAAGGAATACATACCCCTTGCAATTTATTTGGGCAAAAAATGGAAAGTGTTTCGGTCGACTTGTGCTTATACATGCTTAAAGAGGATGGAAATAGGATCACAAAAATCGCAGGCAGGGCCTCCTAAGTGCATTATTTTCGAAGTTACAGCCAAAAAACCAAAGGCTTGATTAATCGAGGAAGATCCTTGGTCGACCAGTACAACTGAAACAATTTTTTTTAAGATGGGCTTTCGCTGATAGTTCTATCTTAAGGTACGCGTCGAGAGCTTCAAGAAAATGTATGATTAGCATAGGTTTCGATCGGTGTTTCGAAAGTTACAGGCGATTATAGAAAATCGAGGAAACGGTAAGGAATACATACCCCTTGCAATTTATTTCGGCAAAAAATGGAAAGTGTTTCGGTCGACTTGTTCTTATACATGCTTAAAGAGGATGTAAAGAGGATCGCAAAAATCGCAAGCAGAGCCTCCTAAGTGCATTATTTTCGAAGTTACAGCCAAAAAACCAAAGACTTGATTAATCGAGGAAGAGCCTTGGTCGACCACTACTACTGAAACAATATTTTTTTTAAAGATGAGCTGTCGCTCATAGTCCTATCTTAAGGTACGCGTCAACAGCTTCAAGAAAATGTAAGATTATCATAGGTTTCGATCGGTGTTTCGAAAGTTACAGGCGTATATAGAAAATCAAGGAAAGGGTAAGGAATACATGCCCCGTGCAATTTATTTCGGCAAAAAATGGAAAGTGTTTCGGTCTACTTGTGCTTACACGTGCTAAAAGAGGATGGAAAGAGGATCACAAAAATCGCAGGCAGAGCTTTCTAAGTGCATTATTTTCGAAGTTACAGCCAAAAAACCAAAGACTTGATTAATCGAGGAAGAGCCTTGGTCGACCACTACTACTGAAACAATATTTTTTTTTTAAAGATGAGCTGTCGCTCATAGTCCTATCTTAAGGTACGCGTCGACAGCTTCAAGAAAATGTAAGATTATCATAGGTTTCGATCGGTGTTTCGAAAGTTACAGGCGATTATATAAAATCGAGGAAACGGCAAGGAATACATACCCCTTGCAATTTATTTCGGGAAACGATGGAAAGTGTTTCGGTCGACTTGTGCTTATACATGCTTAAAGAGGATGGAAAGAGGTACACAAAAATCGCAGGCAGAGCTTTCTAAGTGCATTATTTTAGAAGTTATAGCCAAAAAACCAAAGACTTGATTAATCGAGGAAGAGCCTTGGTCGACCACTACTACTGAAACAATATTTTTTTTAAAGATGAGCTGTCGCTCATAGTCCTATCTTAAGGTACGCGTCGACAGCTTCAAGAAAATGTAAGATTATCATAGGTTTCGATCGGTGTTTCGAAAGTTACAGGCGATTATAGAAAATCGAGGAAACGGCAAGGAATACATACCCATTGCAGTATATTTCGGCAAATAATGGAAAGTGTTTCGGTGGACTTGTAATTTAACGCGCTTAAAGCGGATGGAACGAGGATCACAAAAATCGCAGGCAGAGCCTTCTAAGTGCATTATTTTCGAAGTTACAGCCAAAAAACCAAAGACTTGATTAATCGAGGAAGAGCCTTGGTCGACCACTACTACTGAAACAAAATTTTTTTTTAAAGATGAGCTGTCGCTCATAGTCCTATCTTAAGGTACGCGTCGAGAGCTTCAAGAAAATGTAAGATTATCATAGGTTTCGATCGGTGTTTCGAAAGTTACAGGCGATTATAGAAAATCGAGGAAACGGCAAGGAATACATACCCCTTGCAATTTATTTCGGCAAAAAATGGAAAGTGTTTCAGTCGACTTGTGCTTATAATTGCTTAAAGAGGATGGAAAGAGGATCACAAAAATCGCAGGCAGAGCTTTCTAAGTGCATTATTTTCAAAGTCACAGCCAAAAAACCAAAGACTTGATTAATCGAGGAAGAGCCTTGGTCGACCACTACAACTGAAACAATTTTTTTTAAGATGGGCTTTCGCTGATAGTTCTATCTTAAGGTACGCGTCGAGAGCTTCAAGAAAATGTATGATTATCATAGGTTTCGATCGGTGTTTCGAAAGTTACAGGCGATTAAAGAAAATCGAGGAAACGGTAAGGAATACATACCCATTGCAATTTATTTCGGCAAAAAATGGAAAGTGTTTCGGTCGACTTGTGCTTATACACGCTTAAAGAGGATGGAACGGGCATCACAAAAATCGCAGGCAGAGCCTCCTAAGTGCATTATTTTCGAAGTTACAGCCAAAAAACCAACGGCTTGATTAATCGAAGAAGAGCCTTGGTCGACCACTACAACTGAAACCATTTTTTTTTTAAGATGGGCTTTCGCTGGTAGTCCTATCTTAAGGTACGCGTCGAGAGCTTCAAGAAAATGTAAGATTATCATAGGTTTCGATCGGTGTTTCGAAAGTTACAGGCGATTAAAGAAAATCGAGGAAACGGTAAGGAATACATATCCATTGCAATTTATTTCGGCAAAAAATGGAAAGTGTTTCGGTCGACTTGTGCTTATACATGCTTAAAGAGGATGGAAAGAGGATCACAAAAATCGCAGGCAGAGCTTTCTAAGTGCATTATTTTAGAAGTTATAGCCAAAAAACCAAAGACTTGATTAATCGAGGAAGAGCCTTGGTCGACCACTACTACTGAAACAATATTTTTTTTAAAGATGAGCTGTCGCTCATAGTCCTATCTTAAGGTACGCGTCGAGAGCTTCAAGAAAATTTAAGATTATCATAGGTTTCGATCGGTGTTTCGAAAGTTACAGGCGATTATAGAAAATCGAGGAAACGGCAAGGAATACATACCCCTTCCAATTTATTTCGGCAAAAAATGGAAAGTGTTTCAGTCGACTTGTGCTTATAAATGCTTAAAGAGGATGGAAAGAGGATCACAAAAATCGCAGGCAGAGCTTTCTAAGTGCATTATTTTCAAAGTTATAGCCAAAAAACCAAAGACTTGATTAATCGAGGAAGAGCCTTGGTCGACAACTACTACTGAAACAATATTTTTTTTAAAGATGAGCTGTCGCTCATAGTTCTATCTTAAGGTACGCATCCAGAGCTTTAAGAAAATGTATGATTATCATAGGTTTCGATCGGCGTTTCGAAAGTTACAGGCGATTATAGAAAATCGAGGAAACGGCAAGGAATACATACCCCTTGCAATTTATTTCGGCAAAAAATGGAAAGTGTTTCAGTCGACTTGTGCTTATAAATGCTTAAAGAGAATGGAAAGAGGATCACAAAAATCGCAGGCAGAGCTTTCTAAGTGCATTATTTTCAAAGTTATAGCCAAAAAACAAAAGACTTGATTAATCGAGGAAGAGCCTTGGTCGACCACTACTACTGAAACAATATTTTTTTTAAAGATGAGCTGTCGCTGATAGTCCTATCTTAAGGTACGCGTCGAGAGCTTCAAGAAAATGTATGATTATCATAGGTTTCGATCGGTGCTTCGAAAGTTACAGGCGATTATAGAAAATCAAGGAAACGGTAAGGAATACATACCCCTTGCAATTTATTTCGGCAAAAAATGGAAAGTGTTTCGGTCGACTTGTGCTTATACACGATTAAAGAGCATGGAAAGAGGATCACAAAAATCGCAGGCAGAGCCTCCTAAGTGCATTATTTTCCAAGTTACAGCCAAAACACCAAACGCTTGATTAATCGAGGAAGAGCCTTGGTCGACCAGTACAACTGAAACAATTTTTTTTTAAAGATGGGCTTTCGCTGATCATCCTAACTTAAGGTACGCGTCGAGAGCTTCAAGAAAATGTATGATTAGCATACGTTTCGATCAATGTTTCGAAAGTTACAGGCGATTATAGAAAATCGAGGAAACGGTAAGGAATACATACCCCTTGCAATTTATTTCGGCAAAAAATGGAAAGTGTTTCAGTCGACTTGTGCTTATACATGCTTAAAGAGGATGTAAAGAGGATCACAAAAATCGCAGGCAGAGGCTCCTAAGTGCATTATTTTCGAAGTTATAGCCAAAAAACCAATAACTTGATTAATCGAGGAAGAGCCTTGGTCGACCACTACCACTGAAACAATATTTTTTTTAAAGATGGGCTGTCGCTGATAGTCCTATCTCAAGGTACGCGTCGACAGCTTCAAGAAAATGTATGATTATCGTAGGGTTCGATCGGTGTTTCGAAAGTTACAGGCGATTATAGAAAATCGAGGAAACGGCAAGGAATACATACCCCTTGCAATTTATTTCGGCAAAAAATGGAAAGTGTTTCGGTCGACTTGTGCTTATACATGCTTAAAGAGGATGGAAAGAGGTACAAAAAAATTGCAGGCAGAGCTTTCTAAGTGCATTATTTTCGAAGTTATAGCCAAAAAACCAAAGACTTGATTAATCGAGGAAGAGCCTTGGTAGACCAGTACAACAGAAACAATCCTTTTTTAAAGATGGGCTTTCGCTGATCATCCTAACATAAGGTACGCGTCGAGAGCTTCAAGAAAATGTATGATTATCATAGGTTTCGATCGGTGTTTCGAAAGTTACAAGCGATTATAGAAAATCAAGGAAACGGTAAGGAATACATACCCCTTGCAATTTATTTCGGCAAAAAATGGAAAGTGTTTTGGTCGACTTGTGCTTACACACGCTTAAAGAGGATGGAAATAGGATCACAAAAATCGCAGGCAGAGCCTCCTAAGTGCATTATTTTCGAAGTTACAGCCAAAAAACCAAAGGCGTGATTAATCGAGGAAGATCCTTGGTTGACCAGTCCAACTGAAACAATTTTTTTTTAAAGATGGGCATTCGCTGATCATCCTATCTTAAGGTACGCGTCGAGAGCTTCAAGAAAATGTATGATTAGCATAGGTTTCGCTCGGTGTTTCGAAAGTTACAGGCGATTATAGAAAATCGAGGAAACGGTAAGGAATACATACCCCTTGCAATTTATTTCGGCAAAAAATGGAAAGTGTTTCGGTCGACTTGTGCTTATACATGCTTAAAGAGGATGGAAAAGGTACACAAAAATCGCAGGCAGAGCTTTCTAAGTGCATTATTTTAGAAGTTATAGCCAAAAAACCAAAGACTTGATTAATCGAGGAAGAGCCTTGGTCGACCACTACTACTGAAACAATATTTTTTTTAAAGATGAGCTATCGCTCATAGTCCTATCTTAAGGTACGCGTCGACAGCTTCAAGAAAATGTAAGATTATCATAGGTTTCGATCGGTGTTTCGAAAGTTACAGGCGATTATAGAAAATCGAGGAAACGGCAAGGAATACATACCCATTGCAGTATATTTCGGCAAATAATGGAAAGTGTTTCGGTCGACTTGTAATTTAACGCGCTTAAAGCGGATGGAACGAGGATCACAAAAATCGCAGGCAGAGCCTTCTAAGTGCATTATTTTCGAAGTTACAGCCAAAAAACCAAAGACTTGATTAATCGAGGAAGAGCCTTGGTCGACCACTACTACTGAAACAATATTTTTTTTTAAAGATGAGCTGTCGCTCATAGTCCTATCTTAAGGTACACGTCGAGAGCTTCAAGAAAATGTAAGATTATCATAGGTTTCGATCGGTGTTTCGAAAGTTACAGGCGATTATAGAAAATCGAGGAAACGGCAAGGAATACATACCCCTTGCAATTTATTTCGGCAAAAAATGGAAAGTGTTTCAGTCGACTTGTGCTTATAATTGCTTAAAGAGGATGGAAAGAGGATCACAAAAATCGCAGGCAGAGCTTTCTAAGTGCATTATTTTCAAAGTCACAGCCAAAAAACCAAAGACTTGATTAATCGAGGAAGAGCCTTGGTCGACCACTACAACTGAAACAATTTTTTTTAAGATGGGCTTTCGCTGATAGTTCTATCTTAAGGTACGCGTCGAGAGCTTCAAGAAAATGTATGATTATCATAGGTTTCGATCGGTGTTTCGAAAGTTACAGGCGATTAAAGAAAATCGAGGAAACGGTAAGGAATACATACCCATTGCAATTTATTTCGGCAAAAAATGGAAAGTGTTTCGGTCGACTTGTGCTTATACACGCTTAAAGAGGATGGAACGGGCATCACAAAAATCGCAGGCAGAGCCTCCTAAGTGCATTATTTTCGAAGTTACAGCCAAAAAACCAACGGCTTGATTAATCGAAGAAGAGCCTTGGTCGACCACTACAACTGAAACCATTTTTTTTTTAAGATGGGCTTTCGCTGGTAGTCCTATCTTAAGGTACGCGTCGAGAGCTTCAAGAAAATGTAAGATTATCATAGGTTTCGATCGGTGTTTCGAAAGTTACAGGCGATTAAAGAAAATCGAGGAAACGGTAAGGAATACATATCCATTGCAATTTATTTCGGCAAAAAATGGAAAGTGTTTCGGTCGACTTGTGCTTATACATGCTTAAAGAGGATGGAAAGAGGATCACAAAAATCGCAGGCAGAGCTTTCTAAGTGCATTATTTTAGAAGTTATAGCCAAAAAACCAAAGACTTGATTAATCGAGGAAGAGCCTTGGCCGACCACTACTACTGAAACAATATTTTTTTTAAAGATGAGCTGTCGCTGATAGTCCTATCTTAAGGTACGCGTCGAGAGCTTCAAGAAAATGTATGATTATCATAGGTTTCGATCGGTGCTTCGAAAGTTACAGGCGATTATAGAAAATCAAGGAAACGGTAAGGAATACATACCCCTTGCAATTTATTTCGGCAAAAAATGGAAAGTGTTTCGGTCGACTTGTGCTTATACACGATTAAAGAGCATGGAAAGAGGATCACAAAAATCGCAGGCAGAGCCTCCTAAGTGCATTATTTTCCAAGTTACAGCCAAAACACCAAACGCTTGATTAATCGAGGAAGAGCCTTGGTCGACCAGTACAACTGAAACAATTTTTTTTTAAAGATGGGCTTTCGCTGATCATCCTAACTTAAGGTACGCGTCGAGAGCTTCAAGAAAATGTATGATTAGCATACGTTTCGATCAATGTTTCGAAAGTTACAGGCGATTATAGAAAATCGAGGAAACGGTAAGGAATACATACCCCTTGCAATTTATTTCGGCAAAAAATGGAAAGTGTTTCAGTCGACTTGTGCTTATACATGCTTAAAGAGGATGTAAAGAGGATCACAAAAATCGCAGGCAGAGGCTCCTAAGTGCATTATTTTCGAAGTTATAGCCAAAAAACCAATAACTTGATTAATCGAGGAAGAGCCTTGGTCGACCACTACCACTGAAACAATATTTTTTTTAAAGATGGGCTGTCGCTGATAGTCCTATCTCAAGGTACGCGTCGACAGCTTCAAGAAAATGTATGATTATCGTAGGGTTCGATCGGTGTTTCGAAAGTTACAGGCGATTATAGAAAATCGAGGAAACGGCAAGGAATACATACCCCTTGCAATTTATTTCGGCAAAAAATGGAAAGTGTTTCGGTCGACTTGTGCTTATACATGCTTAAAGAGGATGGAAAGAGGTACACAAAAATTGCAGGCAGAGCTTTCTAAGTGCATTATTTTCGAAGTTATAGCCAAAAAACCAAAGACTTGATTAATCGAGGAAGAGCCTTGGTAGACCAGTACAACAGAAACAATTCTTTTTTAAAGATGGGCTTTCGCTGATCATCCTAACATAAGGTACGCGTCGAGAGCTTCAAGAAAATGTATGATTATCATAGGTTTCGATCGGTGTTTCGAAAGTTACAAGCGATTATAGAAAATCAAGGAAACGGTAAGGAATACATACCCCTTGCAATTTATTTCGGCAAAAAATGGAAAGTGTTTTGGTCGACTTGTGCTTACACATGCTTAAAGAGGATGGAAATAGGATCACAAAAATCGCAGGCAGAGCTTTCTAAGTGCATTATTTTAGAAGTTATAGCCAAAAAACCAAAGACTTGATTAATCGAGGAAGAGCCTTGGTCGACCACTACTACTGAAACAATATTTTTTTTAAAGATGAGCTATCGCTCATAGTCCTATCTTAAGGTACGCGTCGACAGCTTCAAGAAAATGTAAGATTATCATAGGTTTCGATCGGTGTTTCGAAAGTTACAGGCGATTATAGAAAATCGAGGAAACGGCAAGGAATACATACCCATTGCAGTATATTTCGGCAAATAATGGAAAGTGTTTCGGTCGACTTGTAATTTAACGCGCTTAAAGCGGATGGAACGAGGATCACAAAAATCGCAGGCAGAGCCTTCTAAGTGCATTATTTTCGAAGTTACAGCCAAAAAACCAAAGACTTGATTAATCGAGGAAGAGCCTTGGTCGACCACTACTACTGAAACAATATTTTTTTTTAAAGATGAGCTGTCGCTCATAGTCCTATCTTAAGGTACACGTCGAGAGCTTCAAGAAAATGTAAGATTATCATAGGTTTCGATCGGTGTTTCGAAAGTTACAGGCGATTATAGAAAATCGAGGAAACGGCAAGGAATACATACCCCTTGCAATTTATTTCGGCAAAAAATGGAAAGTGTTTCAGTCGACTTGTGCTTATAATTGCTTAAAGAGGATGGAAAGAGGATCACAAAAATCGCAGGCAGAGCTTTCTAAGTGCATTATTTTCAAAGTCACAGCCAAAAAACCAAAGACTTGATTAATCGAGGAAGAGCCTTGGTCGACCACTACAACTGAAACAATTTTTTTTAAGATGGGCTTTCGCTGATAGTTCTATCTTAAGGTACGCGTCGAGAGCTTCAAGAAAATGTATGATTATCATAGGTTTCGATCGGTGTTTCGAAAGTTACAGGCGATTAAAGAAAATCGAGGAAACGGTAAGGAATACATATCCATTGCAATTTATTTCGGCAAAAAATGGAAAGTGTTTCGGTCGACTTGTGCTTATACATGCTTAAAGAGGATGGAAAGAGGATCACAAAAATCGCAGGCAGAGCTTTCTAAGTGCATTATTTTCGAAGTTATAGCCAAAAAACCAATAACTTGATTAATCGAGGAAGAGCCTTGGTCGACCACTACCACTGAAAAAATATTTTTTTTAAAGATGGGCTGTCGCTGATAGTCCTATCTCAAGGTACGCGTCGACAGCTTCAAGAAAATGTATGATTATCGTAGGGTTCGACCGGTGTTTCGAAAGTTACAGGCTATTATAGAAAATCGAGGAAACGGCAAGGAATACATACCCCTTGCAATTTATTTCGGCAAAAAATGGAAAGTGTTTCGGTCGATTTATGCTTATACATGCTTAAAGAGGATGGAAAGAGGTACACAAAAATCGCAGGCAGAGCTTTCTAAGTGCATTATTTTCGAAGTTATAGCCAAAAAACCAAAGACTTGATTAATCGAGGAAGAGCCTTGGTCGACCAGTACAACTGAAACAATTTTTTTTTAAAGATGGGCTTTCGCTGATCATCGTAACATAAGGTACGCGTCGAGAGCTTCAAGAAAATGTATGATTATCATAGGTTTCGATCGGTGTTTCGAAAGTTACAAGCGATTATAGAAAATCAAGGAAACGGTAAGGAATACATACCCCTTGCAATTTATTTCGGCAAAAAATGGAAAGTGTTTCGGTCGACTTGTGCTTATACATGCTTAAAGAGGATGGAAATAGGATCACAAAAATCGCAGGCAGGGCCTCCTAAGTGCATTATTTTCGAAGTTACAGCCAAAAAACCAAAGGCTTGATTAATCGAGGAAGATCCTTGGTCGACCAGTACAACTGAAACAATTTTTTTTTAAAGATGGGCTTTCGCTGATCATCCTATCTTAAGGTACGCGTCGAGAGCTTCAAGAAAATGTATGATTAGCATAGGTTTCGATCGGTGTTTCGAAAGTTACAGGCGATTATAGAAAATCGAGGAAACGGTAAGGAATACATACCCCTTGCAATTTATTTCGGCAAAAAATGGAAAGTGTTTCGGTCGACTTGTTCTTATACATGCTTAAAGAGGATGTAAAGAGGATCGCAAAAATCGCAAGCAGAGCCTCCTAAGTGCATTATTTTCGAAGTTACAGCCAAAAAACCAAAGACTTGATTAATCGAGGAAGAGCCTTGGTCGACCACTACTACTGAAACAATATTTTTTTTAAAGATGAGCTGTCGCTCATAGTCCTATCTTAAGGTACGCGTCAACAGCTTCAAGAAAATGTAAGATTATCATAGGTTTCGATCGGTGTTTCGAAAGTTACAGGCGTATATAGAAAATCAAGGAAAGGGTAAGGAATACATGCCCCGTGCAATTTATTTCGGCAAAAAATGGAAACTGTTTCGGTCGACTTGTGCTTACACGTGCTAAAAGAGGATGGAAAGAGGATCACAAAAATCGCAGGCAGAGCTTTCTAAGTGCATTATTTTCGAAGTTACAGCCAAAAAACCAAAGACTTGATTAATCGAGGAAGAGCCTTGGTCGACCACTACTACTGAAACAATATTTTTTTTTAAAGATGAGCTGTCGCTCATAGTCCTATCTTAAGGTACGCGTCGACAGCTTCAAGAAAATGTAAGATTATCATAGGTTTCGATCGGTGTTTCGAAAGTTACAGGCGATTATATAAAATCGAGGAAACGGCAAGGAATACATACCCCTTGCAATTTATTTCGGGAAACGATGGAAAGTGTTTCGGTCGACTTGTGCTTATACATGCTTAAAGAGGATGGAAAGAGGTACACAAAAATCGCAGGCAGAGCTTTCTAAGTGCATTATTTTAGAAGTTATAGCCAAAAAACCAAAGACTTGATTAATCGAGGAAGAGCCTTGGTCGACCACTACTACTGAAACAATATTTTTTTTAAAGATGAGCTGTCGCTCATAGTCCTATCTTAAGGTACGCGTCGACAGCTTCAAGAAAATGTAAGATTATCATAGGTTTCGATCGGTGTTTCGAAAGTTACAGGCGATTATAGAAAATCGAGGAAACGGCAAGGAATACATACCCATTGCAGTATATTTCGGCAAATAATGGAAAGTGTTTCGGTGGACTTGTAATTTAACGCGCTTAAAGCGGATGGAACGAGGATCACAAAAATCGCAGGCAGAGCCTTCTAAGTGCATTATTTTCGAAGTTACAGCCAAAAAACCAAAGACTTGATTAATCGAGGAAGAGCCTTGGTCGACCACTACTACTGAAACAAAATTTTTTTTTAAAGATGAGCTGTCGCTCATAGTCCTATCTTAAGGTACGCGTCGAGAGCTTCAAGAAAATGTAAGATTATCATAGGTTTCGATCGGTGTTTCGAAAGTTACAGGCGATTATAGAAAATCGAGGAAACGGCAAGGAATACATACCCCTTGCAATTTATTTCGGCAAAAAATGGAAAGTGTTTCAGTCGACTTGTGCTTATAATTGCTTAAAGAGGATGGAAAGAGGATCACAAAAATCGCAGGCAGAGCTTTCTAAGTGCATTATTTTCAAAGTCACAGCCAAAAAACCAAAGACTTGATTAATCGAGGAAGAGCCTTGGTCGACCACTACAACTGAAACAATTTTTTTTAAGATGGGCTTTCGCTGATTGTTCTATCTTAAGGTACGCGTCGAGAGCTTCAAGAAAATGTATGATTATCATAGGTTTCGATCGGTGTTTCGAAAGTTACAGGCGATTAAAGAAAATCGAGGAAACGGTAAGGAATACATACCCATTGCAATTTATTTCGGCAAAAAATGGAAAGTGTTTCGGTCGACTTGTTCTTATACATGCTTAAAGAGGATGTAAAGAGGATCGCAAAAATCGCAAGCAGAGCCTCCTAAGTGCATTATTTTCGAAGTTACAGCCAAAAAACCAAAGACTTGATTAATCGAGGAAGAGCCTTGGTCGACCACTACTACTGAAACAATATTTTTTTTAAAGATGAGCTGTCGCTCATAGTCCTATCTTAAGGTACGCGTCAACAGCTTCAAGAAAATGTAAGATTATCATAGGTTTCGATCGGTGTTTCGAAAGTTACAGGCGTATATAGAAAATCAAGGAAAGGGTAAGGAATACATGCCCCGTGCAATTTATTTCGGCAAAAAATGGAAACTGTTTCGGTCGACTTGTGCTTACACGTGCTAAAAGAGGATGGAAAGAGGATCACAAAAATCGCAGGCAGAGCTTTCTAAGTGCATTATTTTCGAAGTTACAGCCAAAAAACCAAAGACTTGATTAATCGAGGAAGAGCCTTGGTCGACCACTACTACTGAAACAATATTTTTTTTTAAAGATGAGCTGTCGCTCATAGTCCTATCTTAAGGTACGCGTCGACAGCTTCAAGAAAATGTATGATTATCATAGGTTTCGATCGGTGTTTCGAAAGTTACAGGCGATTATATAAAATCGAGGAAACGGCAAGGAATACATACCCCTTGCAATTTATTTCGGGAAACGATGGAAAGTGTTTCGGTCGACTTGTGCTTATACATGCTTAAAGAGGATGGAAAGAGGTACACAAAAATCGCAGGCAGAGCTTTCTAAGTGCATTATTTTAGAAGTTATAGCCAAAAAACCAAAGACTTGATTAATCGAGGAAGAGCCTTGGTCGACCACTACTACTGAAACAATATTTTTTTTAAAGATGAGCTGTCGCTCATAGTCCTATCTTAAGGTACGCGTCGACAGCTTCAAGAAAATGTAAGATTATCATAGGTTTCGATCGGTGTTTCGAAAGTTACAGGCGATTATAGAAAATCGAGGAAACGGCAAGGAATACATACCCATTGCAGTATATTTCGGCAAATAATGGAAAGTGTTTCGGTGGACTTGTAATTTAACGCGCTTAAAGCGGATGGAACGAGGATCACAAAAATCGCAGGCAGAGCCTTCTAAGTGCATTATTTTCGAAGTTACAGCCAAAAAACCAAAGACTTGATTAATCGAGGAAGAGCCTTGGTCGACCACTACTACTGAAACAAAATTTTTTTTTAAAGATGTGCTGTCGCTCATAGTCCTATCTTAAGGTACGCGTCGAGAGCTTCAAGAAAATGTAAGATTATCATAGGTTTCGATCGGTGTTTCGAAAGTTACAGGCGATTATAGAAAATCGAGGAAACGGCAAGGAATACATACCCCTTGCAATTTATTTCGGCAAAAAATGGAAAGTGTTTCAGTCGACTTGTGCTTATAATTGCTTAAAGAGGATGGAAAGAGGATCACAAAAATCGCAGGCAGAGCTTTCTAAGTGCATTATTTTCAAAGTCACAGCCAAAAAACCAAAGACTTGATTAATCGAGGAAGAGCCTTGGTCGACCACTACAACTGAAACAATTTTTTTTAAGATGGGCTTTCGCTGATTGTTCTATCTTAAGGTACGCGTCGAGAGCTTCAAGAAAATGTATGATTATCATAGGTTTCGATCGGTGTTTCGAAAGTTACAGGCGATTAAAGAAAATCGAGGAAACGGTAAGGAATACATACCCATTGCAATTTATTTCGGCAAAAAATGGAAAGTGTTTCGGTCGACTTGTGCTTATACACGCTTAAAGAGGATGGAACGGGCATCACAAAAATCGCAGGCAGAGCCTCCTAAGTGCATTATTTTCGAAGTTACAGCCAAAAAACCAACGGCTTGATTAATCGAAGAAGAGCCTTGGTCGACCACTACAACTGAAACCATTTTTTTTTAAGATGGGCTTTCGCTGGTAGTCCTATCTTAAGGTACGCGTCGAGAGCTTCAAGAAAATGTAAGATTATCATAGGTTTCGATCGGTGTTTCGAAAGTTACAGGCGATTAAAGAAAATCGAGGAAACGGTAAGGAATACATATCCATTGCAATTTATTTCGGCAAAAAATGGAAAGTGTTTCGGTCGACTTGTGCTTATACATGCTTAAAGAGGATGGAAAGAGGATCACAAAAATCGCAGGCAGAGCTTTCTAAGTGCATTATTTTAGAAGTTATAGCCAAAAAACCAAAGACTTGATTAATCGAGGAAGAGCCTTGGTCGACCACTACTACTGAAACAATATTTTTTTTAAAGATGAGCTGTCGCTCATAGTCCTATCTTAAGGTACGCGTCGAGAGCTTCAAGAAAATGTAAGATTATCATAGGTTTCGATCGGTGTTTCGAAAGTTACAGGCGATTATAGAAAATCGAGGAAACGGCAAGGAATACATACCCCTTGCAATTTATTTCGGCAAAAAATGGAAAGTGTTTCAGTCGACTTGTACTTATAAATGCTTAAAGAGGATGGAAAGAGGATCACAAAAATCGCAGGCAGAGCTTTCTAAGTGCATTATTTTCAAAGTTATAGCCAAAAAACCAAAGACTTGATTAATCGAGGAAGAGCCTTGGTCGACAACTACTACTGAAACAATATTTTTTTTAAAGATGAGCTGTCGCTCATAGTTCTATCTTAAGGTACGCATCCAGAGCTTTAAGAAAATGTATGATTATCATAGGTTTCGATCGGCGTTTCGAAAGTTACAGGCGATTATAGAAAATCGAGGAAACGGCAAGGAATACATACCCCTTGCAATTTATTTCGGCAAAAAATGGAAAGTGTTTCAGTCGACTTGTGCTTATAAATGCTTAAAGAGAATGGAAAGAGGATCACAAAAATCGCAGGCAGAGCTTTCTAAGTGCATTATTTTCAAAGTTATAGCCAAAAAACAAAAGACTTGATTAATCGAGGAAGAGCCTTGGTCGACCACTACTACTGAAACAATATTTTTTTTAAAGATGAGCTGTCGCTGATAGTCCTATCTTAAGGTACGCGTCGAGAGCTTCAAGAAAATGTATGATTATCATAGGTTTCGATCGGTGCTTCGAAAGTTACAGGCGATTATAGAAAATCAAGGAAACGGTAAGGAATACATACCCCTTGCAATTTATTTCGGCAAAAAATGGAAAGTGTTTCGGTCGACTTGTGCTTATACACGATTAAAGAGCATGGAAAGAGGATCACAAAAATCGCAGGCAGAGCCTCCTAAGTGCATTATTTTCCAAGTTACAGCCAAAACACCAAACGCTTGATTAATCGAGGAAGAGCCTTGGTCGACCAGTACAACAGAAACAATTCTTTTTTAAAGATGGGCTTTGGCTGATCATCCTAACATAAGGTACGCGTCGAGAGCTTCAAGAAAATGTATGATTATCATAGGTTTCGATCGGTGTTTCGAAAGTTACAAGCGATTATAGAAAATCAAGGAAACGGTAAGGAATACATACCCCTTGCAATTTATTTCGGCAAAAAATGGAAAGTGTTTTGGTCGACTTGTGCTTACACATGCTTAAAGAGGATGGAAATAGGATCACAAAAATCGCAGGCAGAGCCTCCTAAGTGCATTATTTTCGAAGTTACAGCCAAAAAACCAAAGGCTTGATTAATCGAGGAAGATCCTTGGTTGACCAGTCCAACTGAAACAATTTTTTTTTAAAGATGGGCATTCGCTGATCATCCTATCTTAAGGTACGCGTCGAGAGCTTCAAGAAAATGTATGATTAGCATAGGTTTCGATCGGTGTTTCGAAAGTTACAGGCGATTATAGAAAATCGAGGAAACGGTAAGGAATACATACCCCTTGCAATTTATTTCGGCAAAAAATGGAAAGTGTTTCAGTCGACTTGTGCTTATAAATGCTTAAAGAGGATGGAAAGAGGATCACAAAAATCGCAGGCAGAGCTTTCTAAGTGCATTATTTTCAAAGTTATAGCCAAAAAACAAAAGACTTGATTAATCGAGGAAGAGCCTTGGTCGACCACTACTACTGAAACAATATTTTTTTTAAAGATGAGCTGTCGCTGATAGTCCTATCTTAAGGTACGCGTCGAGAGCTTCAAGAAAATGTATGATTATCATAGGTTTCGATCGGTGCTTCGAAAGTTACAGGCGATTATAGAAAATCAAGGAAACGGTAAGGAATACATACCCCTTGCAATTTATTTCGGCAAAAAATGGAAAGTGTTTCGGTCGACTTGTGCTTATACACGATTAAAGAGCATGGAAAGAGGATCACAAAAATCGCAGGCAGAGCCTCCTAAGTGCATTATTTTCCAAGTTACAGCCAAAACACCAAACGCTTGATTAATCGAGGAAGAGCCTTGGTCGACCAGTACAACTGAAACAATTTTTTTTTAAAGATGGGCATTCGCTGATCATCCTATCTTAAGGTACGCGTCGAGAGCTTCAAGAAAATGTATGATTAGCATAGGTTTCGCTCGGTGTTTCGAAAGTTACAGGCGATTATAGAACATCGAGGAAACGGTAAGGAATACATACCCCTTGCAATTTATTTCGGCAAAAAATGGAAAGTGTTTCGGTCGACTTGTGCTTATACATGCTTAAAGAGGATGGAAAAGGTACACAAAAATCGCAGGCAGAGCTTTCTAAGTGCATTATTTTAGAAGTTATATCCAAAAAACCAAAGACTTGATTAATCGAGGAAGAGCCTTGGTCGACCACTACTACTGAAACAATATTTTTTTTAAAGATGAGCTGTCGCTCATAGTCCTATCTTAAGGTACGCGTCGACAGCTTCAAGAAAATGTAAGATTATCGTAGGTTTCGATCGGTGTTTCGAAAGTTACAGGCGATTATAGAAAATCGAGGAAACGGCAAGGAATACATACCCATTGCAGTATATTTCGGCAAATAATGGAAAGTGTTTCGGTCGACTTGTAATTTAACGCGCTTAAAGCGGATGGAACGAGGATCACAAAAATCGCAGGCAGAGCCTTCTAAGTGCATTATTTTCGAAGTTACAGCCAAAAAACCAAAGACTTGATTAATCGAGGAAGAGCCTTGGTCGACCACTACTACTGAAACAATATTTTTTTTTAAAGATGAGCTGTCGCTCATAGTCCTATCTTAAGGTACGCGTCGAGAGCTTCAAGAAAATGTAAGATTATCATAGGTTTCGATCGGTGTTTCGAAAGTTACAGGCGATTATAGAAAATCGAGGAAACGGCAAGGAATACATACCCCTTGCAATTTATTTCGGCAAAAAATGGAAAGCGTTTCAGTCGACTTGTGCTTATAATTGCTTAAAGAGGATGGAAAGAGGATCACAAAAATCGCAGGCAGAGCTTTCTAAGTGCATTATTTTCAAAGTCACAGCCAAAAAACCAAAGACTTGATTAATCGAGGAAGAGCCTTGGTTGACCACTACAACTGAAACAATTTTTTTTAAGATGGGCTTTCGCTGATAGTTCTATCTTAAGGTACGCGTCGAGAGCTTCAAGAAAATGTATGATTATCATAGGTTTCGATCGGTGTTTCGAAAGTTACAAGCGATTAAAGAAAATCGAGGAAACGGTAAGGAATACATATCCATTGCAATTTATTTCGGCAAAAAATGGAAAGTGTTTCGGTCGACTTGTGCTTATACATGCTTAAAGAGGATGGAAAGAGGATCACAAAAATCGCAGGCAGAGCTTTCTAAGTGCATTATTTTCGAAGTTATAGCCAAAAAACCAATAACTTGATTAATCGAGGAAGAGCCTTGGTCGACCACTACCACTGAAACAATATTTTTTTTAAAGATGGGCATTCGCTGATCATCCTATCTTAAGGTACGCGTCGAGAGCTTCAAGAAAATGTATGATTAGCATAGGTTTCGATCGGTGTTTCGAAAGTTACAGGCGATTATAGAAAATCGAGGAAACGGTAAGGAATACATACCCCTTGCAATTTATTTCGGCAAAAAATGGAAAGTGTTTCAGTCTACTTGTGCTTATAAATGCTTAAAGAGGATGGAAAGAGGATCACAAAAATCGCAGGCAGAGCTTTCTAAGTGCATTATTTTCAAAGTTATAGCCAAAAAACGAAAGACTTGATTAATCGAGGAAGAGCCTTGGTCGACCACTACTACTGAAACAATATTTTTTTTAAAGATGAGCTGTCGCTGATAGTCCTATCTTAAGGTACGCGTCGAGAGCTTCAAGAAAATGTATGATTATCATAGGTTTCGATCGGTGCTTCGAAAGTTACAGGCGATTATAGAAAATCAAGGAAACGGTAAGGAATACATACCCCTTGCAATTTATTTCGGCAAAAAATGGAAAGTGTTTCGGTCGACTTGTGCTTATACACGATTAAAGAGCATGGAAAGAGGATCACAAAAATCGCAGGCAGAGCCTCCTAAGTGCATTATTTTCCAAGTTACAGCCAAAACACCAAACGCTTGATTAATCGAGGAAGAGCCTTGGTCGACCAGTACAACTGAAACAATTTTTTTTTAAAGATGGGCATTCGCTGATCATCCTATCTTAAGGTACGCGTCGAGAGCTTCAAGAAAATGTATGATTAGCATAGGTTTCGCTCGGTGTTTCGAAAGTTACAGGCGATTATAGAAAATCGAGGAAACGGTAAGGAATACATACCCCTTGCAATTTATTTCGGCAAAAAATGGAAAGTGTTTCGGTCGACTTGTGCTTATACATGCTTAAACAGGATGGAAAAGGTACACAAAAATCGCAGGCAGAGCTTTCTAAGTGCATTATTTTAGAAGTTATAGCCAAAAAACCAAAGACTTGATTAATCGAGGAAGAGCCTTGGTCGACCACTACTACTGAAACAATATTTTTTTTAAAGATGAGCTGTCGCTCATAGTCCTATCTTAAGGTACGCGTCGACAGCTTCAAGAAAATGTAAGATTATCATAGGTTTCGATCGGTGTTTCGAAAGTTACAGGCGATTATAGAAAATCGAGGAAACGGCAAGGAATACATACCCATTGCAGTATATTTCGGCAAATAATGGAAAGTGTTTCGGTCGACTTGTAATTAAACGCGCTTAAAGCGGATGGAACGAGGATCACAAAAATCGCAGGCAGAGCCTTCTAAGTGCATTATTTTCGAAGTTACAGCCAAAAAACCAAAGACTTGACTAATCGAGGAAGAGCCTTGGTCGACCACTACTACTGAAACAATATTTTTTTTTAAAGATGAGCTGTCGCTCATAGTCCTATCTTAAGGTACGCGTCGAGAGCTTCAAGAAAATGTAAGATTATCATAGGTTTCGATCGGTGTTTCGAAAGTTACAGGCGATTATAGAAAATCGAGGAAACGGCAAGGAATACATACCCCTTGCAATTTATTTCGGCAAAAAATGGAAAGTGTTTCAGTCGACTTGTGCTTATAATTGCTTAAAGAGGATGGAAAGAGGATCACAAAAATCGCAGGCAGAGCTTTCTAAGTGCATTATTTTCAAAGTCACAGCCAAAAAACCAAAGACTTGATTAATCGAGGAAGAGCCTTGGTCGACCACTACAACTGAAACAATTTTTTTTAAGATGGGCTTTCGCTGATAGTTCTATCTTAAGGTACGCGTCGAGAGCTTCAAGAAAATGTATGATTATCATAGGTTTCGATCGGTGTTTCGAAAGTTACTGGCGATTAAAGAAAATCGAGGAAACGGTAAGGAATACATATCCATTGCAATTTATTTCGGCAAAAAATGGAAAGTGTTTCGGTCGACTTGTGCTTATACATGCTTAAAGAGGATGGAAAGAGGATCACAAAAATCGCAGGCAGAGCTTTCTAAGTGCATTATTTTCGAAGTTATAGCCAAAAAACCAATAACTTGATTAATCGAGGAAGAGCCTTGGTCGACCACTACCACTGAAACAATATTTTTTTTAAAGATGGGCTGTCGCTGATAGTCCTATCTCAAGGTACGCGTCGACAGCTTCAAGAAAATGTATGATTATCGTAGGGTTCGACCGGTGTTTCGAAAGTTACAGGCTATTATAGAAAATCGAGGAAACGGCAAGGAATACATACCCCTTGCAATTTATTTCGGCAAAAAATGGAAAGTGTTTCGGTCGACTTATGCTTATACATGCTTAAAGAGGATGGAAAGAGGTACACAAAAATCGCAGGCAGAGCTTTCTAAGTGCATTATTTTCGAAGTTATAGCCAAAAAACCAAAGACTTGATTAATCGAGGAAGAGCCTTGGTCGACCAGTACAACTGAAACAATTTTTTTTTAAAGATGGGCTTTCGCTGATCATCCTAACATAAGGTACGCGTCGAGAGCTTCAAGAAAATGTATGATTATCATAGGTTTCGATCGGTGTTTCGAAAGTTACAAGCGATTATAGAAAATCAAGGAAACGGTAAGGAATACATACCCCTTGCAATTTATTTCGGCAAAAAATGGAAAGTGTTTCGGTCGACTTGTGCTTATACATGCTTAAAGAGGATGGAAATAGGATCACAAAAATCGCAGGCAGGGCCTCCTAAGTGCATTATTTTCGAAGTTACAGCCAAAAAACCAAAGGCTTGATTAATCGAGGAAGATCCTTGGTCGACCAGTACAACTGAAACAATTTTTTTTTAAAGATGGGCTTTCGCTGATCATCCTATCTTAAGGTACGCGTCGAGAGCTTCAAGAAAATGTATGATTAGCATAGGTTTCGATCGGTGTTTCGAAAGTTACAGGCGATTATAGAAAATCGAGGAAACGGTAAGGAATACATACCCCTTGCAATTTATTTCGGCAAAAAATGGAAAGTGTTTCGGTCGACTTGTTCTTATACATGCTTAAAGAGGATGTAAAGAGGATCACAAAAATCGCAAGCAGAGCCTCCTAAGTGCATTATTTTCGAAGTTACAGCCAAAAAACCAAAGACTTGATTAATCGAGGAAGAGCCTTGGTCGACCAGTACTACTGAAACAATATTTTTTTTAAAGATGAGCTGTCGCTCATAGTCCTATCTTAAGGTACGCGTCAACAGCTTCAAGAAAATGTAAGATTATCATAGGTTTCGATCGGTGTTTCGAAAGTTACAGGCGATTATAGAAAATCGAGGAAACGGCAAGGAATACATACCCCTTGCAATTTATTTCGGCAAAAAATGGAAAGTGTTTCGGTCGACTTGTGCTTATACATGCTTAAAGAGGATGGAAAGAGGTACACAAAAATCGCAGGCAGAGCTTTCTAAGTGCATTATTTTAGAAGTTATAGCCAAAAAACCAAAGACTTGATTAATCGAGGAAGAGCCTTGGTCGACCACTACTACTGAAACAATATTTTTTTTAAAGATGAGCTGTCGCTCATAGCCCTATCTTAAGGTACGCGTCGACAGCTTCAAGAAAATGTAAGATTATCATAGGTTTCGATCGGTGTTTCGAAAGTTACAGGCGATTATAGAAAATCGAGGAAACGGCAAGGAATACATACCCATTGCAGTATATTTCGGCAAATAATGGAAAGTGTTTCGGTCGACTTGTAATTTAACGCGCTTAAAGCGGATGGAACGAGGATCACAAAAATCGCAGGCAGAGCCTTCTAAGTGCATTATTTTCGAAGTTACAGCCAAAAAACCAAAGACTTGATTAATCGAGGAAGAGCCTTGGTCGACCACTACTACTGAAACAATATTTTTTTTTAAAGATGAGCTGTCGCTCATAGTCCTATCTTAAGGTACGAGTCGAGAGCTTCAAGAAAATGTAAGATTATCATAGGTTTCGATCGGTGTTTCGAAAGTTACAGGCGATTATAGAAAATCGAGGAAACGGCAAGGAATACATACCCCTTGCAATTTATTTCGGCAAAAAATGGAAAGTGTTTCAGTCGACTTGTGCTTATAATTGCTTAACGAGGATGGAAAGAGGATCACAAAAATCGCAGGCAGAGCTTTCTAAGTGCATTATTTTCAAAGTCACAGCCAAAAAACCAAAGACTTGATTAATCGAGGAAGAGCCTTGGTCGACCACTACAACTGAAACCATTTTTTTTAAGATGGGCTTTCGCTGATAGTTCTATCTTAAGGTACGCGTCGAGAGCTTCAAGAAAATGTATGATTATCATAGGTTTCGATCGGTGTTTCGAAAGTTACAGGCGATTAAAGAAAATCGAGGAAACGGTAAGGAATACATACCCATTGCAATTTATTTCGGCAAAAAATGGAAAGTGTTTCGGTCGACTTGTGCTTATACACGCTTAAAGAGGATGGAACGAGCATCACAAAAATCGCAGGCAGAGCCTCCTAAGTGCATTATTTTCGAAGTTACAGCCAAAAAACCAACGGCTTGATTAATCGAAGAAGAGCCTTGGTCGACCACTAGAACTGAAACCATTTTTTTTTTAAGATGGGCTTTCGCTGGTAGTCCTATCTTAAGGTACGCGTCGAGAGCTTCAAGAAAATGTAAGATTATCATAGGTTTCGATCGGTGTTTCGAAAGTTACAGGCGATTAAAGAAAATCGAGGAATCGGTAAGGAATACATATCCATTGCAATTTATTTCGGCAAAAAATGGAAAGTGTTTCGGTCGACTTGTGCTTATACATGCTTAAAGAGGATGGAAAGAGGATCACAAAAATCGCAGGCAGAGCTTTCTAAGTGCATTATGTTCGAAGTTATAGCCAAAAAACCAAAGACTTGATTAATCGAGGAAGAGCCTTGGTCGACCAGTACAACTGAAACAATTTTTTTTTAAAGATGGGCTTTCGCTGATCATCCTAACATAAGGTACGCGTCGAGAGCTTCAAGAAAATGTATGATTATCATAGGTTTCGATCGGTGTTTCGAAAGTTACAAGCGATTATAGAAAATCAAGGAAACGGTAAGGAATACATACCCCTTGCAATTTATTTCGGCAAAAAATGGAAAGTGTTTCGGTCGACTTGTGCTTATACATGCTTAAAGAGGATGGAAATAGGATCACAAAAATCGCAGGCAGAGCCTCCTAAGTGCATTATTTTCGAAGTTACAGCCAAAAAACCAAAGGCTTGATTAATCGAGGAAGATCCTTGGTCGACCAGTACAACTGAAAAAATTTTTTTTTAAAGATGGGCTTTCGCTGATCATCCTATCTTAAGGTACGCGTCGAGAGCTTCAAGAAAATGTATGATTAGCATAGGTTTCGATCGGTGTTTCGAAAGTTACAGGCGATTATAGAAAATCGAGGAAACGGTAAGGAATACATACCCCTTGCAATTTATTTCGGCAAAAAATGGAAAGTGTTTCGGTCGACTTGTTCTTATACATGCTTAAAGAGGATGTAAAGTGGATCGCAAAAATCGCAAGCAGAGCCTCCTAAGTGCATTATTTTCGAAGTTACAGCCAAAAAACCAAAGACTTGATTAATCGAGGAAGAGCCTTGGTCGACCACTACTACTGAAACAATATTTTTTTTAAAGATGAGCTGTCGCTCATAGTCCTATCTTAAGGTACGCGTCAACAGCTTCAAGAAAATGTAAGATTATCATAGGTTTCGATCGGTGTTTCGAAAGTTACAGGCGTATATAGAAAATCAAGGAAAGGGTAAGGAATACATGCCCCGTGCAATTTATTTCGGCAAAAAATGGAAAGTGTTTCGGTCGACTTGTGCTTACACGTGCTAAAAGAGGATGGAAAGAGGATCACAAAAATCGCAGGCAGAGCTTTCTAAGTGCATTATTTTCGAAGTTACAGCCAAAAAACCAAAGACTTGATTAATCGAGGAAGAGCCTTGGTCGACCACTACTACTGAAACAATATTTTTTTTTAAAGATGAGCTGTCGCTCATAGTCCTATCTTAAGGTACGCGTCGACAGCTTCAAGAAAATGTAAGATTATCATAGGTTTCGATCGGTGTTTCGAAAGTTACAGGCGATTATATAAAATCGAGGAAACGGCAAGGAATACATACCCCTTGCAATTTATTTCGGGAAACGATGGAAAGTGTTTCGGTCGACTTGTGCTTATACATGCTTAAAGAGGATGGAAAGCGGTACACAAAAATCGCAGGCAGAGCTTTGTAAGTGCATTATTTTAGAAGTTATAGCCAAAAAACCAAAGACTTGATTAATCGAGGAAGAGCCTTGGTCGACCACTACTACTGAAACAATATTTTTTTTAAAGATGAGCTGTCGCTCATAGTCCTATCTTAAGGTACGCGTCGACAGCTTCAAGAAAATGTAAGATTATCATAGGTTTCGATCGGTGTTTCGAAAGTTACAGGCGATTATAGAAAATCGAGGAAACGGCAAGGAATACATACCCATTGCAGTATATTTCGGCAAATAATGGAAAGTGTTTCGGTGGACTTGTAATTTAACGCGCTTAAAGCGGATGGAACGAGGATCACAAAAATCGCAGGCAGAGCCTTCTAAGTGCATTATTTTCGAAGTTACAGCCAAAAAACCAAAGACTTGATTAATCGAGGAAGAGCCTTGGTCGACCACTACTACTGAAACAAAATTTTTTTTTAAAGATGAGCTGTCGCTCATAGTCCTATCTTAAGGTACGCGTCGAGAGCTTCAAGAAAATGTAAGATTATCATAGGTTTCGATCGGTGTTTCGAAAGTTACAGGCGATTATAGAAAATCGAGGAAACGGCAAGGAATACATACCCCTTGCAATTTATTTCGGCAAAAAATGGAAAGTGTTTCAGTCGACTTGTGCTTATAATTGCTTAAAGAGGATGGAAAGAGGATCACAAAAATCGCAGGCAGAGCTTTCTAAGTGCATTATTTTCAAAGTCACAGCCAAAAAACCAAAGACTTGATTAATCGAGGAAGAGCCTTGGTCGACCACTACAACTGAAACAATTTTTTTTAAGATGGGCTTTCGCTGATAGTTCTATCTTAAGGTACGCGTCGAGAGCTTCAAGAAAATGTATTATTATCATAGGTCTCGATCGGTGTTTCGAAAGTTACAGGCGATTAAAGAAAATCGAGGAAACGGTAAGGAATACATACCCATTGCAATTTATTTCGGCAAAAAATGGAAAGTGTTTCGGTCGACTTGTGCTTATACACGCTTAAAGAGGATGGAACGGGCATCACAAAAATCGCAGGCAGAGCCTCCTAAGTGCATTATTTTCGAAGTTACAGCCAAAAAACCAACGGCTTGATTAATCGAAGAAGAGCCTTGGTCGACCACTACAACTGAAACCATTTTTTTTTTAAGATGGGCTTTCGCTGGTAGTCCTATCTTAAGGTACGCGTCGAGAGCTTCAAGAAAATGTAAGATTATCATAGGTTTCGATCGGTGTTTCGAAAGTTACAGGCGATTAAAGAAAATCGAGGAAACGGTAAGGAATACATACCCCTTGCAATTTATTTCGGCAAAAAATGGAAAGTGTTTCGGTCGACTTGTGCTTATACATGCTTAAAGAGGATGGAAAGAGGTACACAAAAATCGCAGGCAGAGCTTTCTAAGTGCATTATTTTAGAAGTTATAGCCAAAAAACCAAAGACTTGATTAATCGAGGAAGAGCCTTGGTCGACCACTACTACTGAAACAATATTTTTTTTAAAGATGAGCTGTCGCTCATAGTCCTATCTTAAGGTACGCGTCGACAGCTTCAAGAAAATGTAAGATTATCATAGGTTTCGATCGGTGTTTCGAAAGTTACAGGCGATTATAGAAAATCGAGGAAACGGCAAGGAATACATACCCATTGCAGTATATTTCGGCAAATAATAGAAAGTGTTTCGGTCGACTTGTACTTTAACGCGCTTAAAGCGGATGGAACGAGGATCACAAAAATCGCAGGCAGAGCCTCCTAAGTGCATTATTTTCGAAGTTACAGCAAAAAAACCAAAGACTTGATTAATCGAGGAAGATCCTTGGTCGACCAGTACAACTGAAACAATTTTTTTTTGAAGATGGGCTTTCGCTGATCATCCTATCTTAAGGTACGCGTCGAGAGCTTCAAGAAAATGTATGATTAGCATAGATTTCGATCGGTGTTTCGAAAGTTACAGGCGATTATAGAAAATCGAGGAAACGGTAAGGAATACATACCCCTTGCAATTTATTTCGGCAAAAAATGGAAAGTGTTTCGGTCGACTTGTTCTTATACATGCTTAAAGAGGATGTAAAGAGGATCACAAAAATCGCAAGCAGAGCCTCCTAAGTGCATTATTTTCGAAGTTACAGCCCAAAAAACCAAAGACTTGATTAATCGAGGAAGAGCCTTGGTCGACCACTACAACTGAAACAATTTTTTTTTAAAGATGGGCTTTCGCTGGTAGTCCTATCTTAAGGTACGCGTCGAGAGCTTCAAGAAAATGTAAGATTATCATAGGTTTCGATCGGTGTTTCGAAAGTTACAGGCGATTAAAGAAAATCGAGGAAACGGTAAGGAATACATACCCATTGCAATTTATTTCGGCAAAAAATGGAAAGTGTTTCAGTCGACTTGTGCTTATAATTGCTTAAAGAGGATGGAAAGAGGATCACAAAAATCGCAGGCAGAGCTTTCTAAGTGCATTATTTTCAAAGTTACAGCCAAAAAACCAAAGACTTGATTAATCGAGGAAGAGCCTTGGTCGACCACTACAACTGAAACAATTTTTTTTAAGATGGGCTTTCGCTGATAGTTCTATCTTAAGGTACGCGTCGAGAGCTTCAAGAAAATGTATGATTATCATAGGTTTCGATCGGTGTTTCGAAAGTTACAGGCGATTAATGAAAATCGAGGAAACGGTAAGGAATACATACCCATTGCAATTTATTTCGGCAAAAAATGGAAAGTGTTTCGGTCGACTTGTGCTTATACACGCTTAAAGAGGATGGAACGGGCATCACAAAAATCGCAGGCAGAGCCTCCTAAGTGCATTATTTTCGAAGTTACAGCCAAAAAACCAACGGCTTGATTAATCGAAGAAGAGCCTTGGTCGACCACTACAACTGAAACCATTTTTTTTTTAAGATGGGCTTTCGCTGGTAGTCCTATCTTAAGGTACGCGTCGAGAGCTTCAAGAAAATGTAAGATTATCATAGGTTTCGATCGGTGTTTCGAAAGTTACAGGCGATTAAAGAAAATCGAGGAAACGGTAAGGAATACATACCCATTGCAATTTATTTCGGCAAAAAATGGAAAGTGTTTCGGTCGACTTGTGCTTATACATGCTTAAAGAGGATGGAAAGAGGTACACAAAAATCGCAGGCAGAGCTTTCTAAGTGCATTATTTTAGAAGTTATAGCCAAAAAACCAAAGACTTGATTAATCCAGGAAGAGCCTTGGTCGACCACTACTACTGAAACAATATTTTTTTTAAAGATGAGCTGTCGCTCATAGTCCTATCTTAAGGTACGCGTCGACAGCTTCAAGAAAATGTAAGATTATCATAGGTTTCGATCGGTGTTTCGAAAGTTACAGGCGATTATAGAAAATCGAGGAAACGGCAAGGAATACATACCCATTGCAGTATATTTCGGCAAATAATAGAAAGTGTTTCGGTCGACTTGTACTTTAACGCGCTTAAAGCGGATGGAACGAGGATCACAAAAATCGCAGGCAGAGCCTTCTAAGTGCATTATTTTCGAAGTTACAGCCAAAAAACCAAAGACTTGATTAATCGAGGAAGAGCCTTGGTCGACCACTACAACTGAAACAATTTTTTTTTAAAGATGGGCTTTCACTGGTAGTCCTATCTTAAGGTACGCGTCGAGAGCTTCAAGAAAATGTAAGATTATCATAGGTTTCGATCGGTGTTTCGAAAGTTACAGGCGATTAAAGAAAATCGAGGAAACGGTAAGGAATACATACCCATTGCAATTTATTTCGGCAAAAAATGGAAAGTGTTTCAGTCGACTTGTGCTTATAATTGCTTAAAGAGGATGGAAAGAGGATCACAAAAATCGCAGGCAGAGCTTTCTAAGTGCATTATTTTCAAAGTTACAGCCAAAAAACCAAAGACTTGATTAATCGAGGAAGAGCCTTGGTCGACCACTACAACTGAAACAATTTTTTTTAAGATGGGCTTTCGCTGATAGTTCTATCTTAAGGTACGCGTCGAGAGCTTCAAGAAAATGTATGATTATCATAGGTTTCGATCGGTGTTTCGAAAGTTACAGGCGATTAATGAAAATCGAGGAAACGGTAAGGAATACATACCCATTGCAATTTATTTCGGCAAAAAATGGAAAGTGTTTCGGTCGACTTGTGCTTATACACGCTTAAAGAGGATGGAACGGGCATCACAAAAATCGCAGGCAGAGCCTCCTAAGTGCATTATTTTCGAAGGTACAGCCAAAAAACCAACGGCTTGATTAATCGAAGAAGAGCCTTGGTCGACCACTACAACTGAAACCATTTTTTTTTTAAGATGGGCTTTCGCTGGTAGTCCTATCTTAAGGTACGCGTCGAGAGCTTCAAGAAAATGTATGATTATCATAGGTTTCCATCGGTGTTTCGAAAGTTACAGGCGATTAAAGAAAATCGAGGAAACGGTAAGGAATACATACCCATTGCAATTTATTTCGGCAAAAAATGGAAAGTGTTTCGGTCGACTTGTGCTTATACACGCTTAAAGAGGATGGAACGGGCATCACAAAAATCGCAGGCAGAGCCTCCTAAGTGCATTATTTTCGAAGTTACAGCCAAAAAACCAACGGCTTGATTAATCGAAGAAGAGCCTTGGTCGACCACTACAACTGAAACCATTTTTTTTTTAAGATGGGCTTTCGCTGGTAGTCCTATCTTAAGGTACGCGTCGAGAGCTTCAAGAAAATGTAAGATTATCATAGGTTTCGATCGGTGTTTCGAAAGTTACAGGCGATTAAAGAAAATCGAGGAAACGGTAAGGAATACATACCCATTGCAATTTATTTCGGCAAAAAATGGAAAGTGTTTCGGTCGACTTGTGCTTATACATGCTTAAAGAGGATGGAAAGAGGATCACAAAAATCGCAGGCAGAGCTTTCTAAGTGTATTATTTTCGAAGTTATAGCCAAAAAACCATAGACTTGATTAATCGAGGAAGAGCCTTGGTCGACCAGTACAACTGAAACAATTTTTTTTTAAAGATGGGCTTTCGCTGATCATCCTAACATAAGGTACGCGTCGAGAGCTTCAAGAAAATGTATGATTATCATAGGTTTCGATCGGTGTTTCGAAAGTTACAAGCGATTATAGAAAATCAAGGAAACGGTAAGGAATACATACCCCTTGCAATTTATTTCGGCAAAAAATGGAAAGTGTTTCGGTCGACTTGTGCTTATACATGCTTAAAGAGGATGGAAATAGGATCACAAAAATCGCAGGCAGAGCCTCCTAAGTGCATTATTTTCGAAGTTACAGCCAAAAAACCAAAGGCTTGATTAATCGAGGAAGATCCTTGGTCGACCAGTACAACTGAAACAATTTTTTTTTAAAGATGGGCTTTAGCTGATCATCCTATCTTAAGGTACGCGTCGAGAGCTTCAAGAAAATGTATGATTAGCATACGTTTCGATCGGTGTTTCGAAAGTTACAGGCGATTATAGAAAATCGAGGAAACGGTAAGGAATACATACCCCTTGCAATTTATTTCGGCACAAAATGGAAAGTGTTTCGGTCGACTTGTTCTTATACATGCTTAAAGAGGATGTAAAGAGGATCACAAAAATCGCAAGCAGAGCCTCCTAAGTGCATTATTTTCGAAGTTACAGCCAAAAAACCAAAGACTTGATTAATCGAGGAAGAGCCTTGGTCGACCACTACTACTGAAACAATATTTTTTTTAAAGATGAGCTGTCGCTCATAGTCCTATCTTAAGGTACGCGTCAACAGCTTCAAGAAAATGTAAGATTATCATAGGTTTCGATCGGTGTTTCGAAAGTTACAGGCGTATATAGAAAATCAAGGAAAGGGTAAGGAATACATCCCCCGTGAAATTTATTTCGGCAAAAAATGGAAAGTGTTTCGGTCGACTTGTGCTTACACATGCTAAAAGAGGATGGAAAGAGGATCACAAAAATCGTAGGCAGAGCTTTCTAAGTGCATTATTTTCGAAGTTACAGCCAAAAAACCAAAGACTTGATTAATCGAGGAAGAGCCTTGGTCGACCACTACTACTGAAACAATATTTTTTTTTAAAGATGAGCTGTCGCTCATAGTCCTATCTTAAAGTACGCGTCGACAGCTTCAAGAAAATGTAAGATTATCATAGGTTTCGATCGGTGTTTCGAAAGTAACAGGCGATTATAGAAAATCGAGGAAACGGCAAGGAATACATACCCCTTGCAATTTATTTCGGCAAAAAATGGAAAGTGTTTCGGTCGACTTGTGCTTATACATGCTTAAAGAGGATGGAAAGAGGTACACAAAAATCGCAGGCAGAGCTTTCTAAGTGCATTATTTTAGAAGTTATAACCAAAAAACCAAAGACTTGATTAATCGAGGAAGAGCCTTGGTCGACCACTACTACTGAAACAATATTTTTTTTAAAGATGAGCTGTCGCTCATAGTCCTATCTTAAGGTACGCGTCGACAGCTTCAAGAAAATGTAAGATTATCATAGGTTTCGATCGGTGTTTCGAAAGTTACAGGCGATTATAGAAAATCGAGGAAACGGCAAGGAATACATACCCATTGCAGTATATTTCGGCAAATAATGGAAAGTGTTTCGGTCGACTTGTACTTTAACGCGCTTAAAGCGGATGGAACGAGGATCACAAAAATCGCAGGCAGAGCCTTCTAAGTGCATTATTTTCGAAGTTACAGCCAAAAAACCAAAGACTTGATTAATCGAGGAAGAGCCTTGGTCGACCACTACTACTGAAACAATATTTTTTTTTAAAGATGAGCTGTCGCTCATAGTCCTATCTTAAGTTACGCGTCGAGAGCTTCAAGAAAATGTAAGATTATCATAGGTTTCGATCGGTGTTTCGAAAGTTACAGGCGATTATAGAAAATCGAGGAATCGGCAAGGAATACATACCCCTTGCAATTTATTTCGGCAAAAAATGGAAAGTGTTTCAGTCGACTTGTGCTTATAATTGCTTAAAGAGGATGGAAAGAGGATCACAAAAATCGCAGGCAGAGCTTTCTAAGTGCATTATTTTCAAAGTCACAGCCAAAAAACCAAAGACTTGATTAATCGAGGAAGAGCCTTGGTCGACCACTACAACTGAAACAATTTTTTTTAAGATGGGCTTTCGCTGATAGTTCTATCTTAAGGTACGCGTCGAGAGCTTCAAGAAAATGTATGATTATCATAGGTTTCGATCGGTGTTTCGAAAGTTACAGGCGATTAAAGAAAATCGAGGAAACGGTAAGGAATACATACCCACTGCAATTTATTTCGGCAAAAAATGGAAAGTGTTTCGGTCGACTTGTGCTTATACATGCTTAAAGAGGATGGAAATAGGATCACAAAAATCGCAGCCAGAGCCTCCTAAGTGCATTATTTTCGAAGTTACAGCCAAAAAACCAAAGGGTTGATTAATCGAGGAAGATCCTTGGTCGACCAGTACAACTGAAACAATTTTTTTTTAAAGATGGGCTTTCGCTGATCATCCTATCTTAAGGTACGCGTCGAGAGCTTCAAGAAAATGTATGATTAGCATAGGTTTCGATCGGTGTTTCGAAAGTTACAGGCGATTATAGAAAATCGAGGAAACGGTAAGGAATACATACCCCTTGCAATTTATTTCGGCAAAAAATGGAAAGTGTTTCGGTCGACTTGTTCTTATTCATGCTTAAAGAGGATGTAAAGAGGATCACAAAAATCGCAAGCAGAGCCTCCTAAGTGCATTATTTTCGAAGTTACAGCCAAAAAACCAACGGCTTGATTAATCGAAGAAGAGCCTTGGTCGACCACTACAACTGAAACCATTTTTTTTTTAAGATGGGCTTTCGCTGGTAGTCCTATCTTAAGGTACGCGTCGAGAGCTTCAAGAAAATGTAAGATTATCATAGGTTTCGATCGGTGTTTCGAAAGTTACAGGCGATTATAGAAAATCGAGGAAACGGCAAGGAATACATACCCCTTGCAATTTATTTCGGCAAAAAATGGAAAGTGTTTCAGTCGACTTGTGCTTATAATTGCTTAAAGAGGATGGAAAGTGGATCACAAAAATCGCAGGCAGAGCTTTCTAAGTGCATTATTTTCGAAGTTACAGCCAAAAAACCAAAGACTTGATTAATCGAGGAAGAGCCTTGGTCGACCACTACTACTGAAACAATATTTTTTTTAAAGATGAGCTGTCGCTCATAGTCCTATCATAAGGTACGCGTCAACAGCTTCAAGAAAATGTAAGATTATCATAGGTTTCGATCGGTGTTTCGAAAGTTACAGGCGTATATAGAAAATCAAGGAAAGGGTAAGGAATACATGCCCCGTGCAATTTATTTCGGCAAAAAATGGAAAGTGTTTCGGTCGACTTGTGCTTACACATGCGAAAAGAGGATGGAAAGAGGATCACAAAAATCGCAGGCAGAGCTTTCTAAGTGCATTATTTTCGAAGTTACAGCCAAAAAACCAAAGACTTGATTAATCGAGGAAGAGCCTTGGTCGACCACTACTACTGAAACAATATTTTTTTTTAAAGATGAGCTGTCGCTCATAGTCCTATCTTAAGGTACGCGTCGACAGCTTCAAGAAAATGTAAGATTATCGTAGGTTTCGATCGGTGTTTCGAAAGTTACAGGCGATTATAGAAAATCGAGGAAACGGCAAGGAATACATACCCCTTGCAATTTATTTCGGCAAAAAATGGAAAGTGTTTCGGTCGACTTGTGCTTATACATGCTTACAGAGGATGGAAAGAGGTACACATAAATCGCAGGCAGAGCTTTCTAAGTGCATTATTTTAGAAGTTACAGCCAAAAAACCAACGGCTTGATTAATCGAAGAAGAGCCTTGGTCGACCACTACAACTGAAACCATTTTTTTTTAAGATGGGCTTTCGCTGGTAGTCCTATCTTAAGGTACGCGTCGAGAGCTTCAAGAAAATGTATGATTATCATAGGTTTCGATCGGTGTTTCGAAAATTACAGGCGATTAAAGAAAATCGAGGAAACGGTAAGGAATACATACCCATTGCAATTTATTTCGGCAAAAAATAGAAAGTGTTTCAGTCGACTTGTGCTTATAATTGCTTAAAGAGGATGGAAAGTGGATCACAAAAATCGCAGGCAGAGCTTTCTAAGTGCACTATTTTCAAAGTTTCAGCCAAAAAACCAAAGACTTGATTAATCGAGGAAGAGCCTTGGTCGACCACTACAACTGAAACCATTTTTTTTAAGATGGGCTTTCGCTGATAGTTCTATGTTAAGGTACGCGTCGAGAGCTTCAAGAAAATGTATGATTACCATAGGTTTCGATCGGTGTTTCGAAAGTTACAGGCGATTATAGAAAATCAAGGAAACGGTAAGGAATACATGCCCCGTGCAATTTTTTTCGGCAAAAAATGGAAAGTGTTTCGCTCGACTTGTGCTTACACATGCTAAAAGAGGATGGAAAGAGGATCACAAAAATCGCAGGCAGAGCTTTCTAAGTGCATTATTTTCGAAGTTACAGCCAAAAAACCAAAGACTTGATTAATCGAGGAAGAGCCTTGGTCGACCACTACTACTGAAACAATATTTTTTTTTAAAGATGAGCTGTCGCTCATAGTCCTATCTTAAGGTACGCGTCGACAGCTTCAAGAAAATGTAAGATTATCATAGGTTTCGATCGGTGTTTCGAAAGTTACAGGCGTATATAGAAAATCAAGGAAAGGGTAAGGAATACATGCCCCGTGCAATTTATTTCGGCAAAAAATGGAAAGTGTTTCGGTCGACTTGTGCTTACACATGCTAAAAGAGGATGGAAAGAGGATCACAAAAATCGCAGGCAGAACTTTCTAAGTGCATTATTTTCGAAGTTACAGCCAAAAAACCAAAGACTTGATTAATCGAGGAAGAGCCTTGGTCGACCACTACTACTGAAACAATATTTTTTTTTAAAGATGAGCTGTCGCTCATAGTCCTATCTTAAGGTACGCGTCGACAGCTTCAAGAAAATGTAAGATTATCGTAGGTTTCGATCGGTGTTTCGAAAGTTACAGGCGATTATAGAAAATCGAGGAAACGGCAAGGAATACATACCCCTTGCAATTTATTTCGGCAAAAAATGGAAAGTGTTTCGGTCGACTTGTGCTTATACATGCTTACAGAGGATGGAAAGAGGTACACAAAAATCGCAGGCAGAGCTTTCTAAGTGCATTATTTTAGAAGTTATAGCCAAAAAACCAAAGACTTGATTAATCGAGGAAGAGCCTTGGTCGACCACTACTACTGAAACAATATTTTTTTTAAAGATGAGCTGTCGCTCATAGTCCTATCTTAAGGTACGCGTCGACAGCTTCAAGAAAATGTAAGATTATCATAGGTTTCGATCGGTGTTTCGAAAGTTACAGGCGATTATAGAAAATCGAGGAAACGGCAAGGAATACATACCCATTGCAGTATATTTCGGCAAATAATAGAAAGTGTTTCGGTCGACTTGTACTTTAACGCGCTTAAAGCGGATGGAACGAGGATCACAAAAATCGCAGGCAGAGCCATCTAAGTGCATTATTTTCGAAGTTACAGCCAAAAAACCAAAGACTTGATTAATCGAGGAAGAGCCTTGGTCGACCACTGCAACTGAAACAATTTTTTTTTAAAGATGGGCTTTCGCTGGTAGTCCTATCTTAAGGTACGCGTCGAGAGCTTCAAGAAAATGTAAGATTATCATAGGTTTCGATCGGTGTTTCGAAAGTTACAGGCGATTATAGAAAATCAAGGAAACGGTAAGGAATACATGCCCCGTGCAATTTATTTCGGCAAAAAATGGAAAGTGTTTCGGTCGACTTGTTCTTATACATGCTTAAAGAGGATGGAACGGGCATCACAAAAATCGCAGGCAGAGCCTCCTAAGTGCATTTTTTTCGAAGTTACAGCCAAAAAACCACGGCTTGATTAATCGAAGAAGAGCCTTGGTCGACCACTACAACTGAAACCATTTTTTTTTAAGATGGGCTTTCGCTGGTAGTCCTATCTTAAGGTACGCGTCGAGAGCTTCAAGAAAATGTATGATTATCATAGGTTTCGATCGGTGTTTCGAAAATTACAGGCGATTAAAGAAAATCGAGGAAACGGTAAGGAATACATACCCATTGCAATTTATTTCGGCAAAAAATAGAAAGTGTTTCAGTCGACTTGTGCTTATAATTGCTTAAAGAGGATGGAAAGTGGATCACAAAAATCGCAGGCAGAGCTTTCTAAGTGCATTATTTTCAAAGTTTCAGCCAAAAAACCAAAGACTTGATTAATCGAGGAAGAGCCTTGGTCGACCACTACATCTGAAACAATTTTTTTTAAGATGGGCTTTCGCTGATCATCCCATCTTAAGGTACGCGTCGTGAGCTTCAAGAAAATGTATGATTAGCATAGGTTTCGATCGGTGTTTCGAAAGTTACAGGCGATTATAGAAAATCGAGGAAACGGTAAGGAACACATACCCCTTGCAATTTATTTCGGCAAAAAATGGAAAGTGTTTCGGTCGACTTGTGCTTATACGTGCTTAAAGAGGATGGAAAGAGGATCACAAAAATCGCAGGCAGAGCTTTCTAAGTTCATTATTTTCGAAGTTATAGCCAAAAAACCAATAACTTGATTAATCGAGGAAGAGCCTTGGTCGACCACTACTACTGAAACAATATTTTTTTTAAAGATGGGCTGTCGCTGTTAGTCCTATCACAAGGTACGCGTCGACAGCTTCAAGAAAATGTATGATTAGCATAGGTTTCGATCGGTGTTTCGAAAGTTACGGGCGATTATAGAAAATCGAGGAAACGTTAAGGAATTCATACCCATTGCAATATATTTCGGCAAATAATGGAAAGTGTTTCGGTCGACTTGTACTTTAACGCGCTTAAAGCGGATGGAACGAGGATCACAAAAATCGCAGGCAGAGCCTTCTAAGTGCATTATTTTCGAAGTTACAGCCAAAAAACCAAAGACTTGATTAATCGAGGAAGAGCCTTGGTCGACCACTACAACTGAAACAATTTTTTTTTAAAGATGGGCTTTCGCTGGTAGTCCTATCTTAAGGTACGCGTAGAGCTTCAAGAAAATGTATGATTATCATAGGTTTCGATCGGTGTTTCGAAAGTTACAGGCGATTAAAGAAAATCGAGGAACGGTAAGGAATACATACCACTTGCAATTTATTTCGGCAAAATGGAAAGTGTTTCAGTCGACTTGTGCTGATAATGCTTAAAGAGGATGGAAAGAGGGTCACAAAAATCGCAGGCAGAGCCTTCTAACTGCATTATTTTCGAAATTACAGCCAAAAAACCCACGACTTGAATAATCGAGGAAGAGCCTTGGTCAACCACTACTACTGAAACATTATTTTTTTTTTAAAGATGGGCTTTCGCTGATAGTCCTATCTTAAGGTACGCGTCGAGAGCTTCAAGAAAATGTATGATTATCATAGGGTTCGATCGGTGTTTCGAAAGTTACAGGCGATTATAGAAATCGAGGAAACGGCAAGGAATACTACCCCTTGCAATTTATTTCGGCAAAAAAATGGAAGTGTTTCGGTCGACTTGTTCTTATACATGCTTAAAGAGGATGTAAAGAGGATCACAAAAATCGCAGGCAGTGCCTCCTAAGTGCATTATTTTCGAAGTTACAGCAAAAAAAACCAAAGACTTGATTAATCGAGGAAGAGCCTTGGTCGACCACTACTACTGAAACAATATTTTTTTTAAAGATGAGCTGTCGCTCATAGTCCTATCTTAAGGTACGCGTCGACAGCTTCAAGAAAATGTAAGATTATCATAGGTTTCGATCGGTGTTTCGAAAGTTACAGGCGATTAAAGAAAATCGAGGAAACGGTAAGGAATAAATACCCCTTGCAATTGATTTTGGCAAAAAATGGAAAGTGTTTCGGTCGACTTGTGCTTATACACGCTAAAAGAGGATGGAAAGAGGATCACAAAAAATCGCAGGCAGAGCTTTCTAAGTGCATTATTTTCGAAGTTACAGCCAAAAAACCAAAGACTTGATTAATCGAGGAAGAGCCTTGGTCGACCACTATTTCTGAAACAATATTTTTTTTTAAACATGAGCTGTCGCTCATAGTCCTATCTTAAGGTACGCGTCGAGAGCTTCAAGAAAATGTATGATTATCATAGGGTTCGATCGGTGTTTCGTAAGTTACAGGCGATTATAGAAAATCGAGGAAACGGCAAGGAATACATACCCCCTTGCAATTTATTTCGGCAAAAAAATGGAAAGTTTTTCAGCCGACTTGTGCTTATAATTGCTTAAAGAGGATGGAAATAGGATCACAAAAATCGCAGGCAGAGCTTTCTAAGTGCATTATTTTCAAAGTTAGAGCCAAAAAACCCAAAGACTTGATTATTCGAGGAAGAGCCTTGGTCGACCACTACAACTGAAACAATTTTTTTTAAGATGGGCTTTCGCTGATAGTCCTATCTTAAGGTACGCGTCGAGAGCTTCAAGAAAATGTATGATTATGATAGGTTTCGATTGGTGTTTCGAAGTTACAGGCGATTAAAGAAAATCGAGGAAACGGTAAGGAATACATACCCCCTTGCAATTTATTTCGGCAAAAATTGGAAAGTGTTTCGGTCGACTTGTTCTTATACATGCTTAAAGAGGATGTAAAGAGGATCACAAAAATCGCAGGCAGAGCCTCCTAAGTGCATTATTTTCGAAGTTACAGCCAAAAAACCAAAGGCTTGATTAATCGAGGAAGAGCCTTGGTCGACCACTATTACTGAAACAATATTTTTTTTTAAAGATGAGCTGTCGCTCATAGTCCTATCTTAAGGTACGCGTCGACAGCTTCCAGAAAATGTATGATTATCATAGGTTTTCGATCGGTGTTCGAAAGTTACAGGCGTTTAAAGAAAATCGACGCAAACGGTAAGGAATACATACCCCTTGCAATTTATTTCGGCAAAAAATGGAAAGTTTTTCGGTCGACTCGTTCTTATATATGCTTAAAGAGGATGGAAATAGGATCACAAAAATCGCAGCCAGAGCCTCCTAAGTGCATTATTTTCGAAGTTACAGCCAAAAAACCAAAGGGTTGATTAATCGAGGAAGATCCTTGGTCGACCAGTACAACTGAAACAATTTTTTTTTTAAAGATGGGCTTTCGCTGATCATCCTATCTTAAGGTACGCGTCGAGAGCTTCAAGAAAATGTATGATTAGCATAGGTTTCGATCGGTGTTTCGAAAGTTACAGGCGATTATAGAAAATCGAGGAAACGGTAAGGAATACATACCCCTTGCAATTTATTTCGGCAAAAAATGGAAAGTGTTTCGGTCGACTTGTTCTTAACTCATGCTTAAAAGAGGATGTAAAGAGGATCACAAAAATCGCAAGCAGAGCCTCCTAAGTGCATTATTTCGAAGTTACAGCCAAAAAACCAACGGCTTGATTAATCGAAGAAGAGCCTTGGTCCACACTACAACTGAAACCATTTTTTTTTTAAGATGGGCTTTCGCTGGTAGTCCTATCTTAAGGTACGCGTCGAGAGCTTCAAGAAAATGTAAGATTATCATAGGTTTCGATCGGTGTTTCGAAAGTTACAGGCGATTATAGAAAATCGAGGAAACGGCAAGGAATACATACCCCTTGCAATTTATTTCGGCAAAAAATGGAAAGTGTTTCAGTCGACTTGTGCTTATAATTGCTTAAAGAGGATGGAAAGTGGATCACAAAAATCGCAGGCAGAGCTTTCTAAGTGCATTATTTTCGAAGTTACAGCCAAAAAACCAAAGACTTGATTAATCGAGGAAGAGCCTTGGTCGACCACTACTACTGAAACAATATTTTTTTTAAAGATGAGCTGTCGCTCATAGTCCTATCATAAGGTACGCGTCAACAGCTTCAAGAAAATGTAAGATTATCATAGGTTTCGATCGGTGTTTCGAAAGTTACAGGCGTATATAGAAAATCAGGAAAGGGTAAGGAATACATGCCCCGTGCAATTTATTTCGGCAAAAAATGGAAAGTGTTTCGGTCGACTTGTGCTTACACATGCGAAAAGAGGATGGAAAGAGGATCACAAAAATCGCAGGCAGAGCTTTCTAAGTGCATTATTTTCGAAGTTACAGCCAAAAAACCAAAGACTTGATTAATCGAGGAAGAGCCTTGGTCGACCACTACTACTGAAACAATATTTTTTTTTAAAGATGAGCTGTCGCTCATAGTCCTATCTTAAGGTACGCGTCGACAGCTTCAAGAAAATGTAAGATTATCGTAGGTTTCGATCGGTGTTTCGAAAGTTACAGGCGATTATAGAAAATCGAGGAAACGGCAAGGAATACATACCCCTTGCAATTTATTTCGGCAAAAAATGGAAAGTGTTTCGGTCGACTTGTGCTTATACATGCTTACAGAGGATGGAAAGAGGTACACAAAAATCGCAGGCAGAGCTTTCTAAGTGCATTATTTTAGAAGTTATAGCCAAAAAACCAAAGACTTGATTAATCGAGGAAGAGCCTTGGTCGACCACTACTACTGAAACAATATTTTTTTTAAAGATGAGCTGTCGCTCATAGTCCTATCTTAAGGTACGCGTCGACAGCTTCAAGAAAATGTAAGATTATCATAGGTTTCGATCGGTGTTTCGAAAGTTACAGGCGATTATAGAAAATCGAGGAAACGGCAAGGAATACATACCCATTGCAGTATATTTCGGCAAATAATAGAAAGTGTTTCGGTCGACTTGTACTTTAACGCGCTTAAAGCGGATGGAACGAGGATCACAAAAATCGCAGGCAGAGCCATCTAAGTGCATTATTTTCGAAGTTACAGCCAAAAAACCAAAGACTTGATTAATCGAGGAAGAGCCTTGGTCGACCACTGCAACTGAAACAATTTTTTTTTAAAGATGGGCTTTCGCTGGTAGTCCTATCTTAAGGTACGCGTCGAGAGCTTCAAGAAAATGTAAGATTATCATAGGTTTCGATCGGTGTTTCGAAAGTTACAGGCGATTATAGAAAATCAAGGAAACGGTAAGGAATACATGCCCCGTGCAATTTATTTCGGCAAAAAATGGAAAGTGTTTCGGTCGACTTGTTCTTATACATGCTTAAAGAGGATGGAACGGGCATCACAAAAATCGCAGGCAGAGCCTCCTAAGTGCATTATTTTCGAAGTTACAGCCAAAAAACCAACGGCTTGATTAATCGAAGAAGAGCCTTGGTCGACCACTACTACTGAAACAATATTTTTTTTAAAGATGAGCTGTCGCTCATAGTCCTATCTTAAGGTACGCGTCGAGAGCTTCAAGAAAATGTAAGATTATCATAGGTTTCGATCGGTGTTTCGAAAATTACAGGCGATTAAAGAAAATCGAGGAAACGGTAAGGAATACATACCCATTGCAATTTATTTCGGCAAAAAATAGAAAGTGTTTCAGTCGACTTGTGCTTATAATTGCTTAAAGAGGATGGAAAGTGGATCACAAAAATCGCAGGCAGAGCTTTCTAAGTGCATTATTTTCAAAGTTTCAGCCAAAAAACCAAAGACTTGATTAATCGAGGAAGAGCCTTGGTCGACCACTACAACTGAAACAATTTTTTTTAAGATGGGCTTTCGCTGATAGTTCTATGTTAAGGTACGCGTCGAGAGCTTCAAGAAAATGTATGATTACCATAGGTTTCGATCGGTGTTTCGAAAGTTACAGGCGATTATAGAAAATCAAGGAAACGGTAAGGAATACATGCCCCGTGCAATTTTTTTCGGCAAAAAATGGAAAGTGTTTCGCTCGACTTGTGCTTACACATGCTAAAAGAGGATGGAAAGAGGATCACAAAAATCGCAGGCAGAGCTTTCTAAGTGCATTATTTTCGAAGTTACAGCCAAAAAACCAAAGACTTGATTAATCGAGGAAGAGCCTTGGTCGACCACTACTACTGAAACAATATTTTTTTTTAAAGATGAGCTGTCGCTCATAGTCCTATCTTAAGGTACGCGTCGACAGCTTCAAGAAAATGTAAGATTATCATAGGTTTCGATCGGTGTTTCGAAAGTTACAGGCGATTATAGAAAATCGAGGAAACGGCAAGGAATACATACCCCTTGCAATTTATTTCGGCAAAAAATGGAAAGTGTTTCGGTCGACTTGTGCTTATACGTGCTTAAAGAGGATGGAAAGAGGATCACAAAAATCGCAGGCAGAGCTTTCTAAGTGCATTATTTTCGAAGTTATAGCCAAAAAACCAATAACTTGATTAATCGAGGAAGAGCCTTGGTCGACCACTACTACTGAAACAATATTTTTTTTAAAGATGGGCTTTCGCTGGTAGTCCTATCTTAAGGTACGCGTCGAGAGCTTCAAGAAAATGTATGATTATCATAGGTTTCGATCGGTGTTTCGAAAGTTACAGGCGATTAAAGAAAATCGAGGAAACGGTAAGGAATACATACCACTTGCAATTTATTTCGGCAAAATGGAAAGTGTTTCAGTCGACTTGTGCTGATAAATGCTTAAAGAGGATGGAAAGAGGGTCACAAAAATCGCAGGCAGAGCCTTCTAACTGCATTATTTTCGAAATTACAGCCAAAAAACCAAAGACTTGATTAATCGAGGAAGAGCCTTGGTCGACCACTACTACTGAAACATTATTTTTTTTTAAAGATGGGCTTTCGCTGATAGTCCTATCTTAAGGTACGCGTCGAGAGCTTCAAGAAAATGTAAGATTATCATAGGTTTCGATCGGTGTTTCGAAAGTTACAGGCGATTAAAGAAAATCGAGGAAACGGTAAGGAATACATACCACTTGCAATTTATTTCGGCAAAATGGAAAGTGTTTCAGTCGACTTGTGCTGATAAATGCTTAAAGAGGATGGAAAGAGGGTCACAAAAATCGCAGGCAGAGCCTTCTAACTGCATTATTTTCGAAATTACAGCCAAAAAACCAAAGACTTGATTAATCGAGGAAGAGCCTTGGTCGACCACTACAACTGAAACAATTTTTTTTAAGATGGGCTTTCGCTGATAGTTCTATGTTAAGGTACGCGTCGAGAGCTTCAAGAAAATGTATGATTACCATAGGTTTCGATCGGTGTTTCGAAAGTTACAGGCGATTAAAGAAAATCGAGGAAACGGTAAGGAATACATACCCCTTGCAATTTATTTCGGCAAAAAATGGAAAGTGTTTCGGTCGACTTGTGCTGATAAATGCTTAAAGAGGATGGAAAGAGGGTCACAAAAATCGCAGGCAGAGCCTTCTAACTGCATTATTTTCGAAATTACAGCCAAAAAACCAAAGACTTGATTAATCGAGGAAGAGCCTTGGTCGACCACTACTACTGAAACAATATTTTTTTTAAAGATGGGCTGTCGCTGATAGTCCTATCTCAAGGTACGCGTCGACAGCTTCAAGAAAATGTATGATTATCGTAGGGTTCGACCGGTGTTTCGAAAGTTACAGGCTATTATAGAAAATCGAGGAAACGGCAAGGAATACATACCCCTTGCAATTTATTTCGGCAAAAAATGGAAAATGTTTCGGTCGACTTATGCTTATACATGCTTAAAGAGGATGGAAAGAGGTACACAAAAATCGCAGGCAGAGCTTTCTAAGTGCATTATGTTCGAAGTTATAGCCAAAAAACCAAAGACTTGATTAATCGAGGAAGAGCCTTGGTCGACCAGTACAACTGAAACAATTTTTTTTTAAAGATGGGCTTTCGCTGATCATCCTAACATAAGGTACGCGTCGAGAGCTTCAAGAAAATGTATGATTATCATAGGTTTCGATCGGTGTTTCGAAAGTTACAAGCGATTATAGAAAATCAAGGAAACGGTAAGGAATACATACCCCTTGCAATTTATTTCGGCAAAAAATGGAAAGTGTTTCGGTCGACTTGTGCTTATACATGCTTAAAGAGGATGGAAATAGGATCACAAAAATCGCAGGCAGAGCCTCCTAAGTGCATTATTTTCGAAGTTACAGCCAAAAAACCAAAGGCTTGATTAATCGAGGAAGATCCTTGGTCGACCAGTACAACTGAAAAAATTTTTTTTTAAAGATGGGCTTTCGCTGATCATCCTATCTTAAGGTACGCGTCGAGAGCTTCAAGAAAATGTATGATTAGCATAGGTTTCGATCGGTGTTTCGAAAGTTACAGGCGATTATAGAAAATCGAGGAAACGGTAAGGAATACATACCCCTTGCAATTTATTTCGGCAAAAAATGGAAAGTGTTTCGGTCGACTTGTTCTTATACATGCTTAAAGAGGATGTAAAGTGGATCGCAAAAATCGCAAGCAGAGCCTCCTAAGTGCATTATTTTCGAAGTTACAGCCAAAAAACCAAAGACTTGATTAATCGAGGAAGAGCCTTGGTCGACCACTACAACTGAAACCATTTTTTTTAAGATGGGCTTTCGCTGATAGTTCTATCTTAAGGTACGCGTCGAGAGCTTCAAGAAAATGTATGATTATCATAGGTTTCGATCGGTGTTTCGAAAGTTACAGGCGATTAAAGAAAATCGAGGAAACGGTAAGGAATACATACCCATTGCAATTTATTTCGGCAAAAAATGGAAAGTGTTTCGGTCGACTTGTGCTTATACACGCTTAAAGATAATGGAACGAGCATCACAAAAATCGCAGGCAGAGCCTCCTAAGTGCATTATTTTCGAAGTTACAGCCAAAAAACCAACGGCTTGATTAATCGAAGAAGAGCCTTGGTCGACCACTAGAACTGAAACCATTTTTTTTTTAAGATGGGCTTTCGCTGGTAGTCCTATCTTAAGGTACGCGTCGAGAGCTTCAAGAAAATGTAAGATTATCATAGGTTTCGATCGGTGTTTCGAAAGTTACAGGCGATTAAAGAAAATCGAGGAATCGGTAAGGAATACATATCCATTGCAATTTATTTCGGCAAAAAATGGAAAGTGTTTCGGTCGACTTGTGCTTATACATGCTTAAAGAGGATGGAAAGAGGATCACAAAAATCGCAGGCAGAGCTTTCTAAGTGCATTATTTTCGAAGTTATAGCCAAAAAACCAATAACTTGATTAATCGAGGAAGAGCCTTGGTCGACCACTACCACTGAAACAATATTTTTTTTAAAGATGGGCTGTCGCTGATAGTCCTATCTCAAGGTACGCGTCGACAGCTTCAAGAAAATGTATGATTATCGTAGGGTTCGACCGGTGTTTCGAAAGTTACAGGCTATTATAGAAAATCGAGGAAACGGCAAGGAATACATACCCCTTGCAATTTATTTCGGCAAAAAATGGAAAATGTTTCGGTCGACTTATGCTTATACATGCTTAAAGAGGATGGAAAGAGGTACACAAAAATCGCAGGCAGAGCTTTCTAAGTGCATTATGTTCGAAGTTATAGCCAAAAAACCAAAGACTTGATTAATCGAGGAAGAGCCTTGGTCGACCAGTACAACTGAAACAATTTTTTTTTAAAGATGGGCTTTCGCTGATCATCCTAACATAAGGTACGCGTCGAGAGCTTCAAGAAAATGTATGATTATCATAGGTTTCGATCGGTGTTTCGAAAGTTACAAGCGATTATTGAAAATCAAGGAAACGGTAAGGAATACATACCCCTTGCAATTTATTTCGGCAAAAAATGGAAAGTGTTTCGGTCGACTTGTGCTTATACATGCTTAAAGAGGATGGAAATAGGATCACAAAAATCGCAGGCAGAGCCTCCTAAGTGCATTATTTTCGAAGTTACAGCCAAAAAACCAAAGGCTTGATTAATCGAGGAAGATCCTTGGTCGACCAGTACAACTGAAAAAATTTTTTTTTAAAGATGGGCTTTCGCTGATCATCCTATCTTAAGGTACGCGTCGAGAGCTTCAAGAAAATGTATGATTAGCATAGGTTTCGATCGGTGTTTCGAAAGTTACAGGCGATTATAGAAAATCGAGGAAACGGTAAGGAATACATACCCCTTGCAATTTATTTCGGCAAAAAATGGAAAGTGTTTCGGTCGACTTGTTCTTATACATGCTTAAAGAGGATGTAAAGTGGATCGCAAAAATCGCAAGCAGAGCCTCCTAAGTGCATTATTTTCGAAGTTACAGCCAAAAAACCAAAGACTTGATTAATCGAGGAAGAGCCTTGGTCGACCACTACAACTGAAACCATTTTTTTTAAGATGGGCTTTCGCTGATAGTTCTATCTTAAGGTACGCGTCGAGAGCTTCAAGAAAATGTATGATTATCATAGGTTTCGATCGGTGTTTCGAAAGTTACAGGCGATTAAAGAAAATCGAGGAAACGGTAAGGAATACATACCCATTGCAATTTATTTCGGCAAAAAATGGAAAGTGTTTCGGTCGACTTGTGCTTATACACGCTTAAAGAGGATGGAACGAGCATCACAAAAATCGCAGGCAGAGCCTCCTAAGTGCATTATTTTCGAAGTTACAGCCAAAAAACCAACGGCTTGATTAATCGAAGAAGAGCCTTGGTCGACCACTAGAACTGAAACCATTTTTTTTTTAAGATGGGCTTTCGCTGGTAGTCCTATCTTAAGGTACGCGTCGAGAGCTTCAAGAAAATGTAAGATTATCATAGGTTTCGATCGGTGTTTCGAAAGTTACAGGCGATTAAAAAAATCGAGGAATCGGTAAGGAATACATATCCATTGCAATTTATTTCGGCAAAAAATGGAAAGTGTTTCGGTCGACTTGTGCTTATACATGCTTAAAGAGGATGGAAAGAGGATCACAAAAATCGCAGGCAGAGCTTTCTAAGTGCATTATTTTCGAAGTTATAGCCAAAAAACCAATAACTTGATTAATCGAGGAAGAGCCTTGGTCGACCACTACCACTGAAACAATATTTTTTTTAAAGATGGGCTGTCGCTGATAGTCCTATCTCAAGGTACGCGTCGACAGCTTCAAGAAAATGTATGATTATCGTAGGGTTCGACCGGTGTTTCGAAAGTTACAGGCTATTATAGAAAATCGAGGAAACGGCAAGGAATACATACCCCTTGCAATTTATTTCGGCAAAAAATGGAAAATGTTTCGGTCGACTTATGCTTATACATGCTTAAAGAGGATGTAAAGAGGATCACAAAAATCGCAGGCAGAGCCTCCTAAGTGCATTATTTTCGAAGTTACAGCCAAAAAACCAAAGACTTGATTAATCGAGGAAGAGCCTTGGTCGACCACTATTACTGAAACAATATTTTTTTTTAAAGATGAGCTGTCGCTCATAGTCCTATCTTAAGGTACGCGTCGACAGCTTCCAGAAAATGTATGATTATCATAGGTTTCGATCGGTGTTTCGAAAGTTACAGGCGTTTAAAGAAAATCGACGAAACGGTAAGGAATACATACCCCTTGCAATTTATTTCGGCAAAAAATGGAAAGTTTTTCGGTCGACTCGTTCTTATATATGCTTAAAGAGGATGGAAATAGGATCACAAAAATCGCAGCCAGAGCCTCCTAAGTGCATTATTTTCGAAGTTACAGCCAAAAAACCAAAGGGTTGATTAATCGAGGAAGATCCTTGGTCGACCAGTACAACTGAAACAATTTTTTTTTAAAGATGGGCTTTCGCTGATCATCCTATCTTAAGGTACGCGTCGAGAGCTTCAAGAAAATGTATGATTAGCATAGGTTTCGATCGGTGTTTCGAAAGTTACAGGCGATTATAGAAAATCGAGGAAACGGTAAGGAATACATACCCCTTGCAATTTATTTCGGCAAAAAATGGAAAGTGTTTCGGTCGACTTGTTCTTATTCATGCTTAAAGAGGATGTAAAGAGGATCACAAAAATCGCAAGCAGAGCCTCCTAAGTGCATTATTTTCGAAGTTACAGCCAAAAAACCAACGGCTTGATTAATCGAAGAAGAGCCTTGGTCGACCACTACAACTGAAACCATTTTTTTTTTAAGATGGGCTTTCGCTGGTAGTCCTATCTTAAGGTACGCGTCGAGAGCTTCAAGAAAATGTAAGATTATCATAGGTTTCGATCGGTGTTTCGAAAGTTACAGGCGATTATAGAAAATCGAGGAAACGGCAAGGAATACATACCCCTTGCAATTTATTTCGGCAAAAAATGGAAAGTGTTTCAGTCGACTTGTGCTTATAATTGCTTAAAGAGGATGGAAAGTGGATCACAAAAATCGCAGGCAGAGCTTTCTAAGTGCATTATTTTCGAAGTTACAGCCAAAAAACCAAAGACTTGATTAATCGAGGAAGAGCCTTGGTCGACCACTACTACTGAAACAATATTTTTTTTAAAGATGAGCTGTCGCTCATAGTCCTATCATAAGGTACGCGTCAACAGCTTCAAGAAAATGTAAGATTATCATAGGTTTCGATCGGTGTTTCGAAAGTTACAGGCGTATATAGAAAATCAAGGAAAGGGTAAGGAATACATGCCCCGTGCAATTTATTTCGGCAAAAAATGGAAAGTGTTTCGGTCGACTTGTGCTTACACATGCGAAAAGAGGATGGAAAGAGGATCACAAAAATCGCAGGCAGAGCTTTCTAAGTGCATTATTTTCGAAGTTACAGCCAAAAAACCAAAGACTTGATTAATCGAGGAAGAGCCTTGGTCGACCACTACTACTGAAACAATATTTTTTTTTAAAGATGAGCTGTCGCTCATAGTCCTATCTTAAGGTACGCGTCGACAGCTTCAAGAAAATGTAAGATTATCGTAGGTTTCGATCGGTGTTTCGAAAGTTACAGGCGATTATAGAAAATCGAGGAAACGGCAAGGAATACATACCCCTTGCAATTTATTTCGGCAAAAAATGGAAAGTGTTTCGGTCGACTTGTGCTTATACATGCTTACAGAGGATGGAAAGAGGTACACAAAAATCGCAGGCAGAGCTTTCTAAGTGCATTATTTTAGAAGTTATAGCCAAAAAACCAAAGACTTGATTAATCGAGGAAGAGCCTTGGTCGACCACTACTACTGAAACAATATTTTTTTTAAAGATGAGCTGTCGCTCATAGTCCTATCTTAAGGTACGCGTCGACAGCTTCAAGAAAATGTAAGATTATCATAGGTTTCGATCGGTGTTTCGAAAGTTACAGGCGATTATAGAAAATCGAGGAAACGGCAAGGAATACATACCCATTGCAGTATATTTCGGCAAATAATAGAAAGTGTTTCGGTCGACTTGTACTTTAACGCGCTTAAAGCGGATGGAACGAGGATCACAAAAATCGCAGGCAGAGCCATCTAAGTGCATTATTTTCGAAGTTACAGCCAAAAAACCAAAGACTTGATTAATCGAGGAAGAGCCTTGGTCGACCACTGCAACTGAAACAATTTTTTTTTAAAGATGGGCTTTCGCTGGTAGTCCTATCTTAAGGTACGCGTCGAGAGCTTCAAGAAAATGTAAGATTATCATAGGTTTCGATCGGTGTTTCGAAAGTTACAGGCGATTATAGAAAATCAAGGAAACGGTAAGGAATACATGCCCCGTGCAATTTATTTCGGCAAAAAATGGAAAGTGTTTCGGTCGACTTGTTCTTATACATGCTTAAAGAGGATGGAACGGGCATCACAAAAATCGCAGGCAGAGCCTCCTAAGTGCATTATTTTCGAAGTTACAGCCAAAAAACCAACGGCTTGATTAATCGAAGAAGAGCCTTGGTCGACCACTACTACTGAAACAATATTTTTTTTAAAGATGAGCTGTCGCTCATAGTCCTATCTTAAGGTACGCGTCGAGAGCTTCAAGAAAATGTAAGATTATCATAGGTTTCGATCGGTGTTTCGAAAATTACAGGCGATTAAAGAAAATCGAGGAAACGGTAAGGAATACATACCCATTGCAATTTATTTCGGCAAAAAATAGAAAGTGTTTCAGTCGACTTGTGCTTATAATTGCTTAAAGAGGATGGAAAGTGGATCACAAAAATCGCAGGCAGAGCTTTCTAAGTGCATTATTTTCAAAGTTTCAGCCAAAAAACCAAAGACTTGATTAATCGAGGAAGAGCCTTGGTCGACCACTACAACTGAAACAATTTTTTTTAAGATGGGCTTTCGCTGATAGTTCTATGTTAAGGTACGCGTCGAGAGCTTCAAGAAAATGTATGATTACCATAGGTTTCGATCGGTGTTTCGAAAGTTACAGGCGATTATAGAAAATCAAGGAAACGGTAAGGAATACATGCCCCGTGCAATTTTTTTCGGCAAAAAATGGAAAGTGTTTCGCTCGACTTGTGCTTACACATGCTAAAAGAGGATGGAAAGAGGATCACAAAAATCGCAGGCAGAGCTTTCTAAGTGCATTATTTTCGAAGTTACAGCCAAAAAACCAAAGACTTGATTAATCGAGGAAGAGCCTTGGTCGACCACTACTACTGAAACAATATTTTTTTTTAAAGATGAGCTGTCGCTCATAGTCCTATCTTAAGGTACGCGTCGACAGCTTCAAGAAAATGTAAGATTATCATAGGTTTCGATCGGTGTTTCGAAAGTTACAGGCGATTATAGAAAATCGAGGAAACGGCAAGGAATACATACCCCTTGCAATTTATTTCGGCAAAAAATGGAAAGTGTTTCGGTCGACTTGTGCTTATACGTGCTTAAAGAGGATGGAAAGAGGATCACAAAAATCGCAGGCAGAGCTTTCTAAGTGCATTATTTTCGAAGTTATAGCCAAAAAACCAATAACTTGATTAATCGAGGAAGAGCCTTGGTCGACCACTACTACTGAAACAATATTTTTTTTAAAGATGGGCTTTCGCTGGTAGTCCTATCTTAAGGTACGCGTCGAGAGCTTCAAGAAAATGTATGATTATCATAGGTTTCGATCGGTGTTTCGAAAGTTACAGGCGATTAAAGAAAATCGAGGAAACGGTAAGGAATACATACCACTTGCAATTTATTTCGGCAAAATGGAAAGTGTTTCAGTCGACTTGTGCTGATAAATGCTTAAAGAGGATGGAAAGAGGGTCACAAAAATCGCAGGCAGAGCCTTCTAACTGCATTATTTTCGAAATTACAGCCAAAAAACCAAAGACTTGATTAATCGAGGAAGAGCCTTGGTCGACCACTACTACTGAAACATTATTTTTTTTTAAAGATGGGCTTTCGCTGATAGTCCTATCTTAAGGTACGCGTCGAGAGCTTCAAGAAAATGTAAGATTATCATAGGTTTCGATCGGTGTTTCGAAAGTTACAGGCGATTAAAGAAAATCGAGGAAACGGTAAGGAATACATACCACTTGCAATTTATTTCGGCAAAATGGAAAGTGTTTCAGTCGACTTGTGCTGATAAATGCTTAAAGAGGATGGAAAGAGGGTCACAAAAATCGCAGGCAGAGCCTTCTAACTGCATTATTTTCGAAATTACAGCCAAAAAACCAAAGACTTGATTAATCGAGGAAGAGCCTTGGTCGACCACTACAACTGAAACAATTTTTTTTAAGATGGGCTTTCGCTGATAGTTCTATGTTAAGGTACGCGTCGAGAGCTTCAAGAAAATGTATGATTACCATAGGTTTCGATCGGTGTTTCGAAAGTTACAGGCGATTAAAGAAAATCGAGGAAACGGTAAGGAATACATACCCCTTGCAATTTATTTCGGCAAAAAATGGAAAGTGTTTCGGTCGACTTGTGCTGATAAATGCTTAAAGAGGATGGAAAGAGGGTCACAAAAATCGCAGGCAGAGCCTTCTAACTGCATTATTTTCGAAATTACAGCCAAAAAACCAAAGACTTGATTAATCGAGGAAGAGCCTTGGTCGACCACTACTACTGAAACAATATTTTTTTTAAAGATGGGCTGTCGCTGATAGTCCTATCTCAAGGTACGCGTCGACAGCTTCAAGAAAATGTATGATTATCGTAGGGTTCGACCGGTGTTTCGAAAGTTACAGGCTATTATAGAAAATCGAGGAAACGGCAAGGAATACATACCCCTTGCAATTTATTTCGGCAAAAAATGGAAAATGTTTCGGTCGACTTATGCTTATACATGCTTAAAGAGGATGGAAAGAGGTACACAAAAATCGCAGGCAGAGCTTTCTAAGTGCATTATGTTCGAAGTTATAGCCAAAAAACCAAAGACTTGATAATCGAGGAAGAGCCTTGGTCGACCAGTACAACTGAAACAATTTTTTTTTAAAGATGGGCTTTCGCTGATCATCCTAACATAAGGTACGCGTCGAGAGCTTCAAGAAAATGTATGATTATCATAGGTTTCGATCGGTGTTTCGAAAGTTACAAGCGATTATAGAAAATCAAGGAAACGGTAAGGAATACATACCCCTTGCAATTTATTTCGGCAAAAAATGGAAAGTGTTTCGGTCGACTTGTGCTTATACATGCTTAAAGAGGATGGAAATAGGATCACAAAAATCGCAGGCAGAGCCTCCTAAGTGCATTATTTTCGAAGTTACAGCCAAAAAACCAAAGGCTTGATTAATCGAGGAAGATCCTTGGTCGACCAGTACAACTGAAAAAATTTTTTTTTAAAGATGGGCTTTCGCTGATCATCCTATCTTAAGGTACGCGTCGAGAGCTTCAAGAAAATGTATGATTAGCATAGGTTTCGATCGGTGTTTCGAAAGTTACAGGCGATTATAGAAAATCGAGGAAACGGTAAGGAATACATACCCCTTGCAATTTATTTCGGCAAAAAATGGAAAGTGTTTCGGTCGACTTGTTCTTATACATGCTTAAAGAGGATGTAAAGTGGATCGCAAAAATCGCAAGCAGAGCCTCCTAAGTGCATTATTTTCGAAGTTACAGCCAAAAAACCAAAGACTTGATTAATCGAGGAAGAGCCTTGGTCGACCACTACAACTGAAACCATTTTTTTTAAGATGGGCTTTCGCTGATAGTTCTATCTTAAGGTACGCGTCGAGAGCTTCAAGAAAATGTATGATTATCATAGGTTTCGATCGGTGTTTCGAAAGTTACAGGCGATTAAAGAAAATCGAGGAAACGGTAAGGAATACATACCCATTGCAATTTATTTCGGCAAAAAATGGAAAGTGTTTCGGTCGACTTGTGCTTATACACGCTTAAAGATAATGGAACGAGCATCACAAAAATCGCAGGCAGAGCCTCCTAAGTGCATTATTTTCGAAGTTACAGCCAAAAAAACCAACGGCTTGATTAATCGAAGAAGAGCCTTGGTCGACCACTAGAACTGAAACCATTTTTTTTTTAAGATGGGCTTTCGCTGGTAGTCCTATCTTAAGGTACGCGTCGAGAGCTTCAAGAAAATGTAAGATTATCATAGGTTTCGATCGGTGTTTCGAAAGTTACAGGCGATTAAAGAAAATCGAGGAATCGGTAAGGAATACATATCCATTGCAATTTATTTCGGCAAAAAATGGAAAGTGTTTCGGTCGACTTGTGCTTATACATGCTTAAAGAGGATGGAAAGAGGATCACAAAAATCGCAGGCAGAGCTTTCTAAGTGCATTATTTTCGAAGTTATAGCCAAAAAACCAATAACTTGATTAATCGAGGAAGAGCCTTGGTCGACCACTACCACTGAAACAATATTTTTTTTAAAGATGGGCTGTCGCTGATAGTCCTATCTCAAGGTACGCGTCGACAGCTTCAAGAAAATGTATGATTATCGTAGGGTTCGACCGGTGTTTCGAAAGTTACAGGCTATTATAGAAAATCGAGGAAACGGCAAGGAATACATACCCCTTGCAATTTATTTCGGCAAAAAATGGAAAATGTTTCGGTCGACTTATGCTTATACATGCTTAAAGAGGATGGAAAGAGGTACACAAAAATCGCAGGCAGAGCTTTCTAAGTGCATTATGTTCGAAGTTATAGCCAAAAAACCAAAGACTTGATTAATCGAGGAAGAGCCTTGGTCGACCAGTACAACTGAAACAATTTTTTTTTAAAGATGGGCTTTCGCTGATCATCCTAACATAAGGTACGCGTCGAGAGCTTCAAGAAAATGTATGATTATCATAGGTTTCGATCGGTGTTTCGAAAGTTACAAGCGATTATAGAAAATCAAGGAAACGGTAAGGAATACATACCCCTTGCAATTTATTTCGGCAAAAAATGGAAAGTGTTTCGGTCGACTTGTGCTTATACATGCTTAAAGAGGATGGAAATAGGATCACAAAAATCGCAGGCAGAGCCTCCTAAGTGCATTATTTTCGAAGTTACAGCCAAAAAACCAAAGGCTTGATTAATCGAGGAAGATCCTTGGTCGACCAGTACAACTGAAAAAATTTTTTTTTAAAGATGGGCTTTCGCTGATCATCCTATCTTAAGGTACGCGTCGAGAGCTTCAAGAAAATGTATGATTAGCATAGGTTTCGATCGGTGTTTCGAAAGTTACATGCGATTATAGAAAATCGAGGAAACGGTAAGGAATACATACCCCTTGCAATTTATTTCGGCAAAAAATGGAAAGTGTTTCGGTCGACTTGTTCTTATACATGCTTAAAGAGGATGTAAAGTGGATCGCAAAAATCGCAAGCAGAGCCTCCTAAGTGCATTATTTTCGAAGTTACAGCCAAAAAACCAAAGACTTGATTAATCGAGGAAGAGCCTTGGTCGACCACTACAACTGAAACCATTTTTTTTAAGATGGGCTTTCGCTGATAGTTCTATCTTAAGGTACGCGTCGAGAGCTTCAAGAAAATGTATGATTATCATAGGTTTCGATCGGTGTTTCGAAAGTTACAGGCGATTAAAGAAAATCGAGGAAACGGTAAGGAATACATACCCATTGCAATTTATTTCGGCAAAAAATGGAAAGTGTTTCGGTCGACTTGTGCTTATACACGCTTAAAGAGGATGGAACGAGCATCACAAAAATCGCAGGCAGAGCCTCCTAAGTGCATTATTTTCGAAGTTACAGCCAAAAAACCAACGGCTTGATTAATCGAAGAAGAGCCTTGGTCGACCACTAGAACTGAAACCATTTTTTTTTTAAGATGGGCTTTCGCTGGTAGTCCTATCTTAAGGTACGCGTCGAGAGCTTCAAGAAAATGTAAGATTATCATAGGTTTCGATCGGTGTTTCGAAAGTTACAGGCGATTAAAAAAATCGAGGAATCGGTAAGGAATACATATCCATTGCAATTTATTTCGGCAAAAAATGGAAAGTGTTTCGGTCGACTTGTGCTTATACATGCTTAAAGAGGATGGAAAGAGGATCACAAAAATCGCAGGCAGAGCTTTCTAAGTGCATTATTTTCGAAGTTATAGCCAAAAAACCAATAACTTGATTAATCGAGGAAGAGCCTTGGTCGACCACTACCACTGAAACAATATTTTTTTTAAAGATGGGCTGTCGCTGATAGTCCTATCTCAAGGTACGCGTCGACAGCTTCAAGAAAATGTATGATTATCGTAGGGTTCGACCGGTGTTTCGAAAGTTACAGGCTATTATAGAAAATCGAGGAAACGGCAAGGAATACATACCCCTTGCAATTTATTTCGGCAAAAAATGGAAAATGTTTCGGTCGACTTATGCTTATACATGCTTAAAGAGGATGGAAAGAGGTACACAAAAATCGCAGGCAGAGCTTTCTAAGTGCATTATGTTCGAAGTTATAGCCAAAAAACCAAAGACTTGATTAATCGAGGAAGAGCCTTGGTCGACCAGTACAACTGAAACAATTTTTTTTTAAAGATGGGCTTTCGCTGATCATCCTAACATAAGGTACGCGTCGAGAGCTTCAAGAAAATGTATGATTATCATAGGTTTCGATCGGTGATTCGAAAGTTACAAGCGATTATAGAAAATCAAGGAAACGGTAAGGAATACATACCCCTTGCAATTTATTTCGGCAAAAAATGGAAAGTGTTTCGGTCGACTTGTGCTTATACATGCTTAAAGAGGATGGAAATAGGATCACAAAAATCGCAGGCAGAGCCTCCTAAGTGCATTATTTTCGAAGTTACAGCCAAAAAACCAAAGGCTTGATTAATCGAGGAAGATCCTTGGTCGACCAGTACAACTGAAAAAATTTTTTTTTAAAGATGGGCTTTCGCTGATCATCCTATCTTAAGGTACGCGTCGAGAGCTTCAAGAAAATGTATGATTAGCATAGGTTTCGATCGGTGTTTCGAAAGTTACAGGCGATTATAGAAAATCGAGGAAACGGTAAGGAATACATACCCCTTGCAATTTATTTCGGCAAAAAATGGAAAGTGTTTCGGTCGACTTGTTCTTATACATGCTTAAAGAGGATGTAAAGTGGATCGCAAAAATCGCAAGCAGAGCCTCCTAAGTGCATTATTTTCGAAGTTACAGCCAAAAAACCAAAGACTTGATTAATCGAGGAAGAGCCTTGGTCGACCACTACTACTGAAACAATATTTTTTTTAAAGATGAGCTGTCGCTCATAGTCCTATCTTAAGGTACGCGTCAACAGCTTCAAGAAAATGTAAGATTATCATAGGTTTCGATCGGTGTTTCGAAAGTTACAGGCGTATATAGAAAATCAAGGAAAGGGTAAGGAATACATGCCCCGTGCAATTTATTTCGGCAAAAAATGGAAAGTGTTTCGGTCGACTTGTGCTTACACGTGCTAAAAGAGGATGGAAAGAGGATCACAAAAATCGCAGGCAGAGCTTTCTAAGTGCATTATTTTCGAAGTTACAGCCAAAAAACCAAAGACTTGATTAATCGAGGAAGAGCCTTGGTCGACCACTACTACTGAAACAATATTTTTTTTTAAAGATGAGCTGTCGCTCATAGTCCTATCTTAAGGTACGCGTCGACAGCTTCAAGAAAATGTAAGATTATCATAGGTTTCGATCGGTGTTTCGAAAGTTACAGGCGATTATATAAAATCGAGGAAACGGCAAGGAATACATACCCCTTGCAATTTATTTCGGGAAACGATGGAAAGTGTTTCGGTCGACTTGTGCTTATACATGCTTAAAGACGATGGAAAGCGGTACACAAAAATCGCAGGCAGAGCTTTGTAAGTGCATTATTTTAGAAGTTATAGCCAAAAAACCAAAGACTTGATTAATCGAGGAAGAGCCTTGGTCGACCACTACTACTGAAACAATATTTTTTTTAAAGATGAGCTGTCGCTCATAGTCCTATCTTAAGGTACGCGTCGACAGCTTCAAGAAAATGTAAGATTATCATAGGTTTCGATCGGTGTTTCGAAAGTTACAGGCGATTATAGAAAATCGAGGAAACGGCAAGGAATACATACCCATTGCAGTATATTTCGGCAAATAATGGAAAGTGTTTCGGTGGACTTGTAATTTAACGCGCTTAAAGCGGATGGAACGAGGATCACAAAAATCGCAGGCAGAGCCTTCTAAGTGCATTATTTTCGAAGTTACAGCCAAAAAACCAAAGACTTGATTAATCGAGGAAGAGCCTTGGTCGACCACTACTACTGAAACAAAATTTTTTTTTAAAGATGAGCTGTCGCTCATAGTCCTATCTTAAGGTACGCGTCGAGAGCTTCAAGAAAATGTAAGATTATCATAGGTTTCGATCGGTGTTTCGAAAGTTACAGGCGATTATAGAAAATCGAGGAAACGGCAAGGAATACATACCCCTTGCAATTTATTTCGGCAAAAAATGGAAAGTGTTTCAGTCGACTTGTGCTTATAATTGCTTAAAGAGGATGGAAAGAGGATCACAAAAATCGCAGGCAGAGCTTTCTAAGTGCATTATTTTCAAAGTCACAGCCAAAAAACCAAAGACTTGATTAATCGAGGAAGAGCCTTGGTCGACCACTACAACTGAAACAATTTTTTTTAAGATGGGCTTTCGCTGATAGTTCTATCTTAAGGTACGCGTCGAGAGCTTCAAGAAAATGTATTATTATCATAGGTCTCGATCGGTGTTTCGAAAGTTACAGGCGATTAAAGAAAATCGAGGAAACGGTAAGGAATACATACCCATTGCAATTTATTTCGGCAAAAAATGGAAAGTGTTTCGGTCGACTTGTGCTTATACACGCTTAAAGAGGATGGAACGGGCATCACAAAAATCGCAGGCAGAGCCTCCTAAGTGCATTATTTTCGAAGTTACAGCCAAAAAACCAACGGCTTGATTAATCGAAGAAGAGCCTTGGTCGACCACTACAACTGAAACCATTTTTTTTTTAAGATGGGCTTTCGCTGGTAGTCCTATCTTAAGGTACGCGTCGAGAGCTTCAAGAAAATGTAAGATTATCATAGGTTTCGATCGGTGTTTCGAAAGTTACAGGCGATTAAAGAAAATCGAGGAAACGGTAAGGAATACATACCCCTTGCAATTTATTTCGGCAAAAAATGGAAAGTGTTTCGGTCGACTTGTGCTTATACATGCTTAAAGAGGATGGAAAGAGGTACACAAAAATCGCAGGCAGAGCTTTCTAAGTGCATTATTTTAGAAGTTATAGCCAAAAAACCAAAGACTTGATTAATCGAGGAAGAGCCTTGGTCGACCACTACTACTGAAACAATATTTTTTTTAAAGATGAGCTGTCGCTCATAGTCCTATCTTAAGGTACGCGTCGACAGCTTCAAGAAAATGTAAGATTATCATAGGTTTCGATCGGTGTTTCGAAAGTTACAGGCGATTATAGAAAATCGAGGAAACGGCAAGGAATACATACCCATTGCAGTATATTTCGGCAAATAATAGAAAGTGTTTCGGTCGACTTGTACTTTAACGCGCTTAAAGCGGATGGAACGAGGATCACAAAAATCGCAGGCAGAGCCTCCTAAGTGCATTATTTTCGAAGTTACAGCAAAAAAACCAAAGACTTGATTAATCGAGGAAGATCATTGGTCGACCAGTACAACTGAAACAATTTTATTTTGAAGATGGGCTTTCGCTGATCATCCTATCTTAAGGTACGCGTCGAGAGCTTCAAGAAAATGTATGATTAGCATAGGTTTCAATCGGTGTTTCGAAAGTTACAGGCGATTATAGAAAATCGAGGAAACGGTAAGGAATACATACCCCTTGCAATTTATTTCGGCAAAAAATGGAAAGTGTTTCGGTCGACTTGTTCTTATACATGCTTAAAGAGGATGTAAAGAGGATCACAAAAATCGCAAGCAGAGCCTCCTAAGTGCATTATTTTCGAAGTTACAGCCAAAAAACCAAAGACTTGATTAATCGAGGAAGAGCCTTGGTCGACCACTACAACTGAAACAATTTTTTTTTAAAGATGGGCTTTCGCTGGTAGTCCTATCTTAAGGTACGCGTCGAGAGCTTCAAGAAAATGTAAGATTATCATAGGTTTCGATCGGTGTTTCGAAAGTTACAGGCGATTAAAGAAAATCGAGGAAACGGTAAGGAATACATACCCATTGCAATTTATTTCGGCAAAAAATGGAAAGTGTTTCAGTCGACTTGTGCTTATAATTGCTTAAAGAGGATGGAAAGAGGATCACAAAAATCGCAGGCAGAGCTTTCTAAGTGCATTATTTTCAAAGTTACAGCCAAAAAACCAAAGACTTGATTAATCGAGGAAGAGCCTTGGTCGACCACTACAACTGAAACAATTTTTTTTAAGATGGGCTTTCGCTGATAGTTCTATCTTAAGGTACGCGTCGAGAGCTTCAAGAAAATGTATGATTATCATAGGTTTCGATCGGTGTTTCGAAAGTTACAGGCGATTAATGAAAATCGAGGAAACGGTAAGGAATACATACCCATTGCAATTTATTTCGGCAAAAAATGGAAAGTGTTTCGGTCGACTTGTGCTTATACACGCTTAAAGAGGATGGAACGGGCATCACAAAAATCGCAGGCAGAGCCTCCTAAGTGCATTATTTTCGAAGTTACAGCCAAAAAACCAACGGCTTGATTAATCGAAGAAGAGCCTTGGTCGACCACTACAACTGAAACCATTTTTTTTTTTAAGATGGGCTTTCGCTGGTAGTCCTATCTTAAGGTACGCGTCGAGAGCTTCAAGAAAATGTAAGATTATCATAGGTTTCGATCGGTGTTTCGAAAGTTACAGGCGATTAAAGAAAATCGAGGAAACGGTAAGGAATACATACCCATTGCAATTTATTTCGGCAAAAAATGGAAAGTGTTTCGGTCGACTTGTGCTTATACATGCTTAAAGAGGATGGAAAGAGGTACACAAAAATCGCAGGCAGAGCTTTCTAAGTGCATTATTTTAGAAGTTATAGCCAAAAAACCAAAGACTTGATTAATCGAGGAAGAGCCTTGGTCGACCACTACTACTGAAACAATATTTTTTTTAAAGATGAGCTGTCGCTCATAGTCCTATCTTAAGGTACGCGTCGACAGCTTCAAGAAAATGTAAGATTATCATAGGTTTCGATCGGTGTTTCGAAAGTTACAGGCGATTATAGAAAATCGAGGAAACGGCAAGGAATACATACCCATTGCAGTATATTTCGGCAAATAATAGAAAGTGTTTCGGTCGACTTGTACTTTAACGCGCTTAAAGCGGATGGAACGAGGATCACAAAAATCGCAGGCAGAGCCTTCTAAGTGCATTATTTTCGAAGTTACAGCCAAAAAACCAAAGACTTGATTAATCGAGGAAGAGCCTTGGTCGACCACTACAACTGAAACAATTTTTTTTTAAAGATGGGCTTTCACTGGTAGTCCTATCTTAAGGTACGCGTCGAGAGCTTCAAGAAAATGTAAGATTATCATAGGTTTCGATCGGTGTTTCGAAAGTTACAGGCGATTAAAGAAAATCGAGGAAACGGTAAGGAATACATACCCATTGCAATTTATTTCGGCAAAAAATGGAAAGTGTTTCAGTCGACTTGTGCTTATAATTGCTTAAAGAGGATGGAAAGAGGATCACAAAAATCGCAGGCAGAGCTTTCTAAGTGCATTATTTTCAAAGTTACAGCCAAAAAACCAAAGACTTGATTAATCGAGGAAGAGCCTTGGTCGACCACTACAACTGAAACAATTTTTTTTAAGATGGGCTTTCGCTGATAGTTCTATCTTAAGGTACGCGTCGAGAGCTTCAAGAAAATGTATGATTATCATAGGTTTCGATCGGTGTTTCGAAAGTTACAGGCGATTAATGAAAATCGAGGAAACGGTAAGGAATACATACCCATTGCAATTTATTTCGGCAAAAAATGGAAAGTGTTTCGGTCGACTTGTGCTTATACACGCTTAAAGAGGATGGAACGGGCATCACAAAAATCGCAGGCAGAGCCTCCTAAGTGCATTATTTTCGAAGTTACAGCCAAAAAACCAACGGCTTGATTAATCGAAGAAGAGCCTTGGTCGACCACTACAACTGAAACCATTTTTTTTTTAAGATGGGCTTTCGCTGGTAGTCCTATCTTAAGGTACGCGTCGAGAGCTTCAAGAAAATGTATGATTATCATAGGTTTCCATCGGTGTTTCGAAAGTTACAGGCGATTATAGAAAATCGAGGAAACGGCAAGGAATACATACCCATTGCAATTTATTTCGGCAAAAAATGGAAAGTGTTTCGGTCGACTTGTGCTTATACACGCTTAAAGAGGATGGAACGGGCATCACAAAAATCGCAGGCAGAGCCTCCTAAGTGCATTATTTTCGAAGTTACAGCCAAAAAACCAACGGCTTGATTAATCGAAGAAGAGCCTTGGTCGACCACTACAACTGAAACCATTTTTTTTTTAAGATGGGCTTTCGCTGGTAGTCCTATCTTAAGGTACGCGTCGAGAGCTTCAAGAAAATGTAAGATTATCATAGGTTTCGATCGGTGTTTCGAAAGTTACAGGCGATTAAAGAAAATCGAGGAAACGGTAAGGAATACATACCCATTGCAATTTATTTCGGCAAAAAATGGAAAGTGTTTCGGTCGACTTGTGCTTATACATGCTTAAAGAGGATGGAAAGAGGATCACAAAAATCGCAGGCAGAGCTTTCTAAGTGCATTATTTTCGAAGTTATAGCCAAAAAACCAAA